>CM062810.1:404628766-405228766 GCA_031772625.1 Pinus tabuliformis | reverse complement strand
AAGACAAAAAGGTGTTGCTAGTAAAGGTGGAAACTTTGAAGAATACTGTAGATTCATTGACAAAATTTGTGAGCTCTAAGAGGTTCTCTTGGTGTAGAGAAACAATGGGTGTTGCAGGGCTGGATAAATGACTAAGCTCTCTTGTGGCCCCCTGTGGAAAGAAAACAACAAGTGGGAGAATGTTGGGTTGTGTTATATTCTTTCCATGACTAGCCCACGTACTTAACCGGGGGTTAGAGGGGGGAGGTCACAGGGGGTTTGAGGGGTGCCCGTAACCCCACTTTATGGGGTCCGAGGCAGCGCCCCAGAAAATTTTGGTTTTGGACCCTATGTTAGGTTGGGCGGACCCACCTATGCTTTTGTGCATGATTTTCATGCACGTTTTTTGGATGTGATGGTTTTCGGTCCATGGTTTTGGACGCGATGGTTTTCTGTCCATGGTATTGGATGCTTCAGCATGTATAAATATGTATTATAACATTGAAAGGAGCATAATGAGAAATCAAGCTGGTAGTCTCGGTTTTGGGATCCAAGGGACAATCTTTGTGTATATGTGTTTTATGTGTTATGCTTTCACATTGTTTATTTTCTATGTTTTAGAATTCATATGTAGGTAATTTCTGTACGGGGTTAAAACCCACACAACTCATTGCCAGTCCAAACAAGATCCTTCTAGCTGCTTGTCTTCGTGAAATGAACAGAATTCATTGTCCGCGCAATCATCAAACTCGAACACTGAGTTGGAGCTCTACGTAGTTTTAGTCGAGTAATGGTTTTTACCTGATGACATGCTTCCTTGTCTTTGTCTGGGCATTTGGCTGCTCGCAGATGTGTCTGTTGATAGTTATTTAAGTTCAAGCACTTCTGTTGTCAAGTTCTTAATAAGACGAGTGAGGGTTTCAATATCACTTGTTTCTTTATCCTTCCCCTTGCTTGCCGCAGCCTGTGGATTCCTTCTCGAATCTCTAGGGTTCTTTGTTAGTTCATCATCCTTGATGACCCCAATCGCACGCGGGTCCTTTTCAACAATGGTTGCCTCTTCGCAATTTTCTAATAGTGTTGGTTTTGCATATCTCTTGATGAACTGCACAATGCTAGTCGACAGTGCAGGCGTGTAGTAATCGACATTGATGGAGTCATGAGGTTTTGTGTCTGCTGCAAACTTATTCAATATGCGCAAAAGCCTCTTGATGAAATATTTTACCTTCTCTTTCCCCACCACCTTCAGGCTTCCCAATTCTTTGAGTAACATGGTTGGGGTCTTGTCATCAACAAACTTTTCCAGAAACATACATTTGAACATACCCCAATTTTGTATGGAGTGGACAGGAAGGATGTGATATCATGCAGTCGTGCAACTGTCTAAGGTACATGGGAACAGTGTACATGCAATGTCATCATAGCATACCTCAAGCGTCTGCAGATGTAAGTAGAAGTTGTCTAAGTGGTCTTCTGTCTTCACTATGCTGTTAGGGTCAAACTTTGTGATCATCCTCTCCGAGCGCTTCAGCATCTTGTGCAAAGCACTTGGGAGGGCCAATGGTGCCTGAGTCATCCATTCCAGATATTGGTTAGCCATGTCTTCTTGCGCTTCATCCTCCTCCTCCTCTTCAGAATCTGACGATTCCAGCCTTGAGTCTGTTGGTTTGTCTCTGCCTCTGCCTCTTGTACCAAAGTCTGAGCCCAAGATCATGAGAGTATCTCAGTCTCCCTGTCGAAAGACCAGAGGTTCCTCTCTGTCCTCAAGAAATTCTGCTAGACCTTCAAGTGTGGCAAGAACTACTTCTTCCACTTATGATACAACAACCCATGCGAGATTGGTTTTTAGCTCTCTTGATGTGTATGGAAGATGTTGGATTCCTGGGATCAGTTGGACTACTTTCACGAACTGGGGGGTGATGGGACGAACGAAGCAAAGGTGCTGATATGAAATTTTGTGTTTAGTCCTGGGAAGTGAGGATTAACCAACTACATAGTCACATGCAGGTGAGAGAGAGTGCAAGTTACTGCCTTGACCAGATGGTTGATGAGTGGGTGTGAGAGGACATTCAACCATAAACAACTGGCAACCCTCCTTCTAGCGCTAGAAATTTTGATGTTGTTGGACTCATCAACATTCAGGGGATCTCCCCAATATGACATCCCAACTAGACCTCCCACCATTTGGTCAGGGAGTACCATCTGGTATGATGGCCCGGTTGCCATTATCTTAAATGTTTGTCTTAGCTCTTACTTGTAAGCAAAAGAGAGTGGTCTGCTTTGTCTTCAAACAAAGAGATTCGCGTGCCTGGTGAATGCTAGTGTTACTTGTGTCAAGGTTCTTTCACAACAGAGAGAGAGGGTGGGAGTGAGTCTCTAGTCGAAAGGAAGGAAGTCCCAACTCTGTCAGAGACACACAACACAACAAGACATGCATAGCTTCAGGAAGACCATTCCACACGGATGCAACAGTCACAACACAAAAAGGAAGATAGCATGTACAACACCCAGCGGGGCAGTCCGCAGAAGTGAGACGGTCGTTATAACCAATTTACATGAAAGGTTTTATCTGATGTCCGAGGAGGTAACAAAAATGGGTAGGACAATGATAACAAATTATACAACACATTTTCATTAATATATGTATTAGAACAGCTGAATGAGTTCAATCGTTTAACATAGGTTAAAGCAACATGTGTTACAAGTGTTCAAGATTAATTCTTACAAACAATTACCACACATGTGTGAAAACATGTTGGCCTGTGAGCAGGCTTCTGAATTAATCGTAAGTTCCAAGGCACATTGATACACCATACATCACTAATCCCATGGGCAGGGCGTTGGAGCCACTATTTGATCCTCAAAGAAAAGATTACAGACTCTTAAGGATATATGGGAGGAACCAAGGTGAAAAGTCCTTTGCATGTACAAATGAGGGGGTATTTATAGCCAAAGGTGAAATTGGCCCTTGTGACTGTTCGACTTCTCTCATGATTGTTTGACTTTCATGACCCTTCATATTACACGAATCTTCAGATTACAAGTGGGTCTCTTGGACTTTCGCGTTACATTAAATTGATTGAGGATAGTATGGCCCACAGTAGTGATGTGGCTGACATGACTTATTACACGACTCGACATGACAGTGATGGTATGTTCATGTTGTCGCTGGTGTGCATGTCAAGCTGCAGTGCTGCTAAGTGATGGATGTCCTCTTGGTGTATCACATCTTCATCTCTGTATGGCAAGGTGTGCGGAGTCCTCGATGGTCATTCTGTCCGCTTGATGTTGCATGTGTACATTTCTCCTTTGCTTGTACTTTGGCATGCTTGACATGTTCGCCACTTTCACAAAAATATCTGCTCGCATGTTCGCTTGTTTATCCATTTGCGAACACATCCTTGCATGTTCTTTCCATTCGTCTGTCTGTGAACACATCTTCGCATGTTCGTCCGTTCACAAACACATCTTCGCATGTTCGGCCATTCGCGAAAACATCTTCTCACATGCATCATTTTTTCCTTTGTTCATGAACACATCCTTTTGCATGTACTCTCGATGTTCATCCCATCCGTCGTTGCGTCATGTTTATTCATGTACTTGTATTTTCAATCACTCATGACGAGACGACATCAAATCCATAAACCTCCTAGTCTACCATGATGCATGATTATTCATTTTTGGAAGCAGGTGACTGGAGAGAGCACAAGGATGGGAAACTACGCGGGGCAAATTTCAAACTAGGATGCGAGCTTTGGGCACTGCTGGTGAAAATTGCACAGAGGTCACTAGGAGACTAAGATGGACAATTTGAATTAGCAATTATTGTTCGCGATATCTGGCTCAGCTAGAGGGAAAACCTACGCAGTTTCTGGGGTGAAACAGTTTGGGCAGCAGAGGACCTTGGAAGCAAAAGCTGCACAATTCCTAGAGGGAGCTCGTTGCAGGATCTAGGAGGTTTGGCACCAAAAACTGTGGAATTCCTGGAGGGAGCTAGTAGTAGGCTACGCGATGGCTTGAAATAAAAAAATGTACAATTGCTAGGAGGTTAACCTGCTGAACACCTCTGCGTAGTTTCTCAATTGAGAGGGATGCTAGGTTGCTGATGGGCTTGCTCAGAAATCTGCACAGTTTTCTAGGTAAGCAGCCAACTGACTGACTAGTTGGAAAAATTATGAAATTCTGGAGGGGAGACAGGGACAGACACTTGGTGTCTGTCTGACATGCCTGTGCAGTTTTCTCAATTAGTGGATCATGCAAGGTCCGTAGCTTCTTCGCAATTTTTTAGGGGAGTGAGTCTCGGTGTCACTGCCTGGTCAAACTCTCTGTTTGACTAGCAGGAGGGTTGGTTGGTTAGCTTGCGGGTAATGTAGATTGAAATGGCTTATTGGACACTTCTGCGCTGTTTTGGGTGACAGTCGGTCAAGTCGATTGTAGGGTGGAGGTACGACTATTAGAAGGTGATTCGATCATAAAAACTTCAACAAAAATGACTGTGTGTGAACAAGTGAATTTGTGCATATGCGACTTTTGCAAACACACACTCAACATAACTCGATGATAAGATGCCTCAAACAATCAAGACAACATATGTTCAACAAGACTGACTGACGATGCGAGCAACAAGTGTTACGCTTGTGATGGATCGTTGAACAACCACGATGACTCTTGCGTGACAATGCATACAACTTTGTGTGTGGGTGCGACGGATGTTTACATAATGAACACAATATGTACACACGAAGCGAAGACCTTATGCGCGACCAGAACATGGTTGCAAGCGTGACATTGTGACCAACAAGAAAAAAGTTCTCTGTTGAACGGTCAAGCAAAGAGGGTGCAAAGACTTAACATGAGCCCACAGAGTGAGATCGAGTGATTGCAAACATCAAGTAAAAACTCAAGGGAGGGTTCGGAATTGAATGCGGGCCAAAATTTTGGAGGGTGTTGCAGCGGCTACAACACACAGGTAGGACTACTACAAATCGTTTCCAAATACCAAAACTCCAAAGTCCAAAGTTGGTGATGGTACTTGTTTTCATGTTGCTTGTATCCTCCTACACTACTTGCATATCGGTGACACTTCCTGCTAGAAAATTGGGACAGAGACCACAAATGGAACAGCCAACCAAGGCAGAAATTCAAATTTTTTTGAAGAAGTTCACGAACGAGAAAAAATCACAAAAACCAAAGAATAAAAAGTCGACTATTTAAATACTCCCATATTTCTCTTATTTTGTGACTAGACTAGCACAATCACTTAACCTTTGGGCACTGATGAACGTTTAAAGGCTTTGACAGTAAGGGAAGTTGTTTTTATCCATACAAAAGGTTGTCACTACACTATGAGTTAGTCTCTGAGTATCCGCTAAGCCGGATGGATAAAAAGTGGACAAAAACATGAGATTGGGCGAAAGTTTTTGTTGATTTTTTATTTTTATTTTACTAAATATAAGTTTATCCGATAAATCCACCGGATTCCGAAAACTCAAAAAAAAAGTAATTAAAAACAACCCATAAAAATCTAAAGAGTAAAATAAAATATTTTTAGTATTTGAAATCGCAGTTACACATGTTAATGATATTATTAAAATATATATACACAAGTTAGTGTTATTATAAAAATACACGGTATACACATATTTTAATAATAACACTAAGGTGTGTAAGTACGAATCTACATATTATCTTCACTCTTTAATTCAATATATATGTATGTGTTATTATTAAAATACATGTGTATATATATTTTAATAATACTAGGATGTTTAAGTACGAATGTACATATTACAAATTTTTTTTTTTTTTTTTTTATGGAATATATATATATATATATGAGGAAATTAATAAATTAATTGAATTAGATTACAAGTGTTATAAAAGAGTAGAACTGTAAATATTTATTAGAAATAGTAAAAGAACAATTGAAAACTAAGTTACAAATTCAAACAATTTATTTAATAGAAATGAAAAGGGTGGGAAAGATACTCGAACATAAACATACACTGATACTTGTTAAGATTAGTTGTAATGATCATAAATTAGATATACTTAGTAAATCTCCGAGCCTAAGAGGGTTAGAGATATTTAAAAATGAGGATCTTATTTGAGAAGACCAAGTTAAATTAAGGCAAATAGGTAATCATTAGAAATAGGAAAGCTATTATTAAAGATAAAGACCAAAACAAGGGTGATAAATAAGATTTGGGAACACTTTGAATCCCTTTTTGGAATTGTCTAGTTTTCTATCGCGTAAAAGTCCTATGTTAAGTTGTAGCCGAAATGATATTGATCTTATTTTCCTAGTTGAAGCTTGAGAGTATGATGAATCTAAGGTTCCCCAAATAGATGGATTCATTCTTCTAGTCGACTTAGAATAAGAAATTATGTCATAGAGGTTTTGGTGGAATATCTTGTTTTATAAACAAAATATTTAGATCAAATCTATGACTCTAACGACAATAAGATTTATCTTGAAATTTGTTATTTTACTCCTATCAACTCTACCTCCTATAAGTAAAATAACCTAAATAAGGATTGCCCCTTTAATACCTTAGAACTATAAATTCTTAGTCTAAGGAATGAAGATAATATCTTTTTCTTCGGGACATTAATGCTAGAACCACTACTAAACTAGATACTCCCCTAAATAATAACTCTCACTCTTATCTCCTCTTGCTAGATGAGGACTTTCACTTAGCTAGTAGATTCAAAAGAGATTCTGAAGACATAATCGATAACTTATTTGGTCTCGAGCTACTTAAGCTCTATAGTTCCCAAGTCCTAATAATTTGTAATAGGATTAATAAATGGCCAACCTATGGCCAAATGACTTGTATTAATAAGCTTGGCAGTAATGTTGTGGACTATGCAATATATGATACCCATGTTCTCAATTGTCTTGTAAATTTTGACCTCCTAACTAGCCACGAGTCTGATTTTGACCATATATCTCTAACCTTAACTCTAATCCTTGACATACAAACCAACCACATGCAAAATAATTGTGAGAGTTAAAGGAAAAATGTTTTTTTTGACAGAAGTAAAATGGATCTCTTCTTAAAGAATTAAAAATGGGATTTAGATTTCTTAGTGTATAATTATAACATTGACCACATCTCTCACAATTTTACTACAACCGTTTCTGCTACCATTAATAAGTTCTTTACTGAAGTGTCTTATAAAATGAATCATAGAACTTCCAACCTTTGGTATGATAATGAGTGTAAAATTGCTAGGAAAGTGATTAAAGATGCTCCTAACGAAACCATAAATCTTGAAAAAATAAATATGTATAAATATTTTATCAAAAGGAAGAAAAGATCCTATATAAATAGGAGGCAAGAGAATATTCTTCATCTTTCTAAAATCGAGCCTATAAAGTTTTGGAGGAAAATTATTGTTTGTAAAATGAAAGAAAACAATTTGATCCCCTTAAGGAATTGGGATATCTATCTTAAGAATCTTTATGATTCTCTTGACACCATGGCCACTGTCTTGAACACTTCTATAGAAGGGGATATCTTCTCTTTGGAAGACGTACAGTTCAATATTAAGCAACTTTCTAATGGGAAAGGTAGAGATATTGAAGGATACCAAGATGAAATTTTCAAAATGGGAAGGTATGTCCTCATCCCTCATATACATAAAGTCCTTAATTTGGTAGTAAAACAAGACTTCTCTAAGCCTTGGACGTAAAGCCTTATTGTTCCTATCTTTAAAAGTGGGGATAAAAACACTCCTTCTAACTACAACACCATTATGATTAGCCACATTTTAGCTAAAATGTATGGTCCCATTTTGGAAAAGAAGATTATCCTTTCACTTGAAATCCATGTTAAAAGAGCTAAAGGCAAAGATGGATTTAGGAGACATCATTCAACTATAGATCATCTTGTTACTCTTAGGATCATTGCCAAGGAATGTCACAATAATAAAACTAATCCCTTATGTTATGTTTTCGAATTTTGAAAACCTTTTGACACGGTTTCTCGGGATAAGCTATGGAAGAGACTAGAAGAGATGATGGTTCCTTTGAAGTCGAGGGTTGTCGTGACTAGGCTATACAAGAATTTTCTTTCCAAGCATGATACCACCGAGGTTTGGTTATAATAAATTAAATGTAATATCGGAGTTAAGCAAGGGTGTCCCCTATCCCCTACCCTTTTTGTTATTTACATTGATAGGCTAGAAGAGTTTTTGGAAGCTGCAGGGTATAATGGCCCCAAGGTCAGTAGTATGGTCATTACTTTTCTCATTTATACTAAAGATATCATTTTTACAACTAAAAGCCATGATGATCTCCAAAAGATGCTTAGGATCCTCTAAGATTACCACTCCAAGCTGGGTATGATTGTTAATACCAAGAAGACAAAAGTCATGATAATTAAATCCAGAAAGATCAAGTGTGATAATTTCATTTATGATAAGAACTCCTTGGAGAAAATTCCTTCATACAAATATCTAGGTATTGACATTCATTATCAGCTCAATTGGAATTATAACATAGAGAAAACGATAATTGGAGGCTAGAAAGCTTATCATGGGTATGAGAACATTTGTAAGTCCACAGATCTTTGGGTATGGAGTAAACAAAAAGTTCCTCTTTGAGACTCTCATCACCCCTATTATTTTATATGGAGGTAAGGTTTGGGGTTGCAATATATCTAGAGAATCTTGGAGGAAGATCAAGTTGATCAAAAAATAATTTATAGCCTACAACCTCAATCAGTAATACTCCCCACCCTATCCTCTTTATTGAAGCTAGCCTTTCCCCCACTGAAAGCATGCCTATCATTAGGTATCTCATGTATAAGAATAATTTATACAACATGGAAGCCACGAGGTTCCCAAAATTTATTATAAATCTATCTAAAAACTCCACTCGGTCTCAAGTGAGGCTGGAATAATGATGCCCAGTCTTGGCTAGACTATTTGTGGGTAAAGGAGGAGATCATCTTGGAGAATAAGGGTAATATTAAAAATATCATAACTTCCAAATTTATGGATAAGTTTTGGGATGATAAGGAGTTAGAGGGAAAAAGGAAGCTAAGGTATTGTAAAGAGGTTACCGGGCCACAATCTTGATAGCCAGAATTATCTTTTTGTCCTCACTAGTGTTAAGAAGAAAATGAACATTCCCAAGATAAGAACTAATTCTGATGAGCTTCAAATTGAAATTGGGTGTTGGTCAATCCCCAACACACCTTAGGATGAAAGGGTTTGTCACCTTTGTGATACAAAGAGGGTTGAAATGAAAATAATTTTCTCTTGGATTGCTCGATGCTTACTCACATCTATTATACTTTTCAAAATATTTGCCACAATCCCAACATTCTTGTCTTGTTAAGTAAGAAAACTATGGTGACCTCAGAATGTTTCTCTCGCTTCTTTTTCGATCATAGAAATAAAATATTAAAGAATCTCAATTAATGCATTACTTTATTAAGGTCCGATAAATCATATTGATTTTAGTGGACATTAATAATCATCATATATTGTTGAAAATACAGCAAGAAATTCCTAATTTAATTTTTCCTTGATTAAATTAGGATAAATTCGAATTTCAATTTCAACAGAATACTTGGAAGTATTTAACTGAGGTGACATGGCTCTTCTCACTCAGTTAACTCAATAAATTTGAGTTGGAGACACTTGAGTTCAGTTATACATGATTGATTACTAATTTTTAGAAATCCATTTTAGTTAATTTGAGTTATTGTCACTCTAACTAGTTCTAATTTTTAGTAGAACTAGTGGAGGTTTAGTCAAGGTTGTGTAGTTTTTTTCACACTGAGTGACAATGGTGTGTAGCTTTTTTCACACTGAGTAATCATCTAGTTAATTTATTAATCAACCTAAATTAACTCATGCATACAAATAGTTCAAGTTACCTAGTTGAGATTGGAGTTTAAGGGAAGAGTACTATTAGTTTCATACTATTCCAAGTTGTATAGGTCATGCTTGCAGTCGCAGAAGGACCTATAGGAATTCGGCAATCCAAATTGAGGAATTTCCTAATTAACAGGGGGCTAATTCCTTAAGGAACAACACAAGGAAATAGGAACTTGGAGGCTTACAAAATAGGCTAATTATTGGCCAAGGTTAGTCAGTGAGGCAAAGGATAGAAGATACAGGTGCAAGTTGAGCTCAAGCTTGAGTAGAGAATATTGTATTCATCTTGATTCTTTGATTAATGCAATACAAATAGTAAGGTGTTTTGAGCAGTTTCTTTCCCCTAGATAAATCTCTATGTATGTGTGTTAAATCTTGATGCATGTTAATGATTTGTGTTCTGGATTGTGAATTTTCTTCCATGGATTAGTAGAGTAGCTTATAGTATTGTGATTTAGTAAATTTGATGATCAATTTAGAATCTACACATTAATTTCTACATGGTATCAGATCTAGATTCACAGTAGAGAAGAGAATTTGAAGTTGTCATTGCAAAAGGTTTGAATTTGAAGATCAGTGTTACAGGTTTTCTCCAGGATTGCAAATATGACTTTCAATGGACTTAGGCTTGAGTATGATTTGGAAGGGACCAAAATTTTTGTGGCATGGAAGATCTGAATGGAGGAAGTATTGGATGATAATGGGCTACTATAATACAACAAGACCGATGTAGCAAAACCCCTAGCATATGATGCCTAATATTTTTCTTAGTGGAATTAAGATGTGGCTAAAGCGAGGAGGATCATATTAGAGGGAGTCTGAGATCATATTGTCTCAAATATCCATGGGAAAGAGACTCCATTTGCAATGTGAAAAACATTGAGCGAGTTGTTTGAGAAAAATAGTGACCACAGGAAGCTAGCACTCAAGGACAAGCTTTTAAGTATTAAGATGCAAAAGAATGAAAAAATTCTGCAGTACTGGAGCTGGTTTACACAATGTCATGATGAAATTGGTGGAGTCAGTATTAATATCCCTAAAGAAGATCTAGTATCTCTATCCCTCTTTGGCCTTCCAAGGGTTGGCATAGTTATCAAGGTTCGGTAAATGGTAGAGAGAAAATACCAAGCTAGGAGAGATTATGGTCTGATCTAGTGCATTAAGAAGTAAGGCAAAGAAATAGAGATGAGACTTCATCCAAGGTTGAGGATGAGGAGAATTATTCCTTGGATGGAAAGGAAAAGAAAGGGAAAGGGAAAAAATCCCAATCCAAAGAAAAATTTGGTCAAGGGGACAAGAAGAAAGACTTGTCCAAAATCAAGTGCTTTCATTGTCATGAACTCAGACACTATGCCATGAAATTTCCACACAAGAAGGCAAGCAATAAGACCGCAGGAGGAGAAATGAGTGAAGCCTTGGATTCACATTTCAAAATTTATTTACCATAATTGCATGCATGGAGAGCACAATGATGGGTAGTGTGTGGTATGTCGACAATGGTGCCTCATTCCACATGACGAGCAACAAATAATTTTTCATTGACTTGGAGGAGAAGGATCTTCAAATTCACATCGATATGGGAGATGATGGAAGGTATAGCACGACCGTTATTGGTATTGTTACATTTCAGAGGGAGTTTGGCTCCCCTCGTAGGCTCAAGTATATGATGTATGTATCAGATCTGAAGAAGAATCTAGTTTCTATCATAGTGTTGGAAGACCATGGCTACGATGTTATATTCAACAAAATGAAGGCCTTCTTGAGACACATTTCCATGGGAAAAGTGAATCATATTAGGGTTCAAGTGAAGAACCTCTACAAAATAGATGTGCAAGACTATGCAACATTTAGCACAAAATCAAAGAAGTTGCAGAGTTGCGATATGCGAGTTATAGAATATAAGACATGACTATTTGCATCATGGTGCTTTGAATATCATGAAAATTATTTCTACAAGCTTTCACAATGGAGCACTAGATCAGTGGGATACATACAAAGGGTGTACATTGGGGAAGTACACAAAATCCATCTTTAATGATTGGGACAACAGGGTGCATGCAATGCTTGAAAGGATCCACTCTGATACATGTGGACCTTTCTTGACAACCTCCACTTCCAAGCATAAGTATTATGTTATATTTGTAAATGATTTGTCACGGAAGTGCTGGATCTACTTCCTGCAAAACAAAGACTAGACATTCTCCAAATTTGTTGAGTTTAAAGAACTAGTTGAGAAAGAGACTTGCAGGAAAGTGAAGGCTCTCAGGAGTGATAATAGTGGTGAGTACGTGTTGAATGAGTTTAATTTTTTTTTTACAAAGGAAGGCATTCGACAGGAGTTGACAACACCTCATAACACACAACAGAATGGGGTAGTTGAGAGGATGAACAAAAGTATTGTGGGAGTAGAACGGGTGATGTTGCATGACCAAAGCCTACCTCTACACTTTTGGGTTGAAGCATGCAACACAATAGTTTATTTGCAGAATAGGAGTCCTCACAAGAATCTTGGCATGATTACACCAGAGGAATATTTTTCAGGGAAGAAACTAGATGTGTCACACTACAATATATTTGGATCATCAATTTACTGCCATGTTTCCAAGGAAGTGAGTAAAAATCTAGAGTTGAGAGTAGAGTTGGTCATATTTGTGGGGTACACAGACACACCTCACAATTAACATGCATACCTGTCATCTCTAAGGATGAAAGTGGTCAGAAGAGATGTAAAATTTGGTGAGGATAAGGCAATGACGTGTTCTCTTGAGAAGGATATTTAATTGTAGCCTAATCAGGATATTTTGGATCCAAATAAAGAACCTCAAGAAGTTGTGGAGAATCCACAAGAAAAGGAGGAGAGAGTGGAGACATCCACTCAAGTAGAGATATGCAGAGAATGAAGGAAGTAGACTAGGGATGATGACAAATTATTGCAGGATGCTAAAGAGAATGTGGGAGTACCCACATCATAGCGTAGGAAGATGAGGTCATTGGATCGGTACACTCGGTACATGGCTATGATGAGTGAGATAGTTAAGGCATAATCATCCTCATTCGAGGAAGCAATGCAACAACCAATATGGGTTGATGCTATGGTAGAGGAATATTTGTCAGAAACAGTGTTTGGGAAGTGGTCCCAAGACCAAAAAACAAGTCAGTGGTTGGTTTGAGATGGCTTTACAAGGTAAAGAATGTAACATATGGGAGCATAGAGAAACACAAGACCAGATTTGTGGCCAAGGGGTACTCTTAGGTGGAGGGAATTGACTATGAGGAGACCTCTTCTCCAGTAGAAAGGTACTCATTCATCAGGTCAATTTTATCATTATTAGCACAGAAGGGGTGGAAGATCCACCATATGGATGTGAAGACAACATTCGTCAATGGATTTATTAAGGAGGAGGTTGATATTAAGCACTCGCATGTGTTGGGTCTTGAAATTGTCATTCATTTCCATTACACTTTCACTATTATGTCCATTATATAACCTCCATTTCACTACATTCATCTCACTTTCATTATCATTGGGCCACATTTATGTTTTTCCAAACTTTATTATTTCTTAGTCTTTTTAGGTGAATTCGTGGTTAAAAATTAGAAAATAATGTGCATATGCTTATACCTAACAAGTAGATTGAGATTGTTGACATGTGTAGGTCAAAAGGAGGCTTCTAGAAGACCTTTATGTGGCACCCTAAGGCCAAATTCGAATTTGAGTGGAGAGAATCATGAGATCATGAGGATATGTGTCACATCTCCTACTTGTATTGAAACTCTAAAAAGACATGTGTCTTATCAGTTCCGATTTTGATTAGGACTCTAGAGGTAGAGGGAGAGATTCATGGACTCTCATTAATGAAATGACCTCTCATCTTTTTGTATAAATAGGAGATCTCTCTCTTTCATTTGTTAGTTCTTAAGCTTGTAGCTGGTAGCTTTGTAGCTTTTTGGTAGCTCTTTAGCTTGGAGTTTGTAGTTCTTCCTTGATGGCTTTGGAAAGCTTTGGAGAGCTTTTTTGTACTTTGCTATTTTGAAGAATTTGAATAAAACTTTGATGTTCTCAACATGGAAGGAGATGTGAAGTAGATGTTATGGAGCATATTGGAATGTAAGGTAGAGTAGATTTTATTTTGTAATTTTTCTTTGATTTCATTCAAGTATGCCATTTTATTGCTTTCAAGTTTGATAGTTTAGATTTTCCATTCATGCAATTTTAATTCATGCAAGTGTGTTTAATTGGTTGATTGTAGATTAGTTTTCCTTACATGTTTCTTGTATTTGCTTATTAGATTAGTCTCTCATGCTATATGATGATGTTTCCGGAGCCTTTAGCTTAACACTGTTTTAAAAGTTAATTGGCGAAATATTGTGATTATAGGTGAGATGATTGGCTTTTCTTTTCATTAGTGTGCAATTAGATAGTTTAGATGTCATTTCCTTCATGCTATATGATGATATTTCCGGAGCCTTTAGCTTAACATCGTTTTAGAAGTTAATTGGCGAAATATTGTGATTATAGGTGAGATGATTGGCTTTGCTTTTCATTAGTGTGCAGTTAGATAGTTTAGATGTCATTTCTTTCATGCTATATGATGATATTTCCGGAGCCTTTAGCTTAACACCATTTTAGAAGTTAATTGGCGAAATATTGTGATTATAGGTGAGATGATTGGCTTTGCTTTTCATTAGTGTGTAGTTAGATAGTTTAAATTTCATTTCTTTCATGCTATATGATGATATTTCCGGAGCCTTTAGCTTAACACCGTTTTAAAAGTTAATTGGCAAAATATTGTGATTATAGGTGAGATAATTGGCTTTGCTTTTCATTAGTGTGAAATTAGATAATTTAGATGTCATTTCTTTCATGCCATATGATGATATTTCTGGAGCCTTTAGCTTAACACTGATTTAGAAGTTAATTGGCGAAATGTTGTGATTATGGATGAGATTATTGGCTAACCATTAAAAGCAGTTTCAAGTTTTTACTTTTTAATTGCAACAGTTTTATTTTTTCTTTCTTGGATTTCATGTAGCTGTTATCATTTGTGCTTTCATTTCATAGACATTTTGCCAACTTATATTAAAGTTTTGATTTGTTTCATTTTCTCCTTTCTTTAGAAATTAGGTTCTAACATTAGAAGTCATTAGATTTAATTGTCCATTAACATTTAGATATTTCACCTAGAAGCATAGTTTTTCTTTCTTAGATTAAGCATAAGAAACAAAACCCCCAAAAACAACAAAAAACTATAAAACAACGAAGTAAGAAAAATGGTTAACTAAGCACATATGGTGCACCACACTTCATCAGTTTATGATACTCAAATTGATAATTAATGTAGAGAAATTTAGGACACTAAATTGACTAAACATTTTGGCACCGTTGTCGGGGAAGTATAATTAGGGGACCTTATTTCTTACATCTAAAAAAAAAGATTAATAATTCTTGAGTATGCTCTCCTCCTACACTTTGTGTGATCTGGAGGATCAGAAAAAGAATTGTTATGTTTAAAAAAAAAAGGGGGACAAAATAAACTTCATCATTTCATTTGGTTCAATAAAAATAAAAAAGAAAAAAGAAAAATCCAACTGCTTTGATAGGTTCAGCTGTCCAATATTAACTGGTTATAGTTTGTAGTGGTCCTCAAAACATTGTGTCCTGTTTTAATAAGATTCTGCAAATTAGCTATGGAATGCAGCCTGATTCCGTAGCTAACTGTGAATTCTGCATGTAATTCCAAGGTTTAGTAGGTTACAGGCATCCAATGAAGAAACCGACCACATGGGCATCTCCGGAATCGTCCTGACATGGATCCTATCCTAGTCACCTAGCTCAGATCGATAAAAAACTAGCCTAAGACCTTAGTCAAAGTCCTATTTTTAGCATATTTACCTTGAAGTCTTTGCTGCCTGAAATTGAAAACCATTAATCATTTTTATAAATTTTACAATTTCAGAGAAAAAAGAAAAAGAAACTCAATGGCACGACTCCTGTGGTCTTTATTGATGATATCTTCGCCCTGTAATACACTCCACAACAGTTTCACATCCACTTTGTATGGATCCCTCATGCTGCCAATAAGTCGAACCAATGCATCGCTGACCTTGCAATATGATTTCCATGGCTTCAACATGTCAATTGTTCCCAATCCAATGACTTCAATTCAACATTACAAACCCCATGCATAGTCTCTCGGTCGTGGTTTTGTTCAGTGATTCCCCACTCTTCTTTATGAAATGGCTTCACGACTCTTCAAATAGTGTGTTCTTCATTAGTGTGCCTTTCCTGTGGTTGGATTGGAAATTTCTTGTCTCCCACATAGATTTCCAATAAGGATCAACAGTGTGCACACTACCACTATCAAACAAAGGCGTATTGTCTTACCTCTGATTCGAAATTTCACAGCCGAATGCAACAATTCAGGAAAACGCAAAACAGAGAAAAATGTCAAACTTCAACTGCACGATCTGGCCAAAAAAAGATGAATTAGGGAAAAATAAAACATGGGTTTTTTTCGAAAATAGGGTCAATTATATAACCCAGAAATAGTTTTAAGAAACTTGAAGCGGTTTGGGAGAATTTTTTAGTTCTTTGAAGCCCATTTTTGCATGCTGCGAGAGAGAAAAACAAAAATTGAAACATGAACAAGCTGATTGGTTTAATTCAGCTGCTTGGAAAGTGGAATTCTAATTTGATTATGTGCTGACATTTACTCCACCTCGCCTCCCACCTTTTAATGCCACCCGTCTGTAACTCATTAACACCTGTTAACAACAATCCCAATTGAATACGACTCTGTTCACTGATTAACTCCATTACATGAACCGGTTGGATACGGCTTTTCACAGCCAATTGATAGACGTGGAATGGAGCTTCTTGGCATTCAATCTTGACTTTAATGACTAACAGTTTCTCTCCTGACTTGTACTTCGGTTACGACTGATTATATGTATCCAAAAATCACACGACACTTTTCTTTATTTCCACGTCGCAGAGTTTTAGATTTGGTGTGATCTTATGGGAGTTGGCTACTTTACGTATGCAACGGAGTGGAATGAATCCCATGCAGGTAGTTGGTGTTGTTAGTTTTCAGAACCGTCACCTTAATATTCCTGGGAGTTGTCTTAAACATGAGCTATGGCTCAGTATATGCATGCCTAAACCAAAAATAGCTAAACTCTATTAAAGGAAATGTAGAAGACCATGGCTATCTCATTCAGCAACTATGAAATTTTCAGAAATGGTTTCTTGATAATTGTCAAATCCAAAACAAGTTCGAGTGTTGCAGTGGTTGATCTGCAGAATAATCTTCTATACTTAGAAAAAAAAAAAATTCAAAATTGATGGTTGGCTGTCTTTTAGCTGCGGAAAGTAGCTCTATTCCGCAGCTAACTAGAAATTTTGCAGCCATTTTCATACTTTTGTATGTTACAAGTGTCGAAAGACAAAAACAAGCCACATGGATAGCTGGGAAAATGTCAGTACATAGATGGTGTCCTATTCATTTGATCCAAGTCAATGAAAAGACCTCGGTCAAAGGGAAGTCAAGGTGTGTGTTATCGCTAAGTCGCTGCATGTCAAAAAAAAAAAATTTGAATGAATGAAATGTATAAGTTATTTGATCACTTTTCTGAAGGTATTGATTAATTTTGGACTGATGATAAAAGATGAATGGCTAACTTTTTATTCAAGATTTTTAGCTACAGAAACTGTGCACATTCCGCAGCTAAATTCCAATTCTGCAGCTGATCTAATTCCGCAGCCAAACATCAATTTGCAGTTGAAAAACCTCATTGTTCAAATCAGCCTAACTTTCTCATATGAAATCAGATTTTGATGATTCAAGTATCATTGGAAAGATCTATACAAGATCTACACAATGAGAAATCCATCATCAGAGTTTGAAACAATAAATAATGAAATAAATTACTGAAAAGAAGCAACATTCAACTTGAGGCACTAATTCCAAAGAAGGTATAAATAATTTTGATTTTCCTTTGAGAATTTGTTTCATTAATACAAATTCTTAGTTTTTTGTGTAAATACTATAATTAGAGAGATTGGCCATCTCTTTCCTTTGATAATCTTACATTCCATTGCATAAGAAGTATTAGTTTTTTTGCAGGTTCCAGGAGGAAAGACAAATGGTCCTACAAGTGAATGGTGTCTCTCTAAGAGACCAATTTGTTTCATAAGAGGATGATCAGCAACAAAGAGGAAATATGCTAATGCAAAATCAGATCTAAGTACTTGAAAACTTTCAGATACTATTGTCTCCATCACATCCATACTTCATAATAAACCACTCACCTCATTTCCATTTATATTCACACACACTTTCCATTATTTTTTCTCCATTCATAACCCACAAATAAAAGCAAGAGGCTCATTCACATGCTTATTGCCCATTTCCATTTATGCTCTCCATTGCCATCTTCCATTTTCATCTTCCCTTTCCTGACATTTTCATTTCACAAATAAGCCTCGCTTCAATGTAAATTATTGAGTCCATAGTCCTTTGAGTCTAAGTTCCTTGTAAAGACACCTTGAGGCTTGCATGCCTTAATGGCAAGTCCTCATGCTGACAAACAATGAAAATACATTAATGTCCCTTATTCAACAGATCTTCTAGGTGACTTGACATCGACTAAATTATTCGTACCCAACAAGATGTGTTTGGGTATCTTGACTCTCATTGTCATCAATGATGAGAGTTCTCGTGTTGACTAGTGGCATCCATTAATGGCCACTAAGTCAACAATTTCCTGCTATGTTCGACATTAGAACATCTCTTCACATAGTAGGAATTGTGTCAATGAGTTTTGAAGACATGAAGACTATTATTTTCAGCGTTTTGGAGCAAATTCAACAAGTTTTAGTAGAAGCAATAAAAAGTCATCTTGAATCTTTTTGTCTAGCGACTTGAAGAAGATTATGATCATAATTTTGAAGCCACCACACATACAATTCATCCATTTCAAAGGGTAAGTTAAGGTACGTCATTTTGTAACTTTTGACCAGAGAATTCCATAAAAATCTAGAATGATAATTGTTGGAAAAACATTTCTCATCCTCGTTTCATAAAATTGTCAATACCATCAGTTGGGGGGGGGGGGGAATACATTCATATTCATATCTTGCCATGTTCATATCATATTTATAAGCCCACATACTTCCAAAATATATTAACTATTACATTGTTATTATGAGCATACAATGACTTTTTCAGAAGTGCTTAGAGGATAATTGGATACAAACACAATCATGGTTGTCACACAAGAACCAACCATCATGCAATCCAATAAAGATATACTTTGCAAACAAAATTCAAATTATCATTATGCAAAGTTCAAAGATCAAAATATAATACAACAACAAAATATGGTTGTAACACAAGAATCAACCATGTTGCAATTCAAGTAAAACACTTTGCATAAGTATGAAGTTATCAAATGATATCATACAAAGTTAAGCCAAAGCTCTAGGATCAAGAGAATTAATGTAATATATATTGCATGAGGACATGCAATAGCTTTAGTTGGGGAGTATGTTGGGTCTTGAAATTGTCATTCATTTCCATTACACTTTCACTATTATGTCCATTATATCACCTCCATTTCACTACCATGTCACTACATTCATCTCACTTTCATTATCATTGGGCCACATTTATGTTTTTCCAAACTTTATTAATTTTTAGTCTTTTTAAGTGAATTTGTGGTTAAAAATTAGAAAATAATGTGCATATGCTTATACCTAACAAGTGGGTTGAGATTGTTGACATGTGTAGGTCAAAAGGAGGCTTCTATAAGACCTTTATATGGCACCCTAAAGCCAAATTCGAATTTGAGTGGAGAGAATCATGGGATCATGAGGATCTGTGTCACATCTCCTACTTGTATTGAAACTCTAAAAAGAAATGTGTCTTATCAGTTCCTATTTTGATTAGGACCCTAGAGGTAGAGGAAGAGATTCATGGACTCTCATTAATGAGATGACTTCTCATCTTTTTGTATAAATAGGGGATCTCTCTCCTTCATTTGTTAGTTCTTAAGCTTGTAGTTGGTAGCTTTGTAGCTTTTTGGTAGCTCTTTATCTTGGAGTTTGTAGTTCTTCCTTGATGGCTTTGGAAAGCTTTAGAGAGCTTTGTTGTACTTTGTAATTTTGAAGACTTTGAATAAAATTTTGATATTCTCAACATGGAAGGAGATGTGAAGTAGATGTCATCAGAGCATATTTGATTTCATTCAAGTCTGTCATTTTATTGCTTTCAAGTTTGATAGTTTAGATTTTCCATTCATGCAATTTTAATTCATGCAAGTGTGTTCAACCGGTTGATTGTAGATTAGTTTTCTTTACATGTTTCTTGTATTTTCGTATTATATAGTCTCTCATGCTATATAATGATATTTCTGGAGCCTTTAGCTTAACACCATTTTAGAAGTTAATTGGTGAAATATTGTGATTATAGGTGAGATGATTGGCTTTTCTTTTCATTAGTGTGCAATTAGATAGTTTAGATGTCATTTCTTTCATGCTATATGATGATATTTCCAGAGCCTTTAGCTTAACATTGTTTTACAAGTTAATTGGCGAAATATTGTGATTATAGGGGAGATGATTGGCTTTGTTTTTCATTAGTGTGAAATTAGATAGTTTAGATGTCATTTCTTTCATGCTATATGATGATATTTCCGGAGCCTTTAGCTTAACACCATTTTAGAAGTTAATTGGCGAAATATTGTGATTATAGGTGAAATGATTGGCTTTTCTTTTCATTAGTGTGCAGTTAGATAGTTTAGATGTCATTTCTTTCATGCTATATGATGATATTTCCGGAGCCTTTAACTTAACACCGTTTTAGAAGTTAATTGGTGAAATATTGTGATTATAGGTGAGATAATTGGCTTTGCTTTTCATTAGTGTGAAATTAGATAATTTAGATGTCATTTCTTTCATGCCATATGATGATATTTCTGGAGCCTTTAGCTTAACAGCGATTTAGAAGTTAATTTGCGAAATGTTGTGATTATGGATAAGATTATTGGCTAACCATTAAAAGAAATTTCAAGTTTTTACTTTTTAATTGCAGTAGCTTTATTTTTGCTTTCTTGGATTTCATTTAGCTGTTATCATTTTTCTTTCATTTCATAGACATTTTGTCGGCTTAGATTAAAGTTTTGTTTTGTTTCATTTTCTCCTTTCTTTAGAAATTAGGTTTGTTAGAAGTCATTATATTTAATTGTCGATTAACATTTAGAGATTTCACCTAGCAGCATAGCTTTTCTTTCTTAGATTAAGCATAAGAAACAAAACCCCCAAAAACAACAAAAAACTATAAAACAACGAAGTAAGAAAAAGGGTTAACTAAGCACATATGGTGCACCACACTTCATTAGTTTACGATACTCAGATTCATAATTTATGTAGAGCAATTTAGGACACTAAATTGACTAGACAGCATGTATGAAGACTCAGGTGAGAATTGTATGGACTCAAGTAAGCATCCCATGCTTGGTATACCAGGATTCAAAATTATCTCACCTGTTTGGATTCATCAAAAGTGAAGCACATGCAAACCTTTATCACATTGTGGTAGAAGATAAATTATTGATTATCGTGTTATATGTCGATGACTGGATCCTTACTCGTGATGAGCAACTAATCATATCTTCCAAGGAGGACCTTGCAAGAGAATTCGAGATGAAGGACATGGGACTCATGCACTATTTCCTTGGTTTGGAAGTATGGCAAGGAGATTGGGGAATTTTTGTCTCTCGGGGAAAGTATGCCAACGAGATACTGAAGAATTTTTTCATGGAGAGTAGTAAACCCACAGACACTCCTCTAGAAGGTAACTAGAGGAAAGACGATGCCACTTCAAGTGAGGAAGTGGAGACTACCATCTATAGGAATCTTGTGGGTTCACTCATGTATTTGGTAAACACACGACCACACATGTCGTATGCAGTTAACCAACTTAGTAAGTCATGGTTAAGACAACCTTAAGAAAACCAAACAATATTGGAAGGCAACGAAGCATGTGTTGAGATACCTCAGAGGCACTACTCACTCTTGTCTTTGGTACAGACAAATAGAGGGAGTGAAGCTTCAAGGCTTCACAGATGTAGATTGGATGGGGATTCCATCAGCCAAGAAGATCACTGAAAGAGGAATTTTTAGTGTTGGGTCAGCAACAATTTCTTGGTACAACAGGAAGCAGAGATCTATGGCACTCAACTCAGCAGAAGCAGAGTACATGGTTGCAAGTCAAGCACCATGTGAGGCTATTTGGATGAGAAAGATTCTTGTTGGGTTATTTGGTCAGACGATTGATCCTATAGTGATTTAATTTGATAATCAGAGTTGTATAAAACTCTCTGATAATCCAGTATTTCGTGATCAATCCAAACATATCGACATCCAGTATCACCATCTACGAGATTGTGTGTCGAGGCGAATTATATTCAAGTGGAAAATTTGAGTTCAATAGAAGCGGGATTGGGGTATCTGGTAATCCCTTTATTCCTGTGAGGGAGTGTTGAAAATGAAGCAATAAATTCCTAATTTAATTTTGCCTTGATTAAATTAGGAGAAATTCAAATTTCAATTTCAATAGAATACTTGGAGATATTTAACTGAGTGACATGGCTCTTGTCACTCAGTTTACTCAGTAAATTCAAGTCAGAGACACTTGAGTTCAATTTTACATGATTTATTTCTTTTTTTTTTGTAAGTCAGATTTTTGTATTAAAAGGAAAATATGATACAAAACAGCTGCAGCTGCAGCCAACGGGCCGCTGAACAACAGGCCAAGCGTCCGAAGACTAAAAAGAATGGACAGCACACCACACAGGGCGGCATAGAACCAAAAGACCTGAGAAAAGACACTGGAAAACTAGAAGGATCTGTTACAGATCCCTGCAGACAAAATGGCCCGCCGGAAAGGATAGAATATCCACCTCGGCTACCAAGAGAAGAGAGGACGAGAACAGAGCTGAACTGAAAGAAACCAAAAGAAGAGGGACCATGATCAAAACCAAAGATTTCACACAGCGAGGGTGGAATCATTTGGTCGACCTTTTTTCCCTTTCTTTTTACCAACTTTGACCCAACCATTTGGACACTGTTGGTCTTGCACGATTTGTAAACTGCGTTGGGCTGAAGGCGAGAGCTCCTTGTCTGAATCCGAAGGAGAAGACTCATGAGTTCGTTTCTGAGATATGGGCGGGACAGTTGCTTCTTCGTGACGAACCGAAGGAGTAACCTGTTCTGGTATTTCGTCCATGACTTCCTCATCTTCCTCCTCGTCCTCTTCATCTGAGCTAGAGATGACATCCATTGGGGGAGGATCATGAGGTTTCCAACTTTTGGATTTTGGCTTGGAGTTAGCTTTCTTTTTTGGGAATGGCATTGAAGGACATGAGCTTTGAAGGTGCCCTGTAAGATGACAATTTCGGCAGCGGAAGGCTGTATTCTCGAAATCCAGGGGTTGAGTCCAGTGGAAATCTCCTATTTTGAGAATGATCTGATCAGGAAGTCCTTTGCTTATGTCTATTTCTGCGCAAATTCTGGCGAAGGTATAAATTCCTTTTAGCCCTCTTGAGGGGTCTGTGTCGAGGTAGCGGCCTAAGGAGTTGCCGATAGCTTCAAATACAACAAAGTTCCATAAATGCGCTGGAAGGTTAGGAAGTCTGACCCAGATGGGGAGTTTGGTGATGACTGCTGTGGATGGATCGAACTCTGGGAACCACGGGGTGAGGAATAGACCCGTAGAGTTCCAAAACCAAGGGCCTTCAGTTAAGACTCTTTGGTAGTCCTCACTATCAGCAAACACTGTTATAAAGAAGCCTTTTGAACAGAAAAGAACCTTGCAATTGTTGGTCCAATTAGCGTGAATCCATTGGTACAGATCTGCTGTGCGAGGCCAGAGACCATTGAACCTGCAGATGATGCCAAACTCAGCAAATATCTGGTGTTGCTTATCCAGCAAGGGATGTGTTATTTCAATGGATGGGGTTTCCTCCAGCTTGTCCACTAAGAAGGGTTTAGGAGCTTGAATTGGAGAAGCTTTTTCCTTGGGTTTCTGAGCATGGACAACATCTTTATAGGAAAAAGCAGCAGCAGAAGAAGACTGACCAACAGCTCCCCCTCTTAGACGAAGGGATAACGTGATGGATGCATTTCTTTGAATATTATAACAAGACAAGGGACAGGAATCCTCCAGTTGTTTACCTTCAAAATGGAGACGCTGAAAGGCTGTTGGAACACCCATTTTACTTTCCAGGAATAGCTTGAGGTTTTGCACTAGATCTGAGGATCTCACCCATTGCAGCAAAGATTTACCGGAAAGGAGTACGATCAGGATCTGAAATGGTTCTGAGATTTCTGTTTTCTGCTTGCCGCTGTGACCCTGATTGCAGAGAAGACTGGTGCACGCATATCTATCAGATGGCACACTCTGTACTGGTTCTGTTGGTTCCTGTACAGAAGAGCAATCAAAAAATCTCTCAGAATTTATCTTGCTTGGGCGAGCAGCACTCCTGCAACTCACGGTTGTTAGATCTAGAAGATCATGCTCAGGCCAATCCTCCACTGAGCCTTGTAAGTTATGCCGGAGACCTACAACCTTTCCAGCACATTCCTTTTGGGCTGAGATGGATATCAGGCCCCTGTTTAGAAATAAATCTGGGATATGCATTTTGTCAAACACTTGCCCCGCAACCTTAGTGGTTCCGGACTGAAGAGGTTGTCGAAGCTGGTATTGGATTTCCAAGCTCCTAAGAACCCCCACTCTCCATCTTCTTTCTCTATGGACCCTGATGGTTGCAACAACAACAGGGGCTTCAATAGTCGAATCTGAACAGTTTCGAATGAGCAGATCTGCCCTTATGCACGGGATGGCTCTTCCCAGGGAATCGCCTGCCGCTTCTTTCTTCAACCTCCACGAGGCAGAGTCCATCAAAGGTTTCCCGCATTGATCCGCAATGGCTTTCTCCAAAAGCCCCTTCGAGCCTGCGTGAGCCTGCAGGCCAAAAGTGTCGGCGAACAAGGAAGAAACATGCGGTATCCACCATGCGACACCGTTGAAAAAACCGTTGAAAACGCTTCGAAGGCCATTCGAGCAGTCAGCAGAACTTCGAGGGCGGGGGTAGGGGCCATCAGGCCTTGGACCTTCGGAGACCGGATTTGATGCCATGAATCTCTTCACCTGGAGTTACCACGCTTCGCTCTTCCCGCTCTCTACAATAGCTCTTACATGATTTATTTCTAATTTGTAGCAATCTATTTCAATTAATTTGAGTTATTATCAGTGTAACTAGTTCTCACAGTTAGTATAACTAGTGGAGGTTCAGTCAAGGGTGTGTAACTTTTTTCACATTAAGTGACAAGGGTGTGTAACTTTTTTCATAGTTAGTAATCATCAATTTAACTGATCAATCAACCTAATTTAACTCCTGCATATAGATAATTCAAGTTACCCAGTTGAGATTGGAGTTCAAGGGCAATGTACTATCAATTGTTGACTATTCCATGTTGTACAAGTCATGCATGCAACCTGATAAGGACCTATAGGAATTGTGAAATCCAAATTGAGGAATTTCCTAATTAATAGTGGGCTAATTCCTTGAGGAAAAATGTAAGGAAATAGGATATTGGAGGTTTTTAAAATTGGCTAAGTATTGGCCAACGTTAGTTAGTAAGGTAGAGGATAGAAGATACAGGTGCAGGTTGAGCTCAAGCTTGAGTAGAGAATATTGTATTAATCCAAATTCTTTGATTAATGAAATACAGATAGTAAGGGGTTTTGAGCAGTTATTTTCCCCTAGATAAATGTTTATGTGTGTGTGTTAAATCTTGATGCATGCTAATGATATGTGTTCTCAATCGTGAATTTGCCTCCGCGGATCAATAAAGTAGCTTCTAGTCTTGTGATTTAGTAAATTTCATAAGCAATTTATAATCTACACATTAATTTGTTTATATATAAATTATATAAAATTAAAATTTTATTTTAAAGAGAATTTTATTTGTAAAACTTAATTCTAAATTTTTAAGAAATTTTCAAATTTTTAAATCTTGGAAAAAAATGAATTCAAATGAATTTTAAAATAGCTTATGAACTAAAATATTTTTGAAACATGTTTTTTGGCGATAATCACATCAAAATTCATTTGTCGACGCGTTTCTAACCAACAAATGTGATTCATCGTCAAGAGAATATGAAGAACCAGATCATGGAAACAAGTTAAATAGAGAGATTGGTCATTCAAACAGCTAGAAAAAAAACTACTTTTGACCAAATGAAACGACTACAATGGAATCGACCTCAGCTACAATGGTTGGACCAAGAATTGAGGGAAAGGTTGATAAATAAATAAATCATTAAATAATTAGCTAATTGCTAGATCTATTATTTTATTTAAAACTAAATATATATCCTAAATAGTTGGTAAGGGACATTATAAGTTCTTCCTTTTTAATTTAAAAGATTACAAATGAACTTATACTACTATATAAATGAAATTTTATTAATTAAATAATCAATTAGTTAATAAATTAGTTAAAATCATGCAAGAGCCAAGCCATACCTATGAACAACAAATACAAAACTCTGTGCCAATAAGATATCTTAGATCTCTTAAAAAGAGGATTGTTCATAGAATCTAGTAGTCCCTAGAACTGCTACAGGTTCTATGTAAATAAACACTCAAAACAAATTAGATGTGTTCCCAGATTATTCATAAATTGCAAGCCTCTAAATTTTTTACTAGCAGATGATACATATCCTATTCCCCACAAAGGAAGCCTAATAAGCCGAATAACAGGAGCTAAGGTTTTCTCCAAATTTGATATGAAATCTGGGTTTTGGCTGGTTGCGGTAAAAGAAGAAGATAGATTTAAAACTGCCCTCAGCATTCTTGCTGGTCATTATGAGTGGAATGTTGTGCCCTTTGGCCTAAAACATGCACCATCCAAATTTCAAAAGGTCATGGACCAGGTTTTCAAGCCATACTTTGATTGGCTCATTGTATATATTGATGATGTGTTAATCTTCTCTAAATCTGTAGAAGAACATTTCAAACATGTACAGATTTTTACACAGGTAGTCAAGAGAAGTGGGCTCATACTAAGCAAGAAGAAAATGGAATTGTTTCAAACAAAGATCAAATTCCTGGGACATACTATTGAGGATGGCCAAATCACATTACAAAAGCATGCACTTGAATTTGCTGATAAATTTCCAGATATGATCATAGATAAAAAACAATTGCAGAGATTCCTAGGCTGTTTGAACTACGTCAACAATTTCTATGAAGGATGTGCCCATGACAGAAAATTGTTAAATCAAAGATTGAAAAAAGATCCAACACCTTGGACTTCAGAACATACCAATGCCATCAGAAAAATAAAATCTAAGGTAAAAACTTTACCTATTCTCTACCTTGTAGATGAGGATTTGCCAAAAATTGTAGAAAGTGATGCCAACAACATTGGATGGGGAGGTATTCTCAAGCAAACTAAAGAAGGAGAATAAAAAGTTATACAGTTTTCTTTAGGCACATGGAACCAAGCAGAACAAAACTATTCTACAATTGAAAAAGAGGTAAAAGCTACATGGAATTGTAAAGACAAATTTGACATCAACCTCATACATAAAAGGTTTCTTCTTAGGACTAATGCTTCTTCTTTAAAGAAAATATTAACAAAAGACATCCAAAAATCCTGAAGAATCCAAGTTTGCCAGATGGCAAGCTTTGTTTTCAAATTTTGATTTTGATGTTGAGCATATAAAGGGAGAAAGAAACTGTCTACCAGATTTTTTGAGTCGGGAGTATCTGAAAAAGCAAAATCATCTAATGGTTATTGTCACTGAATGGGACCCTAAGACATGGCAAGAAGAACTTAGAAATATCCATGACAACACCTCATGGCCAATCTATGTTGGAAAATGGAAACCCACTTGGAAATTAAGAAACACCAAAGTAATGGATGCAAATCTAAAACCTCATAAGGACTTACAACACCTTGTACCAAAAAGAAATATTTACCCTAACTCCAGCACTTGGATACATGATATGGTGTATAATAATTCAATGATGTATTATGATCTTGCAGATGAAGCATTAAGGGAAAGTCTTCATGATATCAGTCTGATATGGAATGAGGTAAGCAATAAAACCAAAACATTTCATAAATATTATACTATCAATAAAACCAGATATCATGAACATCCTGCAAGAATAATGTGGCCACAAAAGGATTCAAACCTTGTATTTCGTGACACTGTCTATAATTTCCAGGGCTATAAGATCTTTAGTGGGATCTCTTATGCAGAGAAGAAAGATTAGAAATACATTATACATTATTAAAATTTGGACCTGTCTTCATTACACAATCACTGTTACAACCAACTTGGTTACAGGAATGGTGGAGATGGTATGGGATAAATAAGACTTCTATGGATCCAAGGTACTTTGAAAGATACTTTCAAAGTGTTTGCCAGGAGTGCATAGAGTGTAATGGAATGGAGTGTTTTCACCTTCCCTGTAAGACTATTGCAGATCTAAAAAAAATTATGATGATCACATATTAGGCTACTTCATGAGAGGACATCATCATTGGTTAGTATTAACCAAATTAAATCATCATATTATCCTTGGGAAACTAATGATTGTCGGGCAGACAATAATAATAATGGAAGATTCCTTGGTACAAATCCATTGGGAACATAACTTGAAAGACTCCAAGGGTTCTCATGGGCTTCTCCTAAAAAGAATCCATAGTGTAAAATAATGTCTTGTCACATGACTTTGATAGTGACTGATTTTCATGGGATTCTACGACAAAAATCTCCACATTGTAAATATCTTTTCCGTAGATTTTGGAATAATCTCTACTTTATAAAAATTCTAATTTTTCGAGACTCAGAGCACTTCTTTGACTTTTGGCGTGATTTGATCCACACCTCGGAATATCAGTATGATCATCTGATATTTGTCCCCTTCTCATCCTATAAAAAGAGATAAGTAAGGCTCATTGGGCCATTCAGGGTTAGATTATGAGGGTTAGAGTCTTTTAGTTTTTGAGTCTGAGATACTCTTCCTACTCTACATCTATGAACAATTGTGTTTGATCTGCTTGCATCATGGACAAAGTATATTTTAGAGTTGAGTTTGAAATGCCTTTGTATCAAGGCCTAACAACCCTGGTAAGAACCTAAAGTGGCTGAACTCATTAGGTTTGAATCTGTATTGTTCCAGAGAATTCAAAGGTTGACTCTGCAAAGGGCCAGGTAGCCTCTAGATTACATATTATTTTTAAGGTGTAGAATCTGGTAAATTCCCAAGTAGTCTATCTTTGATTGAAAGTTCTCAAAATCTTCCAACATTGTAACCCATCTTTTGAAATCAATAAAAGGGAGAAGTTCTTCAAAAATCTTCTGCATGAGTTTATGTTCTGTTATGTTATTCTAAATATTCTGTAACAGGAGAGGTTCATGTTAGGTTCACTAAGGATCGATGAACGTTTTGCTCGTGTTGGTAGGAAGGCATTGAAGATCATTGTTGCATGAAGATCCAGACGTTCGTGTATGGGTGACACAGGGTTACCCCTTCTTACACCCACAGTATGCATGTACAATGCATAATCATATCTGTCCTAGGAATTTTAACTCACTATCGAGTCAAAATCTTCAACCATCAATGGTTTAGGCCCCCTTTATTAAACTCTACGTAATCATTCATTACAATAGCCCAGTCTTTACTAAACCACCTTTCTATCAGACTTAATCACCCCTCATAAACCTTGGTTAATCTTTTATTAAGTCCATAAAGCCCGCATATATAAATCAAACCCCATAGTTAACCTTTGTTAATCTTGGACTTACCACATAGTACTTCATATCGGCTTTATTTCTATTATAATGCTTTATAATAGAAATACACATAAACTAACATAAGCCACACCTTTCCACTTTAATACGGCCCTTGCATAGGTACCAAGGCTCCCTTTATCGGTAATCGCAATCGGTTCTTCGCGGGTCTCATTAACATGCATTCCTCCATCTCCTCTGATATGTGATTAAACTATCCTTCCAGACTTCAAATATAAAAATGCGTCCATATAACTTATCGAGTCCACCATAACACCTTTCCAAAGTGCTACACTCCGATCTCCGAAACCCCGATCGTCGATATCTCCGATCACTGCTTATCGGCTATCGGCATATCGCTTAATCGCCCATCCCAACTTCGCATGTCGGCATTCCATTACCACCACACTCCTCTGATCTCTTATTTGCGATTGAATCGCAACCGTCGATTTGGTACTTGATCTAGCGGTTGTCACTTCATCGACGATCGCTCATCGCAATTGTCCAAGGGCCGACTTTGATATCTCCAAAAGGTTTCCGCCGATGCGACTTAATCCTGGTCATTGATCTTCCAGATCCAACGGCTGTTGTGCAATGATTCTTCAATGTTTCTGTAGTTTTCAGGTTTCTTCAAGGTTTCGACCTTTCGCTCCTCCGCTTCACTGTGTTTCGCAGAATTCTGACTGCATATATTTATATTGCAAATCTCTGATTCATTATAATTCAACACTCGAAACACACTTATATAGTCTAGAATTAAATCATTGTATATACATATATGAATGAAAGATTACATATCAAGTTACTCTGTCTCTCTGGCTTGATTCTTCACATTAGTGGCCACTATTCTAACTATGCCCATAGGCTTATAGACACTCCAAAATTCTAACCTTTTTCCTAACATGTCTAACCTCTTGAATTATCTAAAATATTACAATTTATACAAGAATGGATTCATGAACCAATTTAGTTCAGATCCAACAATCTCTCACTTCCTCCTAAAGTATCTCTTCAGCTCCACCTCTATCTCAAACAAATCCTAAATGAAGCTTTTGAATCCCTCAAATCCTATTCAAACCAAATAAATTTAACTGCTTGGCCTGATCTCCACACAGGGAGGATCAATTAGCCACTATACCCTTTTTCTCATATTTTACAATAAATAAAACACTCTCACACATTTAAATAAATAAAAGTAACTAAACTCTTTTCTTCCAAACCTTTGTTAGTCACAACATGTGATCATTCCATCACATTGTTGACTAGGTCTAAATGCTCCTACATCAGACTCCCAAGGTTGAAATAATTCATGGACTCCTGTTCATGAGTCTTTCTACTTCCTCTGTTGTAAACTTCATCATATTTCATTTCCCAACTGGTTACCTGATCCCTTTCATCTGCAGGTGTATTTACTACCTCCTTTGTTTCTCTTGGGTGCCAAACTTTGTGTTGTGGATGTCCTTTTGCTCTACATTCATAAGCATCTCCTTTGCATAATGTTTTGGTGTTGATGTCCTGCATAAACATTTCCTCAAATAACATAAATATCTACTTCTCTATCCACTACTGTCTTGTCAACATCTCAATAGAATTGATCTCCATCTTTATGTATTTTCTCCTGTCTTGTACCTGACTGTTTCTTTTGATTTCTGGCTCGATCACTAGCACCTCCTTCTGTCTATAACCCATTTTCTTTACGCTGTCTTGTATATCTTTCCATCTTCCCTTGACTTGCTGACTTTGACAATTCCTTATGCTCGTCAAATTTGTAGTTTTCATCATCCACCTATCCAATAGCTTAAGTAGAGTCCTTCCAATCTCAAAAGAAGATTGATTCTTGTTTAATACAAGAACATATAACCTTCGAACTATATATTGTTCCTCGGATGCAAATATTTTAGTTATTGAACTTTGTTCAATTCCTTCCATTTTCCTATCAACTTTAACTGAACTGCTCACCCAATTTTCCAATTGCAACCTCAAGATAAACTCTTGACATTTAAACCTCCTTTGTATTAAGAAAAAATCTATCTGTGGATTGTACTTTCACATCCCCTGCAATCTTCTTCCTCTTCTACAATAACTTGTTTAAGAGCTATGCCAACTCTCCTTCTTCTATTCCAAGCTTTTGAGTCAACTCATTGCTTACTCTCATCTTCTTATTTCCATAAGGAAAACTAACTTTCTGTAATTCCAGAATTTACACATTCCTTCATGTTTACTTGTGTAAACATATCTCCAAGAGTAGTTTGTCCTTCATCCTAAAAACCACATTCAACAATTAATAACTCAAAATCAGAAAATATATTACATTTTCCATCTCTTTCCTCATTAACTCTACTCCATAATTTTTCTGATTTGTCATCCTCTTGATGTATATAGGACATATCAAACTTGTCATGTTGTCTTGTCTTGAAAAAGTCTTGTTTGTCTTCACTTTGTTCTTAATGCTATCTAAGTTCTGAATTCTGTTCTCTGCTCTTCTCCTTGGCCTTCCTTCCTTTCACACTCCTTTTCATTCTTCATGTTCCTTCCTTACAAATCTGTAAGCCACTAAGTTGTCTTTTCCATTATTCCTTTGTTTCAATCAAAATATGCCAATCTCTAAGTTTAGAACCTAAAGTTCTATTTGTTTCTATATAGGAAATAGAATCACCATATACCATAGATTTTCCATTCCACTGTAGAGTCCCTTTCACAACAGTGAAAATTACTGTCAATGCCATGAATATCACCTTCCACTGTTCCCCTGGGTTGCTCACTGCATATGCAGGGTTCACAAAAGCATCCTTGCCTTCGTCCTCTGAGATTGCCTGTCTCTTTTTAGTTTGTTGTTTACATTCACCTTTACTCCTTTTGCAATTTGTACAAATAACATTGTCTTCAATGTCCAGTTGTGCATCAGTGTCTACCAACCTCTCTTTGAGTTCCTGTTTGTCCTCTTTTCCTTTCTTCTTCATAACCTTGAATGGATTAACTGTACCTCCTTGGGTTGAATTTTCTTTATAAACCTTGGTTCTACCATCTTCCATAATACACTCTTTAGGAAGAGTCCTCTCCATTAATGATCCATTATGTCTTTCCAATATAATTTCTTGTCCATTAACTATTAATACAGGTTCATAATTTTTGAATAAAAATTGAAGAGATAATTCCATTACCTCAAGTGTTTGTACTGCATCTACACTCTTATTTTCTCTTTTCATAAGGTCGTCTTCATACCTCTTTTCTACTTCTCCTTTTTCAATATTCACTTTCCTTTTGTCTTTAGACTGTCTGCCATCATTCTGCCAAGTCTTACTGGATTCATCATCTTCATCTTCTTTAGTAGTCTTCAACATTTGTCCATCTCCAGTGTCCTTGAACACATGGTTAATCAAGAATTGATCTATTACATCCATCTCTTCTAACAGTTTCATTTCTCTAGAAACTTTCATAAACATATCTTCTAAAGGTTGTTCATCACCTGCATACATGCACAAATCATTAGTTTCACAAATACTAGGCTCCTTTTTCTTTGATGTTTCAATCATCACATCTCTCTGCTAGTTTGAACTTGTCCAACAGTTCAAGAAATCATCAATGATTCCTTCCTCAGCAAGGTAAACCTCTTGCTTGTGTCTACAATAGCTATCTTCCATCTCTAACTCAGTTGCTCTGAGTTCTTCTCTTAATTTGATATACTTTCTCCTCTTTATCTGTTTCTGCAACAACTTCCACTTTATCTTCTTTCTTTTCATAGTCCAACCATACCTTTGGTCCTCTTCACATTTTTCTAGCAGCACTATTATGGCATCCATAATTGCCTTCAGTTCTGTAATTTCTCTGTCAAATATCTCTTGACTCATCTTCTCTCCTTTGCCTTTTTCCTTGGCATCTTCCTTTCTTCTGTTGTGGCTTCTCTCTGAACCCCTACTATGACTATCAATAGTCATTTCCTCGTTATCTCTATGAGCTTCTCACTCACTATGAGCTGCACTAAGCCTCTGCGACAACAAGTCCTCCCTGCTGTCACTTACCTCACCAATCCCTCCTCTGGACTTGGTCTTTTGGCAAGCACTAGTTCTCTATCTCTGGAACCTCTTGAGCATTCTCTTCTGCTCTCTTTAGGCTTGTATCCTCAACTCACCTTCTCTTGAGAACACTTTAACTGTCCTCCCTGTCCAACTTTCAGCTGGAATATTTAGGTTCACTACCACTAACACAACTCCTCTCTTTCTTTACATAGTATGCTATTGTGTGTTGCTGCTATCACTCTCTTCCCTTATAAAAACAATTCAAATGAACCAACATCAAAATACAACTCATACTTGTTGATCTATCTCTTTCATCCTTCACTGGCTGGGCAATATACATGCTGCTTTACTTTTCGCTGTCTGCACTTCAATTCTTCTTTCAACCGAATTTCTGTTCTAAGTACATCCATATTTACTTTCTTTCCTTACAATATCTTTGTTCCAATTTCTTCACTTGCTCCTTTGTCACAACTACTTTTTGGAATTTCATTACCTGCTACTTTCATTCACCTACACATACCATTAAAGCTTTAGCACTTACAAGATCCTTTCTGATCCTATCTTCCTCAACCCTTTTCCACAGTCTATCTTGAGTGAATTGACTGAAGTCTTCATTGCTTGTAACATTTCAGAGTTCTTCTATGCATGAACTGTTGTGCTCTATTCTCCCTCTTTATCAGATCCATTACAATGCAAATTATATATATGCTAGGAATAAAATTCAATCCCACAACCAATCTCTACAGAGCATTAATCTTTCTCTGATACCAAATGACACAGGGTTACCCCTGCTTACACCCACAGTATGCATGTACAATGCATAATAATATTTGTCCCAGGAATTTGAACTCACTGTCAAGTCAAAATCTTCAACCATCAATGGTTTAGGCCCCCTTTATTAAACTCTATGAAATCATTCATTACAATAGCCCAGTCTTTACTAAACCACCTTTTTATCGGACTTAATCACCCCTCATAAACCTTGGTTAATCTTTTATTAAGTCCTTAAAGCCCGCATATATAAATTAAACCCTACACTTAACCTTTGATAATATTGGACTTACCACATAGTCCTTCATATCGGCTTTATTTCTATTATAATGCTTTATAATAGAAATACACATAAACTAACATAACCCATACCTTTCCACTTTAATATGGCCTCTGCACAGGTATCAAGGCTCCCTTTATCGCTAATCGCAATCGGGTCTCCGCGGGTCTCATTAACATGCGTTCCTACATCTCCTTTGATATGTGATTAAACTAGCCTTCTAGACTTCAAATATAACAAACGCGCCCATATAACTTATCAGGTCCGCCATAACACCTTTCCACAACGCTACACTCCGATCTCCGAAACCCTAATCGTCGATACCTCCGATCACCGTTTATCGGCTATCGGCGTATCGCTTAATCGCCCATTGCAACTTCACATGTCGGCATTCCATTACTGCCACACTCCTCTGATCTATGATTTGAGATTGAATCACAATCATAGATCTGGCACTTGATCTGACGGTTGTCACTTCATCGGTGATCACTCATTGCAACTGTCCAAAGGCCGACTCCGATATCTCCAAAAGGTTTCCGCCAATGCGACTTAATCCTAGGCATTGATCTTCTAGATCCAATGGCTGCTATGCAACGATTCTTCAATGTTTTTGTAGTTTTCAATTTTCTTCAAGGTTTCAACCTTTCGCTCCTCCGCAACTCTATGTTTTGCCAAATTCTACCTGCATATATTTATATTGAAAATCTCTAATTCATTATAATTCAACACTCAAAACACACTTATACAGTCTGGAATTAAATCACTGTATATAAATATATGAATGAAAGATTACATATCAAGTTACTCTGTCTCTCTAGCCTGATTCTTCACATTAGTGGCCTCTATTCCAACTTTGCCCGTAGGCTTACAGACACTCCAAAAATCTAACCTTTTTCCTAACTTGTCTAACCTCTTGAATTATCTAAAATATTACAATTTATACAAGAATGGATTCATGAACCAATTTAGTTCAGATCCAACAATCTCTCACTTCCTTCTAAAGTATCTCTTCAGCTCCACCTCTATCTCAAACAAATCCTAAATGAAGCTTTTGAATCTCTGAAATCCTATTCAAACCAAATAAATTTAACTGCTTGGCCTGATCTCCACATAGGGAGGATCAATCAGCCACTATACCATTTTTCTCATATTTTACAATAAATAAAACACTCTCACACATTTAAATAAATAAAATTAACTAGACTCTTGTCTTCCAACCCTTTGTTAGTCACAACATGTGATCATTCCATCACATTGCTGACTAGGTCTAAATGCTCCTGCATCAACGGGTTTGTGTAAGAGTTCGTGTATCCATCATAGAAGGCATAGAAATTATACATCAAGCTTCATTTTCTCTTGCTGGGGAAACACATGAAATATTTAAGAATTCACCAGTGTCATAACATTTTGATACGCATGACAATACTTTATTCCAGCAGGAACAACAAATAGTCACGTCGGCCTTGGAATCAGTAGGCTGGGTGGTGGCGATAGGAAAACATCACCACATGGGGAATAGAAAAACCTAAGCTCAACATACAACATACAGATGCAAAAAAAATTGAATTACGAAATCAAACTAATAACACAACATGAAAACAATATGTCGCCTACTACCATAGTTACATAATAATGTGCATATATATTTTAATAATAACACTAGATTTTTAAATACGATTTCAGCTATTATACATATTTTCATTTTAAGTGTATATGTATATATATATTAATGTAAAATGGATTGTAAATTTTATTCTTAAAATTTTTAATATTTTTTATTTTAACTTTAAATTAATTTTAAAATAAATTATTAATTGGAAAAACAATTTAAACTCATAACACATATTCCTAAAAATAACACCCCAAACATCAAGTATCTTAAAATATGGGCTATGTGTTAATTTATATGGAGTTGGATGTATTGTACAAACACATCCAAATACATATATGTTATTAGGCTTTACCTTGTGAGGTTCTATAACAACCACTTCATGGTCAAACTTATTTGACTCTCCGTCTCTTATTTGAATTTCATGATTTTTAGTAACTTTAATCAAAGTTTCAGAAAAAAATTGGAAAATTTCTAGTTTTACATATATTCAAAAATAATTTTCTAATTTTTGGAAATCTCATTTCTATTTTCTATTGGCTAAGAAAACCTTGATGTGACATAATTCCCCTAGTGGAGGGTGATTTATTTTTGGTATTTTTCAGTGCGTTACAAGTAATTTTAAAATTAAAAGGACTAATTTTGTATGTGGCTATTCCATCGATGAGTTCTCCGACACTGACAATATTGTGCCTAACACTACTATTACTTTGCCCAATAATGCCAAAGCTGACGAGGTGCTAATTTCCTTAAGTAAGTGAAAGGGTGAGGAGTAGGGAAGCTAATCAAATATCGGGCCCTAAAAAAATGCATGATAGGTAAAACATTATCCAATTGTGGAAGTAGCTGTGGAGAAAAACAAGTATATGAAAATAGGGATGTATTCCTCAGTTTTAAAAAACGGTCACCTTCCACACTCTCACACATCCGCACTTTTTCATTTCTTTGGATTTGGAATCGATAGTCTATATTAATGTACCCTTAACCTCTAACAACATTTCCATTACTGAAAACATGTTCGTATTTAATACGACTGATCTTTACATTACCCCATTTTAACAAATTTGTCATTTTCCTTCAGTAATTTTTCAATTTTTTTTTAAAATAATGAATTAATCATTACAATTATATATTCAAAAAGTTTAGATTTCATAAAGCTTTTCTACATTATAAATTAAAAGAAAATAATTAAACTACTCCATTTTTAATATACCTATGGTTACAATGATCAATGTATTATTTGGTTAATATTATCATCGACTTCTAAATGTTAGAAAATTCCTCTCTAGTTTTCATTTGTCCCTCAACTGATGTTGTTTGGTTTGATTAGACAAAAAAAAATAAAGGACTACCTCATAAAGTCCATGTTTAACGTTTCTAACACAGGTGGTGATGTCAGCTTATTACAATCTCAGTTCACATTTTAGTTAGACAATGGTGCAAGACTTATCTATAGAAAAAATCACATAGCGCAGGCTTGTGTGCTTTCAATATCCTAGTAAATTGCAATTACTAATTTTTAGCAGCTCCAATTAGAGAAGGCCACTCCCATGTTCCTCTTATTGAGACAAGGAAACACAAATCCTCAACTCACCACATGTAAATGTTTGTGTTTAAAGATATGGAAGTTGGTTTGATTGATGATATTTTATTATGATACAAATTATTGTTTTTGTTGTTTTAAAACTATTTAAAATAAAATTAGTTGACACATTGTGTCAAGTGCGAAGGTGCCGAGGAATCTTTATTCCTCTGCACTTTACATAATGTATCAACGTCGATTTGATTGATGATATTTGATTATGATACAAATTATGCATGCTACTTTTTTTACTTTTTAAAAACTATTTAAAATTAGATTACTTTGTACATTGTGTAGAGTGTAGAGTGCGGGGAGCTTTCTTCTTCTCCATCTTCGTACTGTGCACAATGTATCAATGTTATTGAGACATCATTAGAATTATCCTAGAACTTTTACACTATGTAAAATTGTTGAAAGTCTAATAACAAATTTAAACCCCAATAAAGAAAAATCTACATTCCTCATGAACCCCATAAATGGGTAATTATATGGGCTCATTTTGCCTCCTAACATAGTTAAATCAACCATTCTATTAGCTTATTGCATGTTTTTTTATTATATTTATGCTTATGGAGTGAGTTGAGTTAGTTATGTGGCCATGATGTCTAATATGTGTTTAATGCATATTTTTGTTGAATTTTCAAGACAAAGTCAAAGATTCAATGGACAATTGGCAACAATAATTCAAAGTGGACAAAAGAGAGGATTTATAGGAGGGAATCCTCCTCATTTATTACTCCCCACTTCGAATTCCTCTTCATGCAGCTCGGAGTACAAACAACCAAATCAATGCACTAGGAGGCAACTAAGCAAGTGGAGGATACCGCCAGCAGTGAGCTCTGATTCCTCAAGCTCGGAAGATGAGGAGAGCGATTCAGAACTGGACCAGGCACCTCAGACGATGGATCCGTCCACAGATACTCCTGCGCACACCACTGTCACAGCAATCTCCCAGAAACGCGTTCATGAGACCTCCTCTTCTGAATCAAATAAGGAGATCCCCCTGATGGAGAATTCCAGTCTTCAAGTTGTTTTAGCTCATACTCCCCAGGATGGCTGGATAAAAGTCAATAAAAAGAAAGGGAAAAAACACCGTGTTGAGGTTTCTGCCCCTGTGGGGTAAAAGTCAGTTTTTGTTCTCAAGTTATTTGTTGTAGCTCCGTGATTGGTTCACTCCTTCTCCGGGACCGAGGTTGATAGTTTCATCATTTCCAGTCTGCCGATTTCTTGTCTCTCATGATTGTACTATATTTTACTCAATAGAAATAGTTTAATTTTACTGAGAAAAAAAAAAGCAAGTGGAGGATAACTTATGTTTATCTCAAGTTTTGGGAGCCAAACCTCCTTGATTTTAAGGAAGCTATTGGGAGCTTTAGTTGTATAAGTAGAGAGGCCTAGGGCCTCACTAGGGTCAAATTTTTGTTGGATTTTTGTTGTACTTTTGCTATTGTAAAACTCTGCTCAACTTCGAGCTTACTTTTGGTGACAGTTTCATGTAATCCTATTACTATTTTGATAATAAAGATGAAATCCTTTTTGAGTTAGCGCTGAGTTACCTCAGAGGGCTAAATCTCTTGGGTTAGGGCACAATCCAAGCAGCCAAGCTCCTCTTGTTTGTATTTATATGCTTTGTTTCAGTTTATGGATTAGTTGCTGTTAGATGAATTTCTTTCTTGGTTAAGAATAGGTTGCTTTTGGTGATTTAGAAGGTTGTTTCCATTTGTGTTTTCTATAGCAGGTTAAGCAGTGATAGAAAGAAGATTCAAAAGGCTAGCAACAGTGCCTTGGCCTCTTTTCCTCCCTTTGGGACCATGAACTGAGGCAAAGACCCTCTTGCTGCCCCAAAAACACAGATTTTCCTTCTCCATAGGATTTCTAGTGTTTGTAAGTTTGTTAGAAGGTTAATGTTTTGCTTTAGATCTCTTCCACCATGCTCATTTCTATCTTTACAATAATTCTTCTTCCATGCTTTCTCTCCTTGTAGCATTTTTCAACATTTACTTCCATAGCTCATAATTTAGACTAGCTTGATGCAAAATTCTATTTTTTTGATGTACTCATTTCCTTGCTTGCTTGATCTCATTGGTTGACTTTCAGTTCTTTTGCAGTAGATCTCTTCTCACAGCAGGTCAGCCTATCAACCATCACATTCTCTCCCTGATCCATGCCCTACAGGTCGCCCAAAGTTCACCTCAAATCTGCCTTAGTTTTCTGCATTTTTCCATAGGATTTCTTCCTCTCTCCCAATCATATTTCCCTCTCCTAGTGACCCTTGGTGGACCCTAGGAGACCTACCACATCATCCCAACCTTCATCTATCTTTTCCACCCACTCTCACACCTTCAAAACCTTCAAAAATGCTCTCGGCATCCTCCTGTAGACCTCCTGTAGATCCCCTGTGTCCTCCTGTAGGCTTTCTTTTGAAGGCCGAATGTGGGAAAAGCCTTCAGAAGGCCACCCGAGACCCCCTAGGACCCATCTACACCATCCTAAATCTCCTCAAACCCCAAAGTCTCCCTTCAACACCACCTATTGACTTCCACCTTCACACACAATAAAATACATGTATGTCAATTTCACATAAAAATACATAAAAATCCAAAAAGATGTTTTTTTCTCATTTACTTCTAGGAATATCTTGAGTAGATGTTGTTTACTTCCTTGAGTAGGTAATGGCATTCATTTCATGGTTTTTATAGTGCTTTCTGCAAAAGTAGGATTAGTTGGTTAAGTAGGGTTTGCTAGGTTTACTTTACATTTCAGTGTTTTTCTTTTCTGCAATTAGAGTAGCCTCTGTAGAGTAAGATTTCATTTCTTTCATCACATAAAGAGCTTCTTCTTGAATCCATAGAAGTTGGCTTGAGCTCCTAGTGATCTTGCGCCAGCTGACCAAGTGACAGCCTGCAGTAAGAACTAGTACTTGTGCATACAGCACCGTCACTTTCAAGTTTGTTACGAATTACCGAGTTGATAAGAGTAAAGTAGGCAACCCAAGAGTTGCAACATTATTGTTGCAATACTGGTGCTCACCACTTTTTAGTGCTGTTGCCGGGTAAGCGTCAGAATATTTTGTGATTATTGCTTTCTTCTATTTTCTATCACAACATTCTGCTAAATAGTTTATTTCAGAAAAAGTAGAATAGTCATTTCTTTCAGCTTCTGCATTTCCTTGCTTTCCTTTTCAATTCTGCAAATTTCATTTCAACAAGAGTAGGTTAGTCATTTCTTTCAAGTTCTGCATTTCCTTGCGTTCCTTTTCAATTCTGCAAATTCATTTCAGCAAGTTTTTTTCAGTTAGTTGCAATTTGTTTTGTTCAATCCATTTTAATTTTGCAGGTACAATTAGTGAAAAAACAAAAACCAAACAAAAATATTTCCTTTCATGCCTCAAAGGAATAGAGATAATTCAGGAAAATTCTTGCCCAACACACCCATTATATCACACAGTGAACCTTCTCTCTTCTTCGGTGGCAGTGATCAAGAAGAACCTTTAGGTGAACAACCAGAGATATTTGAAGAACCTATATGGGAAGAAGAAGAAGTAAACATCCCTCTTGAGCCAATGGCTGAACATAGAAATGCTAGGGGAAATGAAGAGAGGATAGAGGGTACCTTTCCCATTAGGGAGACCAACGGGGACACAAAAATGAAGAATATAAGTCCTTCAGCGCTACCTCACTTCCATGGTTTGACTACAGAAGATCCTGACACCTTCTTGTTTGAGTTTGTTGTCATTTGTCGAACCTATGACTATGTAGAAGATGAGCAAAAGTTGAAATTATTCCCTTCTACTCTCAAGGATGTAGCATTGCACTGGTTCATGGGGTTACATGGAAATAACATCACAACTTGGGCTCGGATGCAGCAGGCCTTTAATAATAAATATCGAGACTACTGTAGGTCAAAAGATACCAAAGAAGAAATCTTCCGAATGACCATGGGAAGTGATGAATCCTTGGAAGATTATGAAGAGAGGTTCCAGATCAGCTGCAAAAGGGCCAAGTGTACACTTGACCCTGAATCTCTGAAGTTGTTCCAGCTTAGGGGAATTCTAGAAGACCTTCTAGACACCCTCCATCTGCTGTATGGGGGAGACATCTACCAACTATCTTATGAGGACATGAAGACTGTTTTTAGAAACCATTCTAAAGCAACCATAAAGAAAGGTAGGGGGAGTCAACCCATAGCCAGTACCTCCTCTTCCAATTCATCCATTAAAGGTGAAATTGGAAACATGCTGGAAGACTTCAAAAGTGAGATGTTGCAGACTCTTGCCATGCAAATGGATACCTTGCATATCAAAAGAAAACAAGAGGAAGCAGAGAGGGCTTTGGCCATCTTTTGTCCTAGATGCACCAGGAGGCATCCTAGGAATGAATGTCCATTGAACTCTATAGAGGTTTGTTCAGTCTGTGAAGAAGATCATTCTATAGATAAGTGCCCTTCCTTGCCCAGACTTAAAGTTGTATACCAAGGGGTCGAAGGAGCCACTGAACCACTCTATTTCATGAACCAAAGGAGACCACATGGACCTAGACCATACCAGCAGGGGATGCAAGGGACATCTCAGGCATACTACAACCCCAACCAAGTCACTTCCATACCTTCTTGGGGCCCTCCTGCTCATCCTTCTTAGTCCACGCCTCCTCCTTGGTCCTTTCCATCTCAATATCATGCCCAACTAGCCGCTCATTCATTTCAATCCTATGCTCAGCCGCAACCTCAGTGGAATGCATCTCATCAGGGGTGGAGGCCCCAGTACAACTCTCCTCCCACTCTTTTTCCTCCACCACTTACTCAACCACAACCATTGCCTCCTACTCCACCAAGGCAACCCCAAATTCCTACCTAGCCGAACCCGAACCTGAACAACAGATAGGCTCAACAAGTATTTAGTGGGGAACCATCATGGCCAACTTATGCTGTGGAGATTTAGGAGATTAGCCTACGGTCTGGGAAGGTTCTCCAAGATAGCTAGCCTCCACCTAGGGAGGTTGAGGAAGATAAAGAGGAAAGTGAACTTAAAGCAATTCCACCCTTTCCTGAGAGACTATTCGGGACAACACAACCTACCCCAGAAAAAACTGAACTTCTGGAGAATTAAAACAGTTATGTGTGAAGATACCACTTCTCCAAGCCATAAAAGATGTGCCTATCTATAATAGGTTGATCAAACAGAAGTGCTTTAGGCATCTAGGAAGGCACAAGAGAGATGCCCCAACCATCAATGTCATAGGACAACTGTCCAACCTGATGTTGGGGCAGGTAATCTGTCCAAAATATCTGGACCTTGGAAGCCCAGTAGTTGATGTCCACATTAATAGCACCATGATCCCACATAACTTGATTGATTTGGGAGCTACCATTAATGTGATGACAAAGGACACAATGCTCAAACTTAACCTCCAGGGCTCCTTGAGGAAGACCACGACAGTACTGCAGCTAGAAGACCGCTCCACCATGACCCTTGAAGGGATTGTGGAAGATGTGATGGTCTCCATTGATTCTTGGGAGTACCCTACTGATTTCTTAGTTCTCCAGTCGAAGGCAAAGCTCACTGGGTATCCTCTCAGATTCAAATTAGCCTAGAAAACCAAGATAAGACCACTTTCACTTGTCCTTGGGGTACCTTTGCATACCGGGTCCTTCGTTTTGGTTTGTGCAATGCTCCAGCCACTTTCCAGAGAGCGGTATTGAGTATATTTTCTGAACTGGTTCATGATGCAGTGGAAATATATATGGATGATTTTAATCCTTATGGTTCTGACTTTCAGGAAGCTTTATCTAACCTAGGAAAAGTTTTAGACAAGTGTATTGAGATGAATCTATCCCTCAGTCCGAAAAAATGTGAATTTTTGATGACCGAAGGGACCATGTTAGGTCATGCAATATCTCAAGAAGGACTGCAAGTGGACCCCAACAAGATTGCCATCATCCAAAGTGTCCCACCTCCTCAAAAGGTGAGAGATGTCAGAAGTTTCCTAGGCTTAGCTGGATATTACAGAAGATTCATTAAAGATTTCAGTAAGCTAGCCTCTCCTTTGTTTGGCCTTTTAGGCAAAGATGTTGAGTTCATATGGTCCAAAAACTGTCAAGAAGCCCTAGATACCCTGAAGAGCAATTTAGTAACTGCCCCAATTCGCAGAGGCCCAAATTGGGCCCTACCCTTTCACATTCACATAGATGCCTTGAACAAAGTAATAGGAGCAGCCTTAGGACAAATTGATGAAAAGTTACCTTATGCCATATACTTTATAAGCAAAAATTTGTCAAAGGCAGAGTTAAATTACACAGTGACCGAGAAGGAACTCCTAGCTATTGTGCATTCTTTAAACAAATTTAGACATTATATCACAGGCTATCAAACCTTCATGCACATTGATCATGCTGCAATTAGATATTTAATGAACAAACCAGATGTAAATGCTCGCATTATTAGATGGTTACTTCTATTACAGCAGTTTGATCTGATCATTATTAATAAGCTTGGTAAAGAAAATGTTGTTGCTGACTTTTTGTCTAGAGTAAATTTTCCTGCAAGTGAATAACGAATGGTGGATGACCAAATGCCAGATGAACATCTGTTTGCTATTTCAGTACTCTCTCCATGGTTTGTTGATATAGCAAACTACTTGGTTTCAACACAATTTCCACCACACCTGTCCTCAAAAGAGAAGAGCAAGATAGTAAGGAAAAGCACCCATTTCACCTAGATTGGGGGTAATTTATTCAAACTTGGCCCAGATCAGATCTTGAGAAGATGTGTTAGGGAGGAGGAAGTCTTTGACATTCTCCTGACCTATCATGATGGGCCTTGTGGAGGTCATTTTGCAACAAAGAGAAATGCCTTCAAAATATTGCAAGCAGGCTACTATTGGCCCACTCTTCATCAAGATGTGAGGAGATACACCAGCCAATGTGATCATTGTCAAAGGATGGGGAAACCTACTCCAAAGGATGAAATGCCTATGCAACCTCAAGTGACCTTTGAGCCATTTGAGAAGTGGGGCATGGACTTTGTGGGTCCTATCAACCCTCCTTCAAAATAGAAGCAATACATCATTGTGTGCATCGATTACCTTACAAAGTGGGCAGAAACAAAAGCAATCAAAGAAGCAACAGAGGAAAAATTAGCTGAGTTTTTGGAAGAAAACATATTCTACAAGTTTGGGTATCCAAGAGAATTGGTCACAGATCAAGGTAGTCAGTTCACTTCCAATTTGGTTGAAGACCTGCTCACACATCATAAAATCAAGCACAGGACTTCCACCCCTTACCATCCACAAGCCAATGGGTAGGTGGAAGTCACTAATATAGCTTTGGAAGGAATTCTGACCAAGGTAGTGAGCAGCAACAGAAAAGATTGGGCGGACAGATTAGTTGAGGCCACCTGGGCCTACAACACAACATGGAAAACCACCACCGGGTTCACACACTATGAACTGGTCTATGGGAAGAAGGCTTTTTTGTCAATACAGTTTGAATTTAATACACTAAGGATGGTAGCTCAGCTGGACCTAGACCTCAGCCATGCATAGAAAGAAAGATTTCTCCAGCTCAATGGATTGGATGAACAAAGATTGCAGGCCCTTCTCCACACAGAGGTAGTTCAGCTTCAGAGGAAGATATGGCATGACGAAAATGTCAAGGAGAAGCAATTCTAAGAATGAGATTGGGCACTACTCTATGATTCAAGGTATAAAGACTTCAAAGGCAAGTTGAGGAAAAGATGGTTGGGACCCTACACTGTGGAAAAATGTAATGACAATGGTTCAGTCCTTATCAGAATCATTGATGATGAAGCCATCCCCATGCTTGTCAATGGACATTCGTTGAAAATTTACAAGAAGCCCCTCTCCAAGCGAGAGTTCATTGAAGATTTGAATAAGACAGTGATGGTAGTGGAGCATGTCTTAGCCTCCATTCCACCCACTCACTGAAGAAAAAGAAAAAAAAGAAAAAATAGACAAAATAAAGACTCAAGTGAAAACCTCCATGAGGTGCTTGAAGTCCCATCATTGAGTTGAAAACCTCTCCTGAGGCAGCCTAGTGATGTCAAAAAAGGAAAATAAAAAAGAGAATAAGATCCCTGGGTGAAAACCTCCCTTGGAGGCACCTAGGGCAGGCAATTAGGGTGAAAACCTCCTTGAGGCACCCTAGTTGTTTTCAAAAAAAAAAAAGAGAAAAAAGAAAATTGAATTTTAATGTGCATTGTAGGTTTGCAGGAGGACCACAGAAAGCAAGAGATTTCACAGAGCCTTGACATTCACACCAGCACCTATTTCATCTCCTCCACACAATTCTCCATCATTTCTGACCTTTATTCCACCCCACTTTGTTTTTTTCCGGTAATTGTGTGTTCTACAGGAGGCTCCTGTAGGAATTACAGAGAGCTAGAAATGGTTCCAAAAAGCAGTTTGAGGGGCTGGGAAGCTTCATGAAGTACATGTAGACCCTCCTACACCTATCAACCCTCCTTGCCATCTATTCCACACCTGCATCACATCATCATTATCATCATTTTTTTCCCTTCCTGTCACAGAAAAACACAGAAAACCACTTTTTAGTAAAAAGAAAAAAACAAAAATGAGAGAGGAAGCGGCACCTCAAATATCACCTGTAGCTTACCTAGCATCTCTCCATCTCCATCTTCATTTCTGGCATCATCCTCACAGCTCCCAACACAGAAATACGCTGAAATTTAAAAGGGAGAATTAGCTACAGGAGCTCTAGTAGGAATTCCTGTAGCAGCTGATCCCATTAAAATCAAGCTACAATAGTAAAAGAAGTGCAGCCATGAGGGTTGAAGAAGACATCTGAAGCTTAGATCCAGCTAGAGGAAACTTGCACAAGGCAAACAGCTACACATCAGAAAGTAGATAGCATGCAGTAAAGGAAATACAAGCATGCAGCAGTAAAAGGAGCAAAAATACCTCACAACACATACATTCGAATCACAAGTAAGTGACTAACTTGCTCCGTTGTTTGCATTGGTGTAATTGAAAGATATGCATGAGAAACTGAGATGGCTGAGGTTGAACGAGGAAAAGGTGGCCAATTAACTTGGCCACCTTCATCTAGTTGACTGCACTCATCCGAAGATGTCACCCACACGTGCGCATAGTCAACTCAGAGAAAGATACCAAGGATAGGTAGTAGAGGGTATGCAAACTCCGATGCAATAATGAGAGGTGATTGCGGGAAGAAACCATGATGACAAGGCAGGTGGGGACCAACAGTCCAAATATGGCCAACGTACATTTTTTCCATCTCACCCCCATCACTGGAAATATCTAAAAGAAGTAATAAGTACTCCTCCTCGAGCACTCTCACCACCTTTTCCCTCATTCTCTCCTCGTAAACTTAGCTGCAACAAACTCCTTGTCCCCCCACAGCCTTGAAACCATCGTTTTCCATCGATCTCACCCATCCTCCTACTCTTGTAGAAATTTTGAATAATATAACACTTATTCACAGAGATTATCCTGATTATACACTATTTGCGGAATGCATGCATAATACATAACCTCCTCTACTATTGATCATCAATTTGCAGTATTTAGAAACAATCGCATGCGCACATTGAAGCATCAATCACACATATCAACACAGTATATCACGGGGAAAGCATACAACTGAAAACCCCCAACTATCTGTATATTATATTGATTGAGAACATGTAACAATACATAGTACAATACTCCTCACAAGTACTCAGTACTATCTCCACCTGTTACACACAAACTAGCTCAGATCTGAATCAATCACAGGTTCAAATCTCCTCCGCTTCTTGCCTGCCTCCATTACGCAATCCTGCATGAGAATAGATGAGAATGGCTGATCCAAACTCGTATTTCACTTGGCTGAACCACGCGATCCTCATTGGCAATACTCAATCCATTGATTGTGCAAATCTCATGCACAACTATAGTCACAACTAACAGCTGTCTTGCCCTTTCACTCACCTCTAACACCTGTCTCCACTGAACTGTCCATGCACTGAGTTAACTGATGTATTCTTTAGTTGATTTATTAGTTAATAATTAGTGAATTAATTAATAATTAATTCACATCACTCATCACTAGTGTATTCCACAGTTAGACTAAATACAACTAGTTCAACCAAGTCAAACTGAACACAACTCCATTAACTCCTCAATCAACTCCACCAAACTCAATCACTTGAGTTCTAACTGAAGTCCATCATGCAATAGCTCAACTGACCCATAAGAAAAGCGTATTTCCTTCTGGCAGTTGCATGTGCCACATCCGTAGCTTGAACTGAAGTGCTCCAAGAGGATAAGATAATGTTTATAGTCCAAATATTATTAAGAGCTAATAATATTCGACTGTTCTATTTTTAGCCTGGTAGTCTAAAAATAGACTCCGCCCATATGTCTAAAAATAGAAGTCCATCTATTTTTACCAACATGACCAATCATCCACAAATAGCATCATGCAACTCATAGACCATGATCCATATGTCTAAAAGCAGACATAGTCTAAAAATAGACTTTGCGCCAAAAATAGCCTGCGAGCCCACTTAGTGAAGGCGACTCCTTTCCACTAAGCTCCATCATCTTGTTGCATTTTCAACACTCCCTCTCAACAAGATATGGATTATCTGCAACCCCTATCCTACAACTCTGGAATGTTCTACATGAAACACATTTGCCTAGTCCACTTGCTCCAACAACACTTGGAACAAAAACACTCCCAACTGACCACTTTGTTGGGCTAGGAACATACTCTGATGCTGAAGCTCTACTTGCTGCTGACAAGTGCTCCCTCTCTGACATCTGCACTACTGCAACATCTCCATGCATCTCGCACCATTACACACCTCTCTGTGCCACCTAGCACTGTGCAAAACACTTGTGCCTCTCGCATTGCTGCAGCCTGCTAGCTATGCGATGTCCTGGGATTCTCTACACTGTCGCTCTCTCTTCCGCTCCATCCACATCTGTCTCTACCCAATCAGTCAGTTCCTGCTACTCCACATCAGGGTTCCCATAGCAAGGTCTCATCCAAGAGGTTGGGTACCTCAAGGATCTTGCCCCTCCTCCTTGGGAAAATCACTCTACGTCACCCCACCTCCTACCTGGAGGTATGGCTGCATGTGATCCCTCAGCCCACCTGGCTCGAAGTTTCCCCCTACTGGAGGTCTCTGCATGAGTATATGTCTCTACTCGATCTCCTCTTAGCTTCCCTTGTTGTGGCTGTTCCACAACCTCCTGAAGCTACTGCACCAATCGTGTCTCCTCCGCAATTGTCTCAGACTTCTTTTGGCTCTGCATATTGAGAGGTAATATACGCTCCCTCTCAACCACCAAGTCTCCATCAGTTGCCTTGCTGCTCAAGGCTTTGCATGCATCTTGAACCTCAAGAGAATATAGGTTCTTGACCCGTGAACTAATCTGCTTCACCTGTCTAGTGATTATGTGTCCAAGGAAAATATTTCCCTTACTGAAGACTACGTCATAGCCTCTATCTTCTAGCATCGCGATCGACACCAAGTTTCTCTTCAGTCCTGGTACATACTTGACATCGGTCAAGGTAAAGTGAGCTCCATGCTCCCACTGAAAAATAATTGTGCCTACACCTGAGACACTATACTTCTCATCATTACCCATCGCTATGAGTATCTGGAGATCTTTCTCCTCCAAAGTACTGAACAAACTCTTGTCACCGGTCATGTGGAAAGAAGCTCCACTGTCAAGAAACCAACCACTTCCCACCATGGATGAAACCATGCATGCGAAGAGTGTGAAATCCAACTCAAACTATGAAGCAAGTGCCTCACCTTCAGATCCTTCCCCAGATCCCTTCTTGGATTTCCTTCGTGGACAATTTGCAGCATAATGGCCCACCTCATGACAACGAAAGCATCACACTTTCGATTTGTCAACCTTCTTCCCATCATTGGAAGAACTGGATTCGAAAAGAGAACCCTTCTCCTTCCCCTTCTTTGCTTTGGCAGCCAAAGCACAATCTTCTTCATCAGATGCCTTTGATGAAGATCTGTCCCTGGTATTCCACCTGATATCCTCTTGCACATGCCGACCAAAGTCTCTCCCATCCTGGCAATTTCTCCCAACCATTGACAGAGTACTGATAGGAATGCCAACTCTTCGAAAGACCAAGGAGAGCCAAGCTCACCAAGTCCTCATCATCGACAGTCACCCCCACACTTCCCAGCTCATCTCGGCATTGGGTGAACTTCGTGAGATACTTGGGCATACTGTCTCCATTCTCACATTTAATGTTTTTGAGTTTATCCTTGAGCCCCAACTTCCTCTAGTGGCTGTTTCTTTGGAATAAATCTGTCAACGCTTTCCACATCAAGTATGGAGAAGCCTTTCCATGCAGGCTAGATACAATGTGATCCTTCACGCCATCCAACAGAATCCTTTGACACTTTGTTGTCTTCTTTTGTCAAACCTCAATGTGAGCAGCATCAGTAGGCTTTGGGACCTCAGCCTCTATTAACTCCTTCAACCCATTGTCATCTAACACCACCTCCATCTTGTCTTTCCATGCAATATAATTCGAGCTACCTTCAATGGGATACTCCAATCGCAATTCGTTGAAAGACATTTCAACTTTGACACCAAGAAAACACTGCTGCAAATTCGAATTCCACCAGCTCAAAACTCAACCGCTTTTGATCTAAAATTCGTGAGAACAAATTATTTCTCGTACAAAGATTGATTGTATGGGATTTTACTGGATATCTCACCTTCCAAAAGAAGGATGAATCCAGACGCTACCTGGCCCGATTACAGACTCTGCCTGAAGAAATAAAATGTAATCACTTTCTGAATAATAGATATGATGATCAACTTTGCTTCGATACCATGTAGAAATTTTGAATAATATAACACTTATTCATAGAGATTATCCTAATTATACACTATTTGCGGAATGCATGCATAATACATAACCTCCTCTACTATTGATCATCAATTTGCAGTATTCAGAAACAATTGCATGTGCACATTGAAGCATCAATCACACATATCAACACAGTATATCATGGGGAAAGCATACAGCTGAAAACCCCCAACTATCTGTATATTATATCAATTGAGAACATGTAACAATACATGGTACAATACTCCTCACAAGTACTCAGTACTATCTCCACCTGTTACACACAAACTAGCTCAGATCTGAATCAATCATAGGTTCAAATCTCCTCCGCTGCTTGCCTGCCTCCACCACGCAATCCTGCATGAGAATAGATGAGAATGGCTGATCTAAACTCGTATTTCACTTGGCTGAACCACGCAATCCTCATTGGCAATACTCAATCCATTGATTGTGCAAATCTCATGGACAACTATAGTCACAACTAACAGCTGTCTTGCCATTTCACTCACCTCTAACGCCTATCTCCACTGAACTATCCATGCACTGAGTTAACTGATGTATTCTTTAGTTGATTTATGAGTTAATAATTAGTGAATTAACTAATAATTAATTCACATCACTCATCACTAGTGTATTTTGCAGTTAGACTAAATACAACTAGTTCAACCAAGTCAAACTGAACACAACTCCATTAACTCCTCAATCAACTCCACCAAACTCAATCACTTGAGTTCTAACTGAAGTCCATCATGCAATAGCTCAACTAACCCATAAGAAAAGCATATTTTCTTCTGGCAGTTGCATGTGCCACATCCGTAGCTCGAACTGAAGTGCTCCAAGAGGATAAGATAATGTTTATAGTCCAAATATTATTAAGAGCTAATAATATTCGACTGTTCTATTTTTAGCCTGGAAGTCTGAAAATAGACTCCGCCCATATGTCTAAAAATAGAAGTCCATCTATTTTTACCAACATGACCAATCATCCACAAATAGCATCCTGCAACTCATAGACCATGATCCATATGTCTAAAAATAAACATAGTCTAAAAATAGACTTTGCGCCAAAAATAGCCTACGGGCCCACTTAGTGAAGGCGACTCCTTTCCACTAACCTCCATCATCTTGTTGCATTTTCAATAACTCTCGGCGTTGTCTACAGGATCACTTACAGGTTCTACAGGAGCACCTACAGGCAGTTCTACAGGAGGGGCAGTGAGCTATTTTTAAGAAGAAACCACGGGTTTTTTGCTTGATTTCTGGCTTGAGGAGGTAGGTTCCATACATACCCACCTTGATTATCAATATGTGCAAGGAATGATATCATTTTAAGGAGGAATTGAGTCCATATAAGAAGAGGAATTACATAAAAATTTATTTGCTGTTTTAAAAAAAAAACATAGTTTTCCTCTGTTTTCCTGTTTCTTCAAAATTATTTTCTTCATCTCTACATTTGGTGTTCAATAGGGGTATAAGCACAATGACAAGAGGATTCATGAGGAAGGAGCCCACTAATTCAACCAAGCTTCATGAACATCCCCAAGTAGTATCCATATTCACAAGGGAAAATTGGATGACCTTTTTTGAGAAATTCTGAGGGTTTGATGAGGAAATTGCTCAGGAATTTTCCCTTTCTTTAGTCCCTCACTCAAGAACCCATGCCATTGTCACTTTTAGATGTATTTCGATGGAAATAACCCTAGAATTTATCAGTAGGGTTACTACCCTTCCTCTTGGATTACCTTGGAGCAAAAATGTAAAACTAATTGGACAGGCTGCCAAGGAAAACTTCTTCCAAAACAATGAACATCCTATAGAAGATAAAAATGGAATTAGAAGGAAAAAAATACCCTACCCTTGGGATGAGGTTAGTTACCAAATCATCAAATATATTTCCTGTGAGGGGAGGTATAGCATAGTCTATGGCTACCATTTTAGAATCCTTCATGAGCTGAGATATGGCATGGACACTCCAACACCCTAGAAACTCAGCATCCCCTATTTCCTCTTGGAGTCCCTCATAGAATCTAGCATTAAGTTTAAAGCAGGGAGTCTAGATCAACTAGCTCACCATGGGTTAATCAAAATTTTAGTGGAAGAAGCCCTCCATACATTCACACTCCCTATAGCATGGGAAGTCTTCAGAAACATGACAGCAGAAGATGACATAAAGGCCCTCACCTATGATATCAGTCCTTCTGACAGTGAGGAAGAAGAGTAGAAAGGGGGAGAAGGTGAAGCAACTGATGACTCAACTAGACAAGAAAAGAAGGAGGAAGAAACTAAGATAGAAGAGGAGAACGATGAAGAGACAGAGAAGGAAGAAACAGAGCAAACATAGATAATAAAAAAAAAGAGACAGAAGGAGGAGAAAAAGAGGCAGCAGAGGCAAAAAAAAGAGAAGGGTCCCTTGAGACTCTAGAAAGAGAGGCAACAACTGCCCTCACTGCCCTGAGCACACCAATTAAACCAAAAGAAAAGAGAAAAAGGCAGGCCTCCATGTATTTCAAGGCCAGGAAAAGCACAAGGATAAAAACAGGAAAACCCCAGCCATCTTCAACAGTGCCCATTACAATTGAAGATTCACCCACTGTCAAAGGGGAAGAATCTCCCTCTAAAACCCCTATCACATATGAAAGAGGGACTCCTAGATCTTCCACCTGGAAGGAAAAAGTGCAACTACAGGACCCAAAAATAGTCCTACAAGAGGCACAAACAGTTCTACAGGAGACACTGTCAAGGCTACAGGAGACCCAATAGCTTGAGAAAACAATGGAAGAGCAGCCAAAGGGGAAGGAGGAAGCTATAGAGCCACAAGAACCTGATCCCCAACCCAACCTTGCCTCCTATTACCATCTGCTTAAAGGAGTAAGGATAATTCCACAAACATTTGCAATCCCACTATTCTTTGAATTAGAAAAGGAAAGAATAAGAACACATAGGTGGATGCAACTAGCTAAATCCAAGGGAGTTGAGGATGTTGGCCACATGGAGAACAAGCTTAGAGAAATGGGTAGGGAGTTAAGTGTTGTCAAACATAGGGAGGCAATTGCAAGAAACCAACTCCAAACTGAAAATGAATTGCTAAGAAGGCAGCTAAAGGAGAAAGAAACCCAGCTGCCATATATGGTTGGCTTATCCATAGAGGCACTGCAATGTAGAACACCAGCAAAATCCTATGGATTATACCTCAAGGACCAATGGCTACAGTTTCAAATAAATAATTTAGCACAAAGAGACATAATTCCTTTACAAGATTATAGAAAATTTATGGACCTGTGTGACCAAAGCACAACAGAAGATAAGGCAAAAATGGCAGAATTTTAGCTGCATAATATTGCCCTCATAGACATAAATGTGTGGGACCCCAATGCTAGGCTAGGCGACCTACAACTAATGGCCATGGCTTCATGGATAAATCATGAGGAGTTGAGGGCAACTGAAGTAAAAAGGTTGATGATCAGAGAGCAGAATGAGCCACTAATGATCAGAGCTGAGCCATCAGATCCCATGGCTCTCATCAACACACACCAGCTTCTTGCAAATAATCCTCAAATTGCCCCTAAATATATAAGTGATCAAGCACGGGCCATTTCACAATTTGAAGACATGGAAAGGTTTCTTGGGGATGATTGTGTGCATGCATGTATGAGGAGACGGAACACCTTACCACACAGTCTGAAGATCAAGGAATATCATTCCCCAATGAGGATGAAGGAGGCACTAAGGAGAGTTCCAATGTATAAGAACTCAATGCAGAGGCTGCAGGTCAATTGTATTGGCCTCAAACTGAGTCCACCACTGCTGTTAGACATGCTAGAAGGAAGAACCAGAGAAGAAGAGCAGAGGCACTGGGAAGAGATAGATACAAAAGTAGGCTTCAATGACAAGGAATTGGAAACAACATCAAAAGTTTGGGATGCTAGAGAGGCCAACAGGGCCATCAAAGATGAGGAGATGGACTAAGTTGCTCAGAGGATGAGCAACACCTTCAGTAGGGGGTGATGACGATCCCCATAAATGGGTAATTATATGGGCTCATTTTTCCTCCTAACATAGTTAAATCAACCATTCTCTTAGCTTATAACATGTTTTTTTATTATATTTATGCTTATGGAGAGAGTTGAGTTAGTTATGATGCCATGAGGTCTAATATGTGTTTAATGCAGATTTTTGTTGAATTTTGAAGACAAAGTCAAAGATTCAATGGACAATTGGCAGAAATAATTCGAAGTGGAAAAAGGAGAGGATTTATAGGAGGGAATCTCCCTCATTTATTACTCCCCACTTTGAATTCCCCTTCATGCAACTTGGAGTACAAACAACCAAATCAATGCACTAGGAGGCAGCCAAGCAAGTGGAGGATAACTTATGTTTATCTCGAGTTCTGGGAGCCAAGACTCCTTGCTTTTAAGGAAGTCATTGGGATTTTCAGTTACATAAGTAAAGAGGCCTAGGGCCTCACTAGGGTTGAATTTTTGTTGGATTTTTGTTGTACTTTTGCTATTGTAGAACTTTGCTTAACTTCGAGCTTACTTTTGGTGACAGTTTCATGTAATCCTATTACTATTTTGATAATAAAGATGAGATCCTTTTTGAGCTAGCGCTGAGTTACCTCAGAGGGCTGAAGCTCTTGGCTTAAGGCCCAATACAAGCAGCCAAGCTCCTCTTATTTGTATTTATATGCTTTGTTTCAGTTTATGGATTAGTTGTTGTTAGATGAATTTATTTCTCGGTTAAGAATAGGTTTCTTTTGGTGATTTAGAAGGTTGTTTCCATTTGTGTTTTCATTAGCAAGTTAAGCAGTGATAGAAAGAAGATTCAAAAGGCTAGCAACAGTGCCTTGGCCTCTTTTCCTCCCTTTGGGACCATGAACTGAGGCAAAGACCCTCTTGCTGCCCCAAAAACACAGATTTTCCTTCTCCATAGGATTTCTAGTGTTTGTAAGTTTGTTAGAAGGTTAATGATTTTCTTTAGATCTCTTCCACCATGCTCATTTCTATCTTTACAATAATTCTTCTTCCATGCTTTCTCTCCTTGTAGCATTTTTCAGCATTTACTTCCATAGCTCATAATTTAGACTAGCTTGATGCAAAATTCTGTTTTTTTGATGTACTCATTTCCTTGCTTGCTTGATCTCATTGGTTGACTGTCAGTTCTTTTGCAGTAGATCTCTTCTCACAGCAGGTCAGCCTATCAACCATCACATTCTCTCCCTGATCCATGCCCTACAGGTTGCCCAAAGTTCACCTCAAATCTGCCTTAGTTTTCTACATTTTTCCACAAGATTTCTTCCTCTCTCCCTATCATCTTTCCCTCTCCTAGTGACCCTTGGTGGACCCTAGGTGCCCTACCACATCATCCCAACCTTCATCTATCTTTTCCACTGTTATGAAACCAGCTCACAAAAATATAGAAAGATAGTTGAATGCCTTAGAATTCATCCTCTTCGAGGGGGCAACCTCCTTTACATTACACAAATGAACAATTCTTCGATGATTCAAATGACAAAATCTCCTTTCTATATATAGGAGTCTAAGGAGTCAGAATATAACCCACCCGATCTAACAATAATAATATAAAGCCACAAAAATAACAATAGAGGAATTCTATGGGGCACAGTAATAAAAATATGGGGACAATAGGGGCGCAACAATATTAATAAGGGATACAACTACAATAGTAATGGGGTAATCGCTAGTATTATAGGGACCTAACATGCCCCTCTCCTTCAAAAAAGTGTTGTCCTCAACGCTTGAGTAGTTCTGGATGCTTCTGTATAAAATTCTCATCCTCCCATGTGGAATCTTCAGCGGATAAGTTCTTCCACTTGATGAGATACTCTGAAATTGATCGATTTCGTAGCTGTCGAGTTCTTGTTTCTGTGACTGCTTCCGGTTCCAATATAATTTTTCCTTCATCGTCAAGTTCTGGCAGTATTGTTTAAACTGGGAGCTTGTCGCCTATAACCTTCTTTAAACATGAAACATGAAAAACTAGGTGCACTCGAGATGCTGTAAGAAGCTCCAATTTATATGCCAAAGTACCAATCTTTTGCAACACCTTGTACGGACCATACTTTGGTGATAATTTATTATCCTTCTTAGCTTGCTTGAGGGACATTTGTTTATATGGTTGTAGCTATAGGAATACCCAATCACCTACATCAAAACTTCTTTCGCTGCGATGTTGATCTGCCTATTGTTTCATTCTATTGTGTGCAAACACGAGGTTATCCTTTAAGAGTTGGAGGACTTGTTGTTGATGTTCGATGTGATGTTCCACTGCTTGAACCTCAGAATTTTCTCTTAAATATGATGTGATGGATGGTGGTTGATATGCATAAAGTGCCATAAATGGGGTCATTTTTGTTGTTGCATGGAAGGAAGTGTTATACCACCATTCAGCCAAAGGCAACCATTTGACTCATTATGTCTGTTTATCAGATACAAAGCAATGAAGATATCCTTCCAAACATTTGTTTACTATCTCAGTTTGCCCATCAGATTGAGGATGATAAGATGAGCTATGAGCTAACTGAGTACCAAGACAAGAAAATAATTCTGTCCAAAAATTCCCAGTGAAAATGGGATCTCTGTCATTTACAATAATCTTTGGGTTTCCATGTAGCTTTTGAATTGTTTCCATAAATGAAACAGAAACTGTACTGGCTTTGAATGGATGTGATAATGCACAAAAGTGTGCATACTTGGTAAATCTGTCAACTACCACCGTGATGACACTCTTTCCCTCAGACTTGGGTAAACCTGTAATAAAATCCATTGAAACCTCCTCCCAATGTTGGCTTGGAATGGATAAAGGTTGTAATAGACCCGGGGTCTTAATTGTTTCAACTTTATTTTGTTGGCAAACCAAACATTCTGCCACAAACTTTTGAATATCAGATTTAAGGCCATCCCAAAAAATTCCTTCTTAACCTTGTGGTAAGTTTTTAAAAATCCTGAGTGCCCTCCTAAGGGAGAAGTGTGCAATTCCATAAGAATCTTTTGTTTGAGTTGCAAATTCTTACAAAGGTATAAGCGATCTTTGTACCATAACGAATCATTTTGCTAGCTAAATGTATCAGATGTACTGGAATCTTGTTGTAACTTTCAAATAAGTGCCCACACTTCTTCATCATTCTTCCATTCCTCCCTTGTTTCGTTTATCCAATCTGGTTGGATAATAGAAATGGCGCACAACAATGCTTCCACATCCTCATCCTTTCTTGAGAGTGCATCTACCACCACATTTTGCTTCCCTTTTTTGTAGATGATTTCAAAGTCATAACCCAACATCTTTGTGACCCACTTTTGTTGCTCTTTAGAGGATAATATTTGTTCTAAAAAGTATTTAAGGCTATCATGATCCGTTTTTACCTTGAAGTGTCTTCCCATTAGGTAGGGTCGCCATTTCTTAAGTGCATGTAGTATTGCCAACATTTCCTTCTTATAAATAGCTTTGTGTAAAACTTTCCCTTGATTGGATGACTTTCAAAAGCAATGGGTCTTTCATCTTGCATTAAAACAGCACCAATTCCATTTCCTGAAGCATCACATTCCATAATAAAGGTTTTTTTGAAGTCCAGTGTAGTTAAGACCGGTGCTTGGCACATTGCCTCTTTAAGATGTTTGAAGGCCTTTGTTGCTTCTGGAGTCCATGAAAATGCATCTTTCTTCAATAATATTGTTAGAGGCGCTGTTATTCTCCCATAATTCTTAACAAACTTGCGATAATACCCTGTCAACCCGAGAAATCCTTACAGATGCTTTATGGATGTGGGGATTTTCCATTCCTTAATGGCTTTAATTTTGCTAGGGTCTACCTTAACTCCTTCATGAGATACAATATGACCCAGATATTCCACCTCTTGTACTCCAAAGAAACATTTGGATCTTTTTGCATATAATTGTTTCTCCTCCAAAAGTTGTAGCACCCTGTCAACATGTTCAACATGATCCTTCCAAGACTTGTTGTAGATTAGTATATCATCAAAAAATACTAACACAAATTTTCTAAGGAAGGGTTTGAAAATGGAATTCATCAAATCTTGAAATGTAGAAGGTGCATTGGTAAGGCCAAAAGGCATGACCAAAAATTCATAATGACCCTCATGAGTTCTAAATCCTATTTTCGAAATGTCTTCAGTCTTCATTCTGATTTGATGATATCTTGAACGAAGATCCAACTTGGTGAAGTAAATTGATCCATGCAATTCATCCAGTAATTCATCAATGACAGGAATGGGAAACTTATCTTTAATAGTGAGCTTGTTGAGCTCGCTATAATCCGGAGACATGCGCCATGATCCATCCTTCTTGTGCACCAATACTACTGGAGCAGAGAAAGAACTTTGACTAGGTTGAATTATACCAGCCTCTAGCATTTCTGCAACCATACGTTCAATTTCACTCTTTTGGGCATAGGGATATCTGTACGGCCTGATGTTTGGAGGAACACTTCCTGGAATTAGATGAATAGCATGATCATGATCACGAATAGGTGGGAGACCTTTGAGAGTCTCAAATACCTTGGAATGATTGTCCAAGACTTTTTGGAGATCTGGAGAAATAGATGATTCCGATGTGGAAACATCTAGCGAACATAATTGTGCAATTACACCTATTTGTTCCTTTTTTAGAAGCTTTGTCATACCATTAGCACTGATTATCTTTCCCGGTTTCCCTGCAATACCCCTTAATTCAACTTCCTTTCCTTCCATGGAAAATTTCATGAAAAGTTCTTGAAAATTAAAATCTATTGTACCCAAGGATTGTAGCCATTGGACTCCTAGTACAACATCAGCACCCCCCATTGGAATGGAAAGCATTGGGCTCGTCAATACATATTCTCCCATGGATAGCTTGATATTATGGCACTTTCCAGAGCAATTTATTGTTCCTCCATTTGCAACCATCACTTGACACTCTAGTGATGGATATAGGAATCAATTCAATTCTTTTACTACCTTACAATGAATAAAATTATGGGTACTTCTTGAATCAATCAACACTATTACCTTTTTCTTCCTGATTTGCCCTTCTATCTTGATGGTTTGAGGAGTGGTAATTCTAGCCAATGCATTACAAGATATGGTCTAATTCATTTCTTCTTTATCTAGGCTTTGTTCCTAGATTATATCCTCTTCTTTTGACCTTTCTTTCTCCTTTTCTTCTTCCTCTTCACAATCTATGTAGAATAATTTCTTCTCAGCACACTTATGACCTTTAGTGTATTTGCTATCACAACTGTAACAAAGCCCTTTTGCTCTTTTTTCTTCCAATTTTTGTGGTGTCAACCTTATAGGTTGTGGAAGGCTAGGGGTAACAACACTTCCATCTTTATAGTTGTGACTGGTATGCTTCCTGGTTGCCATAATTTTGCTTTCCATTTTTCTTGCTAACTTGAATGCCTTCTCTAATGAATCAGTTTCCCAAAGGTGCACATCATGTTGGATATTATCCTTTAAAGTCCCTATGAACACATCAATCCTATGCTCCTCTAGAATATCTTTTACTCTTATGTTCAATTTTTGGAAATCCTCAATGTGCTCCATTATTGAACCCTTTTGTTTGAGACTTATCAATTGGCTAAAAAAAGTGTTGCTTTTTGTGTCCTCATAATGTGCTGTCAATTCTTTCATAAAAATTGCCCAAGTGATAATTTGTTTATGAGAGCAAAGCCATTGATACCATACAAACTGATTTGGTTCCAAATATAAAGTTGCAATACGTGCCTTTTGTGTGTTTTGCACATTATTGAGATCGAAAAATTGCTCCATCTGTAATATCCATGTTGCGGGGTCCTTTCGATCAAACTTCCTCATATCAATTTTTTGAATATGGTGGGTCTTAGATCCAACATTAGAGTCTATGGAATCATGATTAACATTTCTTTTGTTCTCATCATGAGTTTCCTTTACTACCCTTTCACCATTAGTGACCATTTCTTGTAGCAACTTATTCATATTTATCTTCAATTCTTCCATGTTTGTCTTCAAAACTGTCTTCAAATCATCCATATTAGCTTCCATGCCATTCATCTTAGCTTCCACACCCCTTATCTTAGATTCTACGCCATTTATCTTAGCTTCTGTTAGCTTTTGTGAGAGTGACATTTGTTGCACTTGGTCTTGTAATTTTGATATATCATGTAGCATTTCTTCCTCTTCTTCATGAGTCATGCTAGCGCTTTCAAGTTGCTTACTAGGTGTTTTCATTTTCTTTCCTTGGGGCATCGATTACCGATAACAATGCTGTACTGTGCCTTTTGAATTCTTCAAAATAATTTTTCAAACCAAGCTTAAGAAAAAATTTAAAAAATCTACACACCTTTTTTCACTTTGAAGGAGCTTGATATTGCCTCTAATGTATCTCTGTAATTTCAGATCATCCAGTTCTAAAATTGTGACTTGTAGTAGCCCTCTGTGTCCTCTTTCCAATGCCACCAATCTGATCCAAATTGGATTCTCCAAGGAAGAGTTATGCTAAATCTCCCACAGTGACCTGATTATAGACTACTTCAGTAGAGGGAACTTGTACGACATGCCATGTGTCCCTGTTTCGACCTTTGGCTCTGAAAAATATATACAAGAAACTATAGTCTGACCTCTTTCTATAGCTTCTTACGAAACTTCAATCTGATGTGAAGAGATAAAGTTATGACGATTTTCCCTAGGTCACCTGTTTGGAATGTAATTCAGGAGTCTACAAAAAGACCAACTTCCTCAGATCATATCTCTACAAATATAGTGTGAAAAGCTCTGAAATTCAGACCCGAGGTTCAGTGCGATTTCTCCTCAAATGGGTTTTATTTTTAGCTTCTGAAACATCACGGAAAAAACGTTATAGCAAAAATTCCACGATGACCTATTTGGAGTAGCGAAACCCTAGAATCCAAAGCTCTGGTACCAAATGTTATGAAACCAGCTCACAAAAATATAGAAAAGACAGTTGAACGCCTTAGAATTCATCCTCTTCGAGAGGGAAACCTCGTTTACATTACACAAATGAACAATTCTTTGATGATTCAAATGACAAAACCTCCTTCCTATATATAGGACTCATAATATAACCCAGCCGACCTAACAATAATAATATAAAGCCACAAAAATAACAATAGAGGGATTCTATGGGGCACAGTAATAAAAATATGGGGACAATAGGGGCGCAACAATATTAATAAGGGATGCAACTACAATAGTAATGGGGTAATCGCTAGTATTATAGGGACCTAACATTCGCCCACTCTCACACCTTCAAAACCTTCAAAACTGCTCTTGGCATCCTCCTGTAGACCTCTTGTAGATCCCCTGTGTCCTCCTGTAGATTTTCCTGTAGGCTTTCTTTTGAAGGCCAAATGTGGGAAAAGCCTCCAGAAGGCCACCTGAGACCTCCTAAGACCCATCTACACCATCCTACATCTCCTCAAACCCCACAATCACCCTTCAACACCACCTATTCGCTTCCACCTTCACACACAATAAAATACATGGATGTCGATTTCACATAAAAATACATAAAAATCCAAAAAGATGTTTTTTGTTCATTTACTTCTAGGAATAGCTTGAGTAGATGTTGTTTACTTCCTTGAGTAGGTAATGGCATTCATTTTATGGTTTTCATAGTGCTTTCTACAAAAGTAGGATTAGTTGGTTAAGTAGGGTTTGCTAGGTTTACTTTACATTTTATTCTTTTTCCTTTCTGCAATTAGAGTGGCCTCTGTAGAGTAAGTTTTCCTTTGTTTCATCACATATAGAGCTTCTTCTAGAATCCAAGGAAGTTGGCTTGAGCTCCTAGCAATCTTGCACCAGTTGACCGAGTGACAGCCTGCAGTAAGAACTAGTACTTGTGCATACAACACCATCGCTTCCAAGTTTGTTACGAACTATGGGGTTGATAAGAGTAAAGTAGGTATCTCATGAGTTGCAGCATTATTGCTGCAATACTATTGCTCACCAATTCCCTTCAATCATAGCGATATTCACTGTAATTTACTTTACCTATGCATGTGAGTTAACAACTATTTTAAATGTATCCTTCATCATTATTTTTTCTAGATTGTTTAGTAGTGCCATCTTCAAAACCAAAATTGAGGCTAATACCTTCTAGGAATCTTGAGAAAATATATACATAGGATAGGTCTCGTCCTACTAACGAGTTGCTGTCCCTAGTAGTGAAGTTATTGTACATAATGTCAGTTTATTCCTTTCTAATAATTGAGTGAATTCTAGAGCCAGTGAGCCTTCATTGAATGGTTTTTGGTTTTGGAGATTAGGGAAACAGAAAGCCTTGTGAATGAGGTTAGAGGTAACTTCAAGGATAATTTCTCCGGTGGAAGATGAAACACAATTTCTCGAAGGGACATATGCAGAAGCTAGCCAATTCAGGAACTCGGGAAAGTGATAAGTGGTTGGGGTTAACATATAATATAGACCAAAATTAAATATGTCAACATAATCTTGTTTGCTCATAAAATTTCCTCAATAGTCATGACAAAATTGATCGAAGTCCAACGGGCACCTTGGGTTCTGTATCTCTGCTTCAGTATCCATTAGGCATCCTTGATTGGAGGGGTTATAGGTTTCAGGATTCAGGGAATTTTTCTAAGACTTATTTCACTTCAACATGATGATAATTAGGTTTAATGAGGAGTATAGGTCTCCTGAAATCGAAGGGAAGTGGTGGAAGTCAGACTATGTTGTTTGCGAGTTGACTTGCATGCCAGAAGTAAGGTGGTTTGTGGTATGAACGGGATGGGAATGGGAAATACTTATAAATAAAACATTTTTCTTGCTTGAGTTCGATAAGAGCGAGAAATTCAATGGAATGCACATAAGACGGGAGTAATGATGTGACATGGAAATGAAGTGGGTAATGCGGTAGGCGAAGGACAAAGGGGGTGGACAGTGGAGGACGTGAGGTGGAGTGGCGTTGATGTGGAAAGGTGAGTTGGAATGAAGGCTCTCTTGGCATGATCACTTGGCAAATGGAGAGGCCACATGATGAGAATGGGGGTGGTTTTGAAAACCATTTATGGCCCTAAGCTACCCCGACTCATGCATTTCGAAAAAATGAGTCGGGGTGGCACAACAGATCATAGTTTTTGATCAGTTGATTGACGAGATTACAATCCTACATTACACCACCCCCTACCTAGCTTAACAATTGTGCTACTTTGTGTGGTGCATTTGCGTACAATGTTAATGAACCTATGTCAATCTGTCATTGAAATTGCATGGTGCTTAACCATTTGTGCTCATTGATGTGGACCCCTTTTTAGAAACTTGTGCTTGGGCATGTTGGTTTGGAAATAACAAGAAAAAATGCAAGTGTGCTAACCCAAATAATTATCCCTCCTTTGTTTTCATTTTATATTCCTCCCCCCTTCCCTTTTAGTATAATTTTTTGGAAAATCTCAAAGACTTAAGTACAACATAATACATAACCCATAGACAACAAACCATATTACATGGGATTGATTATGGATGCTTGGGTTGAGATCATATTACATGGGATTAATTATGGACCCAAGATACATTTTTTGAGGAGCATGGGATTATAGTCTTGGAAGCAAGAAACCTTATGATGAAGATCACTTGACACTTGCAACCCATGCTTAGAGAGTGCACCACTTGAGGATTCATCTCTTGATGTGTATACCTTGGAGAGAGAGAACTTCACTTGGAGATATTATCTTTTGCATTAAATTAAATTACTTGCGTAATTAGTCCACTTTACCAATGTTGGCCTCCCTCACTTACTATGTTTAGAGGGAAGAGAATGTCTTTGTCTACACTGTACTTATTATTCCATCTATATAATTTTAATGGGGAGTTCTTAGTGCTGGTGTGATGAAATATAGGAAGACCTAGAGTTTGTGACATAAACCCTAGAGAATAAATGAAGATGATTGCTAGCGCTAGTGATGATGTTGAGTCTTAGCACTTGCCTTAGCAATTATTTTCCATATGGTAGGATAAAGGGTGTCATGAGGTCTAAAGAATTTGTTTTGTGGTGATACATACATACATAGCCTCATTAATAAAAGTGCATCTTTCTTTTGGATAGCCTAGCATTTTAGACATTTGGCATCCTCTATCTCCTTATTTAAAAGGGAGAGATAACCTACTAACTCACTAACTTGGTCCTCCTGCATTTGCATTTGTAATCTAATTCAATTTCATTTATAACTTGCATTTCCTTGCAATGCTACTTGGTCTAAGTTGCACTTGAAATTTTTTCTATCTCACCTTCCATTTAACATTTGTGAGGCCTCTATAAATTTCTTTCATATTTAGTTGTCTAAATATGCGAGAAAACCTAATAAACACATTATTACCTAAAGACATTATGAGATTTTTTTTTTATATCTGAACATATATTAATGCTATTCTTTCATTGAGGAAATTTCTTATTGTTTCGCTAAGCATTGTTATTTGCTAGCAATATTGTATCTTTGAAGTACCATCACATTTGTGATTGCAATCACATTGGCATTAGTTCTCTTTAAAGTAAGTTTGGCATCATTGCCTCATTTGAAGCAATTGCATTTTCATCGTATAATTTAGCCTTACATCCTAAAAATTTACTTCTAAGCCTAAATTTGGTCTATAGAAAGTTTTAGGGCCACCTTATTCATCTAATTTGAGAGGTTATACCCTCATTCATAGTTAACAAAAGTGACCTTGTAGCCATCAAGGCCAAAATCCCTATAGCACCGGAGGCACTTGGGTAGTTAGAAGCAAGGGGAGGTATCATTAATAACCCCTAGATTTCTTTGCTAGACCTTCTCTAGATACAAATTGTGTTTGTGACTAACTTCAAAAAAATTGAGAAGAAGGATTCATCTAGATTAGGCATTTAACTAAAAGTAACCAAGATCTTGCATTCCACCTAGTTTAGTTTTACATTCCATCCTTTTAACTTTTTATCTCTTGTGGCATAACTATCATTGTGGGTATTATATCTTTCTTGCAATATTGTATTGTTGTTCTGTATGTAGAAAATCTGGTGGTAGGTTAACCCAATAATGCAACATAAATCAAAGAAGAATACGATAACCTACTTCTACTATCAATTTACGGAAGCTTAAAGATCGAGCTGAAAAACATAACCAGAAGAAGAAGAATCAATGGCACAATACACATGAAAATACTTTGGGGAAAGCCTCAGCTAAAAACCTCACTCTATTGTATTATCATACATGGTGGAAATACATAGGAATTATACAAAGCGTTAGCTCTCAGTACAATCCTCACAGATGGTCACAGGAAATCTTGGCTTCTCTCCAGCCCTCCTCTCTGCCCTCCAAGCTCCTATTTCATTTTGATGTTCCTTGTGGATGATTCACCTATTACCAAGTGGAAAACCCTCCTTCAAAACTACGCAATCCTCAAGGATAAATACTTGATAGTACACCATCCTTGAACATTTATCTAAATTGGGTCTTTCTTAGAATAGACATGCATGAGTTTCTGATGAGGGAATCTTCAGTTATCTGGAGTAGCACTAGTTGAGTGCATTAATGCATCAACTGATTGTTAACTCACTATTAGTTCCTCAAACAGTTTGGAACTAATTTAACTTAACTTAGCAAACTGAGTTAACTAATTACAACTCAAATATAACTCAATCTTATCTCCTTAATTTAAGGGATAACTCTTGCACGACTTCAGAAAGACTTTCTAACTTGAATTTCTCCAACTAATTAATTTAAAATAAATTAATTAACTATTTCCAATTAGCTATTAAGAGTAAATTCGATTTTAATAAACAATTTAATTCAAGGACAAATTAAATTGGAATATTCCTGTTGCCATATTTCAACACTCCCTCTCAACAAGAAAGGGATTATCTTCCACCCCAATCCTGTCTCTATGGAACTCAAATTTACACTTTGACAATACCTTTGTCAAAATGTCAGCATCTTTCTTGTCTATCAAAATATACTGCAACAACATGATCCTCCTCACTACACAGTCTCTTAGATGATGATACGGGATATCGATGTGCTTGGACCTATCATGAAATACTGGATTCTCAGAGACTTTGATACAACTCTGATTATCAAAATAGATCACAGTTGTACCCATCCTCTGGTTAAACAAACCAACTATGATTTTCCACATCCAGATGGCCTCACATGCTGCTTGACTTGCAGCCATGTATTCTTCCTCTACTGACCTGAGTGCAACTGACCTTTATTTCCTACTGTACCAAGAAACCGTCGCTAACCCAAGGTTAAAAATCCCTCCTAATGTGCTCTTCCGATCTGATGGAATCCCTGCCCGATCTGCATCAGTGAAGCCCTATAGCTTCACTCCCTTTGTCCGTTTGTACCATAATCAATACTGAGATGTTCCTCTGAGGTATCTCAATACATGCTTTGTCGCCTTCCAAAACATCTTGGTAGGCTGAACCATCGCTTGACTCAACTGGTTCACCGCATAGCACAAATCTAGTCATGTGTTCACTAAGTACATTAGTGAACCCACAAGTTGCCTATACACAGTAGCCTCTACCACTTCTCTTGAAGTAGCAACCTCCTTCCTCTAGTTACTTGCTAGAGGAGTCTGCATGGGCTTGCACTTCTCCATGTGGAATCTCCTAAGTATCTCGTTGGTGTACTTGCCCTGAGACACAAATAACTCCCCATCCTTCTGCCACTCTTCCATGCCAAGGAAGTAATGCATGAGAGCCATGTCTTTCATCTCAAATTCTCTTGCAAGGTCCTCCTTGCAAAACACGATCAACTGACCATCACTAATCAATATGAGATCATCAACATACAGTACGATGATCAAAAACTTACCTTTCACCATGACGTGGTACAGGTTCGCATCCGCTTCACTCTTTGTGAAGCCCAACCTAGTGAAGTAGTTGTCTATCCTGGTGTACCAAGCACGGGGTGCTTGCTTCAGCCCGTACAACTCTCTCTTGAGTCGGCACACATGCGAATCACGATCGAAGGTCTCAAAACCTTTCGGCTGCTCTAGGTACACCTCTTCATGAATCTGGCCATTGAGGAATGCAATCTTCATATCCATTTGATGGATCTTCCAACCCATTTGTGCTGATAGTGCCAACATACATCTGATAGATGTGTACCTTGCGATAGGAGAAAAAGTCTCATCATAGTCAATCCCCTTGACCTGTGAAAAGCCAAGGGAAACAAATATTGTCTTATGCTTCTCCACACTACTATCAACAACTTTCTTTACCTTGTAAAGCCAATGGGAACTCACAACTGACTTGTTCTATGGTCTCAGAACCACGTCCCAAACACTGTTATGAACTATGGAGTCATACTCCTCCACCATAGCATCAACCCAAATCGACTATTGCACTGCTTCCTCAAAGGAATATGGCTCGGTCTCAACACATTCCCCAGCAAGGGCCATGTATCTAGTGTACCTCTCAGGTGACCTCCTCTGTCTACGCTGAGAAGATGGTGCTCCCACATTCTCTCTCACATCCTCCAACAATTTGTCAGCTTCTCTTGTGCACTTTCGTCCATCTCTGGAAGACTCTGCTTGAGTGGATGTATCCACTCCTAGAACCTCTGCATGTGGCTACTCCACATTAGTCTGAGGCTCCTCCTCCTTAGGAACCAATAGTTCCTCCACAGCTTGTAGTTGGAGCTCCCTCTCAAGGGAAACTCACATGGCCTTCTGCTCATCAAACTTGAGATCTCTGCGAACCACTGTCCTCTGACTGGTAGGTAAGTACACCCGATAGTTGTGAGGTGTATCAATGTACCCCAAAAATATCCCCAACTCTGTTGTCAGCTCAAGCTTCTTCCGTGCATCCTTTGTCACATGGCAATATACCGATGAGCCAAAGATCTTGAAGTGACCCACATCTGGTCTCTTACCGGAGAAAGCTTCCTTTGGTGTCTTCATCCCAAGTATGTGATGCAGGCTTCTATTATGAAAATAGAGCGATGTTTTGCATGCTTTAGCCCACAAGTGAAGTGGTAGGCCTTGGTCATGCAGCATTGACCGTGATGCCCCTACAATAGTTTTGTTCTTCCTCTTGGCCACCCCATTCTACTGTGGGTTATGAGGTGCCATCAATTCTCGTTTAATTCCTTCCATTGCACAAAATTCCTTAAACTCTTGAGAGACATATTATCCACCGTTGTCACTTCTGAAGGCCTTGATCTTCTTCCTTGACTCTTTCTCGACCAAAGCTTTGAACTCACAAAACTTTGTGAAAGTTTTGTCCTTCTTCTGCATGAAATAAATCCAGCATTTACAAGAATAGTCATCAATGAAAATCACATAATACATTTGCTTTGCTGTGGATTTCGTCGAGAATGGTCCACACAAATCAGTATGAACTCTCTAAGATAGCCTCTGCTCGACTGTCTCGATCATGAAAAGAAGACTTGGTGTACTTTCCCAAGGTACAACCTTTGCATGTGTCAACTTGCTCAAGTTTACCTTTGGGAAGTCATGTAGATATCTGCTACATTATCTTCAAAGCCCCATGACGCAAATGGCCCAACCACCTGCGCCACAACTCGCCAATGTCTTGGTTTTGCACCAATTCTGCTTTCATACTCAATGTTGCATAATCATCTACCTCTAGTTTATAGATATTCTTCACCCGAATCCCTATCCTCTTGGTTTGAACCGTGTCTATGTGTCTTAGGAATGCCTTTCCTTTACTGAAGACAACATCGTAGCCTTTGTCTTCCAACATTGCGATGATACCATGTTCTTCTTCAGTCCAGGCACATACATCACATCTATCAAGGTGAGAGGAGATCCATGCTCCCTCTAAAAAGAAACCGTGCCTACTCCTGAAACACTATACCTTTCATCATCACCCATCTCTATGCGCATCTTGAGGTCCTTCTCCTCCAAGGCACTGAATAAATTTTTATCACCGGTCATGTGGAATGAGGCTCCACTGTCAAGATACTAGACACAACCCATCATCGATGACACCATGCATGCGATGAGGGTAAATTCCATTTCGAACTGAGAGGCTAATGCCTCACCTTCTGATCCTTCCGAGGATCCCTTATTGGACTTCTTCGATAGGAAATTAGTCGCATAATGCCCCATCTTGTGACATTAAAGCATCTTACTTTAGACATGTCACCTTTCTTCCCTCCATGAGAATAATTTGATTTGAAATGGGAAGCCTTCCCCTTCCCTTTCCTTGCCTTACTTGCTAAGGCTAGATTTTCTTCATCATCATTCTTGGATGAAGAACCATCTCATGTGCTCCTCCTGCATAAGATCCGACCACAGTTGTTCCTAATCCGATAGTTTCTCCCTTCCATTCACAGAGTCCTAGTAGTTATTCCAACTCTTTGGAAGGACAAGGAGAGCAAGGCTCACCATATCATCATCGGTAGTAGTTATTCCCATACTGCCAAGCTCATCTCTATAGGTGGTGAGATTGTTAAGATATGTGGAAATAGTATCGACCTTCTCCATCTTAATTCTTCGAATCTTATCCTTGAGTGCCGATTTCCTCCAGTCGTTACTATTCTGGAAGAGGTCCTTCAATGTCTTCCACATTGAAAATGGAGTATCCTTCCCATGGAGACTCGAGACAATATGGTCTCAAACTCCCTCAAGGATGATCCATCTCGCCTTCGCCACACACTTCTTCCACTCAACCAAATATTGTGCATTAGTTGAAGTTGGCTTTGGGATTTCTTGATCAATGAATACCTTCAGGCCATTGTCTTCTAATACATCCTCCATTCTATCTTTCCATGCTATGTAATTCAAGCTACCTTCCAAGGCATACTTGAGTCTCAAGCCATAGAACGCTATTGGCCAACCTTTAAGTATGATATGAATTCAATTTGCACCTGCAACCCCAAACTTCAAACTTCAAATTCTCTTCTTAGTATATTGTTCACATCTTTGATACCATGTAGAAAATCTCATGGTAAGTTAACCCGATAATGCAATATAAATCAAAGCAGAATATTATAACCTACTTCTACTATCAATTTGGGGAAGCTTAAAGATCAAGCTGAACAACATAACTAGAAGAAGAAGAATCAATGGCATAATACACATGAAAATACTTTGGGGAAAGCCCCAGCTAAAAACCTCACACTATTGTATTATCATGCATGGTGTAAATACATAGGAATTATACAAAGCCTTAGCTCTCATAGCTAGCTACCTACCAGTACAATCCTCACAGATGCTCACAAGCAATCTTGGCTTCTCTCCAGCCTTCCTCTTTGCCCTCCAAGCTCCTATTTCCTTGCGTTGTTCCTTCTGGAAGATTCACCTATCACCAAGTGGAAAACCCTCCTTCAAAACTACGCAATCCTCAAGGATAAATCCTTGACTGCATGCATGAGTTTTCTCCATGAGAAAAAACATGCAACTAATAGTACACTTTCCTTGAACATTTATCTCAACTAGGTCTTTCTTAGAATAGACATGCATGAGTTTCTGATGAGGGAATCTTCAGTTAACTGGAGTAGCACTAGTTGAGTGCATTAATGCATCAACTGACTGTTAACTCACTATTAGTTCCTCAAACAGTTTGGAACTAATTTAACTGGAGCTAACTCAGTAAACTAAGTTAACTAATTACAACTCAAATATAACTCAATCTTATCTCCTTAATTTAAGGGATAACCCTTGCATGAATTCAGAAAGACTTCTAACTTGAATTTCTCAAACTAATTAATTTAAAATAAATTAATTAATTATTTCCAAGTAGATGTTAAGACTAAATTTGATTTTAATTCACAATTTAATTCAAGAACAAATTAAATTAGAATATTCTTGTTGCCATATTTCAACATTGTACTCATCTTTGATTATATTTTTGATTGGATATTTACATTGGCATTCTTGTCTTGAGCATTTTCTTGAAAGTACAAGATATTTTATTGTGCAAGTTATTTTTATATGCTCATATTTGATATTGTTCCATTTATAACACTTGTTGCAACAATGTCATAATTGTAAGTTGAACATCTATTTAGTCTCTAAATTTCCATTAAGCATTGTTAAGGAACTAGTCTATTAGCTTTACATCATATGTATGCCTCAGTTGATCTTAATTGAACATTTTAAAACATTTCTTATAAACTCTTAAACTTGCTCTATTTAACAATCAAGTTGCATTAATAACAGTTTTCTTGCCGTCATATCTCCTAAACTTGTTGTTCCAACAAGATTCATCCTTCATTTTTCACTATTTAGAGTGACAACCATTTCTCTGAGTGCTGCACCTTAGGTGTACACTTTAGACAACAACATTTTTTCAAGCTAGGCCTTCAAAGTTTTTGCAATGTTACATGGGGGTGCATTCTTGAGGGTAGGAGATATGTTCCCTGCACTCCCCACACTCTTGGGACATGGATAATTCAATAAGGATGTTCCCCACATCTAACCTCATGAAACTTCATATGGAGAAAATAGACTTTCTGTCAGGCTAGGGTAACTCCACATTGAGCGAGAGAAAACACTGATTGATTTATTCATTAGCTAGTACTTTATTTATACAAATACAAAACGGATCAGTTCATCTTCTAGATGACTGTCCGGCTTCACCTCATCTGTTTCGGATTAGGTGTCAACATTCCCCCCCTTAATCTGAAGGGATGTTGGTGAGTCCAAGCATCATTCTGAATCTTTCAAGCTTTTCTCTTCCAAGCGCTTTGGTGAAGATGTCTGCAATTTGCTCGTTTGTGGAACAATGACGGAGATGGATTGTTTTGGCCTCAACATGATGTCGGATCAGATGATATTTAGTATTGATGTGCTTAGTACGATCATGGAACTTTGGGTTCTTGGCCAACTTTATTGCAGATGTGTTATCAATCATGAGTGGAGTTGATTGTATTTGTTTTACCTGCAAATCTTCAAGAATTTTCCTGAGCCACACAATTTCTTTCGTTGCTTCAGCTGCTACCACGTATTCTTCTTCTGTTGTGGAATCTGCTGGTACTGATTGTTTGCGTGATCTCCAGGAGACAGCTCCTGATCCAAGACTCATAGCATATCCTGAAGTAGATACCCCAGTTTCTTTGTCTCCATCGAAGTCTGAATCAGAGTATCCAATCAAGTTGAAGTCGTCCACCTGTGTATACTTGATTCCAAGGTCTTGAGTTCCCTTCAAGTACCTTAGGACTCTTTTTGCAGCAGACCAATGTCCCTCACAAGGCCTTTGCATAAACCTGGAGAGGATTCCAACAGCAAATGAAATGTCTGGTCTGGTAGTAGTGAGGTAGATGAGACTTCCTACAAGCTGTCTATACTTAGTTGCATCCTCAAATTCCTTTCCTTCAGTAGATGTGAGCTTCAAGTTTTGTTCCATTGGAGTAGAAAGGGGATTGCACTCTGTCATGCCAAATCTGTATAACAAATCTCCAATGTATTTCTTTTGAGAAAGAAATATGGACTTTGGGTGTTGGGTTACTTCAATGCCAAGATAGTAATGAACATAGCCCAAATCAGTCATTTCAAAAAAATTTCCTAATTCTTTCTTTATGGATGCAATATAGCTTTCATTGTTCCCTGTCATTAAAAGATCATCTACATATACCACAAGATATACAACTGTTTTGCCAACTTTCTTGACAAATAAAGTTGCATCATCAAGATCAAAATGATTGAAGTTGAGTTTCAGAAGATGCTCAGTTAGTTTTTCATACCAGGCTCGTGGTGCTTGTTTGAGGCCATACAAGGACTTCACAAGTTTTCATACTTTGTGTTCATGTCCTTTCACAGCAAATCCTTCAGGCTGGGACATAAAAACATTCTCTTTTAGATCTCCATTCAAGAATGCAGTTTTTACATCCATTTGATGGACTTTCCAACCGTTCTGAGCAGCTAGTGCAAAGAGTGTCCAGATGGTGGCCCATTTTGCTGTGGGAGCAAAAGTTTCCTCATAATCGACCCCTTCCTTCTGTGCAAAACCTTTTGCCACAAGCCTAGCTTTGTGCTTGTCAAGTGAGCCATCAGCGTTGTACTTGTTCTTGTAGACCCACTTGTAGCCAATTGGTTTGGTTCCAAATGGAGGATCAACCAGCTTCCAAGTGCCATTCTTTATGAGGGCATCATACTCCTTCTGCATCGCTTCTTTCCATTCATCATGAGAAGCAGCTTCTTTGAAGGAAGTTGGTTCAAAATCTGTAGACAAGTTCAATTCACAATCATAAGTAACATCCATATGAACAGGTGAATTAGAGTTATCTACATCACCTCCATCTTGTCGGTTTGAATTTCTGGTTCCTGTTTTTCCAATTTCATCAGGATGAACACTTTCAAGTGTCTTTGTCAGCCACTTTGGGGGACCTTTCTGAGATGGTCTAGGCTATTTTGTTGATGGAGTTGGGTCTGAATCAAGATTGAGTCTCCCAATTCTATCAATTACATCACTTAAAGCATCATCCGTTGTTGGAGTGTCATGCAGGGGAGATTGTTCTTCAAAAGAAGATTCCACATGTTGATCTAGTATAGGAATCCCCCCTTCAAGATGTGGAATCTGATTATCAAACTCTTGAAATGATTTTGGTTTTGTGAATCTATCCAAGCGATCAAGTTGCCGCTCAACAACACTGTCAGATTTGGATGATTCAAGAAAAATGACATCTCTAGATAAAACAAACTTTTTATTTACTTCATCATAAAGGCGGTATGCTTTAGATGTGTTTGAATACCCCAGGAAGATACACTTACGACTTCTAGCACCAAGTTTGTTTCTATGTACCTTTGGTATTAAAGCATAACAGGTGGAACCAAAAATCCTGAGATGTTTTACCGAAGGAACATGTCCATACCACAATTCATAAGGAGTCTTGTTTCTTATAGCACTAGATGGACATCTATTCTTTATATATGCAGCACATAGAACAGCATCAGCCCAAAACATTGTCTTTACATTTTTGAAGAAAAGCATGGATCGTACCATATTCAAAATTGTTCTGTTCATTCTTTCAGCTACACCATTCTGTTGAGGATTATAAGGCACAGTTGTTTGATGTTTAATCCCATGTTGGCGAAGATAGTGTTCAAATTCATTTGATGTATATTCTTTTCCATTATCAGTGCGAATAGACCCAATATGATATTGTGCATCATTTTCAATCCATTTATGAAAATTCTTGAATGTTTGAAAAGCATCAGATTTGTTCTTCAAAAAATAAACCCAACACATTCTGGTGTAATCATCAATAAATGTCATGATATACTTATTTCCATTTGCAGAAGGAACAGGCATTGGACCACATAAATCTGAATGAATAAGTTCAAGCTTCCTATGTGCTCTTGAATGTGAATCATGAAAAGACTGTTTGCTATGCTTTCCTAGAATGCAAGCATCACATTGTTTATGTTTTCTAGGAATTGTAGGCAAACCAGCAACACCATTTTTCTTCAACAAGCGGAGACTATCATAGTTTAAATGTCCAAATCTAGCATGCCATAATAAACTTGATGGAAGTGTACCTTCATCATGATGAGAAATATATGAAAAATGCTGTGCATGAGCAGAGGTTCCTTGCAGTTTAAGAAGTCTTTCTTCTTCTATACCCCTCATGACAAGTGAATGGTCAGATGCCTTTCTTACCTCAAGCTTTCCATCAAACATATGAATGGAGTGATCTTGCTGGCGGATGTGGACCAGGGACAGCAAGTTTCTCTTGAGTTGTGGGAGATATAGAACATGATCCAGAAGAAAGTCTGGAAGACCAGGCAGTTTAAGCCTGACTGTGCCAAGCCCTGATGGCTTGATTTTTGACTGATCTGCAAAGTATACTGCTCCATCAACATTATCAGTGAAATCTTCAAAAAAATCTTTCCTATGAGTCATATGACAGGTTGCTCCTGAATCAAGCAACCAGTCATTTTTCGACGAAGTAAGTGAAGCATTAAACAGATCTTCATTTACTCCAATGTTACATTGTGCCTCAATATAGTTAGCGGATTCAGGTGCTTTACCTTTGTCTGTGTCATCAGTTTTACCTTTCTGCTGATTTCTTCTCTGCTCAATCTTTTCCCATGGTAGCTTGCATGTAGAAGCATCATGAGATCCTTTTTGTTTGCAGCGAATGCAATGTAATTCTGCCTTTTCTTCTTGAGGGTGTCTGCCCCCCCTGCCTCTGAAGTATCTTCTTCTTTCTCTTGAAGGCATACTGTAACAAAAAACTTCTGCTGATAGAAAAAAAATACTTATGCCACAGCAAGACTTCTGCTGGAAAAAAAATCTTATGTCATAGCCTTATGCATTCTGTAAAAAAAAATCTCTGCCAAAAACACTTCTGTTGAGAGAGAAAAAAAAATCCTTATATGATAGCCTTATGCAATTTTATTTTTCTTCTAACATTCCAACAGTATATATATATCACTGTTCACATATCATTGTTCAACAAAACAAGGGCGCTCAATACACTGTTCACTGCTCACATATATCACTATATTACTGTTTAACAAAAAAATGAGGGCGCTCACTGCTTTTCCATATATCAATATATATCACAATATATACGCACCAACATTCAATATATACGCAGCCAGCATTAATCAATATATATCACAATATATACGCACCAACATTCAATATATGCCTTATTGATCTCACTGCTTAACAAAGAATGAGGGCGTTTCGACATTACAATATTGTAAACATCGACCTGCTTTGAAAGAAGATGGCGCTTGATGATGTTGTGTCGAAGGTTATATCACTGCATATACCATTGTTTTGAAAAAAAAGGGCGCACATATATATCACAGTTCATGCAGTCATCTACGCAAGAACAAAGGTCTATGCAAGAAAAAACGCTGTCACCAATGAGAAATCGCTGTGATTCCGGGAGACGCAGTCATGAAGGCACATGGAGGCATCAAAACGCAGTCACAAGTCCCACACACCATCACTTCTTTCACCAAACGCAGGTCTCAATACGTTCTCAATACATTAAACGCAGGTCTCAATACGTTGCTTCAATGCAGTCAACGATTAAAAGCGCAGTCTTTCTTATACAAAAACGCAGGCCTCAATACATTGCTTCAATGCAGTCATGAAGGCACCATTAATGCAGTATTTCATTAAAATAGGGACGCACGCAGCCAGCATTAAAAAACGCAGTAGTCTTCAGAACAGTCTTTAAAAAACGAAAAAAAAACGCAGCGATACGCAGTAATAAACCACAGTTCTTTTTAAACGCAGCAATACACTGTTCTACCATAAACCACAGTCATATTTCAGGTGAGATGGGGGTAGAGTAATAAACCCAACGCAGCAACTGTTCTACCATGTCTTCAACGCATTCACCGTCAGTCTTGATTAAACTAAGAAGGCAGCCAAAATCTTGAACGCATACCACAGTCACCATTAAAAGAAAACGATACCTCAGTTCTTAGTTCAACAGCATCAACGCATAGGTAACGGACCTCAACGCAGCGTTCCAGGGAATGAACGCATCAACTCAGGGCGCCAGTACTCAAGGTCTGAGGGCGCAGTCTCCAGAGGCGCAGTCTCTGGCAGTCAGTGAGCAGTGTCAGGCCAGAGGCGTTCAGGACAGAACAGACCAGGAGTTACAACCAATTTGGGACCTGTGCTCTGATACCATGTCAGGCCAGGGTAACTCCACATTGAGCGAGAGAAAACACTGATTGATTTATTCATTAGCTAGTACTTTATTTATACAAATACAAAACGGATCAGTTCATCTTCTAGATGACTGTCCGGCTTCACCTCATCCGTTTCGGATTAGGTGTCAACACTTTCATATCTCATTCATAATTCAAAGAATGTAACAATTTTCAAGGTTTGAGTAGATGGTTGCTTGGTATAGGAGGTGAACCTGCCTTGGATGATGAGAAATAGGAAATAGGAGGAAAGAAGGCTAACCCTAGGAGAATTGGGATCACATGGAATACCTTAGGAGGATGAGCACCTCACTTTAGGATGCTTGGTTTGAGAGCACATTACATGGGATTGAATAGGGACCCAATATACATGTGTTGAGGAGCATGGTCGGATGATTGTTTTGGAAATAAAGAAGCCTTTTGATTCCTGGATATATGAGCTTAGATCCTTGTTAAATTTTGGTAATTACTCGATATCTAAGCCTATTATCACATTTAAAGCCTTGAGTTTAGCTCAATTGGGGCTTTAGGGTCTAAGTTCTGCTAAATTCTTATGAGCACTACAATCTGTTTTGGCAACACCAATTCTAACAACATAAAATAAGGAGATGCCAAAAATAATGGTAGAGAATACTATGAATTTTTTCAAGGGAGGTGATTTCAAATGTGGTGACACCGTGTGACACAAAATATCTCATTTGATAGGTGGCATTATCAAAGTCACACACTATAATCATTCTTTACCCATCAAATCAAATTTACCAACATAAAATGTTGTAGACCAAAGTGAAAAAGGGCATGATGGGTATGGTGGATGCATAAGGGATTTATTCATTTTATGTCGACACATCATTTTGAATTAGTGTAGTCTAAAAATGGAGTAAAGTAGATTGAAAAATAATGAGTTCTCCGGCGAGATTTTGGTAAATCTAGCAATGTTTTTTTGGAAATCCTAGGTACAACTATCAAGCTTCAATATTTTGGGTGCCATGAGGTGTTTTGATAGCATTGGACCTATTTCCACAAAAAAAAATAAGATTCAATAATGTCTGCCATCAGTTTTTTACGAAAAATAATAGTTGGATTCCGATCTCTAGGCCAATTTACTCTATTGGTAGATAACTTCGTTTGAATTTCCATATTTTTACGATTAAGGTTAAAACTAATTTGTGTTTCTCATGTCAAGTTTCTATGTAAATAACTCTCAGTTGTTTGTTTCCCAAAAGGTGCTCGATCAGTTGTTGATTCTTCGACCATTTTATGACTGCCAGATAAAATTGTGAAGATGGGAAAGTGCGAGGCTTTGTGTAGGGATGAGTCGAATGGAGTGAAATTTGTTGAAGTATATTTAGAACAATATGAGTGGTTTGTGTAGGTGGGTTGGGTAGAATATTTCAATAGGATCGAGGGGGTTCAATTACAATGTTGCTAGGTCCTTCGCAAAGGGGTTTGATGGGAAGGTGGTTACTCTTGCTGACATTTTGTTCCTAGTTATGGAGGAAGTCATTGCTGAGGAAACATGCTTTCCTGTTGATGGGGATAGATGGTTTAAAAACAAAAACCTTCTAGGTATCAACATCACAACTTTCCTATGGGTAGAGCACCAAAATGAAAATTGGAGGATGAATATGCAGAGAACATGGCTCAAACCCACCTGAAATGACACCTTGAAGTTCATATAGATGTATTTTATGTGTGAGGGCAGGTATGATAGGATTTCCATGTACCACTTCAAGTTTTTGGCTCATTTGGTTGGTCAATTAAGAATGAACATGTCATTTTTCTTGTTAAAGAGTATTATGAAAATGTCTGAAAAAATTAGAGCAAAACCCAAGTCTTCCCCCCATTGCATTTTTCACAAGGCTTTCATTAATATATTATTTGTTAATCTTTTGAGAAATATAGGAAGAGCTTGAGATCATTTCTTATTCCAGGGAGGGTTTGTTGAACCAAATTCTACCAAACCAAAAGTCTTCAAGGGTAAGAAAAATAGAAAGACCAAGAACTGTATCAGAAACCCTGAAGCTCCAAAGAAAATAGTTTCCTCTATCCTTACTAGAAGCAAGAGAAAATATTCACTAGGTAAACAAATAGAAGACCTTGTTTCTTTTCCTATGGTAGAAAAAATGTATGTAAGAAGGAGTAGGAGGTTTCTTGAGAAAAAAAATTTAGCTTCCCCTCAAGAACAATTTCTAGAGGTGCCAAAAGATTACCCTACTGATAAGCCTAGCAGTAATAAACAAGAAAGGGGCTCATGGGTTAAAATTAGTGAGACAAAGGACTTAAAATATCAAACCCAATCATCCAAACTAGCACAAAAGGAAGACGAGAAAGAGGTTACCCTAGTTGAGATGTATGGGATGAGAAGACCCCATACAAGGGCCCAAAAATGAGCTTAGGATCAACTTTAAATTGCAGCATAACCCAACTTTGGAAGAAAAATTCATTGTTATTGATGATATACATATAAAGGATTTTCTAATCAACAAGCAGGAAGCTTAAAGTTCCTCTGAGAAGAAGAAGACCTAGAAACATAGTAAAAGAGATATATAGGGCCCTAAGGGCAATCAAGAAGAAAAATTAGATTGAAAGAAGCAACATGGACCTTTTGTTAGACGTAGTAGAAAAATTTAAATAATTATCCCAAAGATAACATTGTTAAATGTTCTAACAACACTAACTTTTTGATCTATTTTTTATAGCGCTGTCAAATGTTTTAGAAAAGTTGTCCTGTGATTTGTTTTTGACAACAATGCTAAATGTTTCGGCAACACTTTCACTATTTTAATTTTGACAACACATATACCTATATATTGTGTCAACACTTGAATCGTACTCCCTAGAAACACAATTTTGAAGGTGATAAGGATATGGAATTTGTAAAAAACGTTTTGGAGAATATTTATTGCACAACAAGAACTATCTTGATAAGGACATAACAAAGATCAAATTTAAATTCCCATTTTTAGCAGATCAGTGAACATCAAAGAATGATTTTGAGGAAAGAAATAGGGGATTCTCGAGATTTTGCTACAGTTTTGTCAGTGAGATATTTCAATCCACATCTTTAGCAGACTTGGCAACTACAAGGCCACTTTTTGTTGTCATCAACTATCAATGCATCAATTTTTACTTGTAAACGTATTTTCAGTTTCAATTTTAATAGATTAAAGATATATACATATATATTTAGTATTTTGTAATTAAAATTTACCCAAACACTATGGATTTCAATTTGTAAGCTTCTATAAGGCTACTATAAACGAAGAACCAAAGGGTTGGTTTTTCTAAATTAGACTTATATTGTGTATGTTTTATTTTTGAGATTAATAATATTTTCAAGGCATAAGTATTAAAGCTTTCATGTCAGAGATTCCTTTTGTGGTGTTTATTAATATGTTTCCCTAGTTATGTTTATTTCGTATGTGGGATTTCATGGATGCTAAGTCTTCATATTTGTCTAAAGTTAAGTTTCATGGAATTCACCTCTATTGAGATGATCTACTATTATGAAATTCAAATATTTTCACCATTTCTGCTAAAGTTTCACAGAACTCATTGTGATGCTCTATTGAAATGTTTTTTTCTCTTTTCCTAAATACCAACTTGATAATCAAAGGTCTAAGTAAAACTTATCATCTTTGCTCTAAATGATGACAGACATTGAGTCTTCTTCTCTTGTATTTAGAGAAAACCTATATTTATCTCATCAACATATATCGTTGTGAAAATAAATATAAAAGAAAACAATGATGTCTCCAAACATCAGTGATAGTTACCAATGCAATTCATTAATCAGTTGTCAATGCAGTGCAATTCATTTTTTAACAAAAATGAGTACCTTTTCATTAAGTCCGTGCTCAGTCACGACAAATACACGAGAGAGTTACATTTCTAATTTTCTCTTTGGAATTTTGAATTCCAAATTTCATCTATCTACCCCATCCCAAATTACAGCAAAAGCCCCAAACCAACTAAGTACTCTTATTGTTCTATATGTATATACGAAGCAAAATTGGAACATCATCAATGTACACTTAACTCCTGCCATTACATTTTAGTTGGATTAGAATCCTCAAAAAGGAAATTGAGATCGAAGCCTTAAGGATGATCACCTTGATGGCTCGAAGGACAATTGAGGTGGAAGTGCAAGTCCATGATAATGTTGTGCAGAGCATCCACTTCATCCTCCAACTAACTAATTTTCTTTTGTTGGGCCTCTATTTATTCTATTTTGACTTTATTAGCCTACTACCACTCATACATTAGGACCTACAATTCATAGATCGATGCATTAATTTCTTCATGGGCCCTACGAAAATGGTCACAGATAGTTGAGATGCAAACCAAATACAGGTAGAGTAGTTCAAAGCTAGACGAGATAACCCAAAAACCTGCGTCAAAGGAAAATACTTGACCGATCTAGGAAAGAAATGCAAGACCAAATCACCCCTTCCCAAAACCCCACTTTGACCTTGCTCTGGATTATAATTTAGAAATTTGGGAACACCAAGGGTTGTTCAATGGAGAACCAAGGAAATTGAGCCAAGAATGGAGAATTTTACCTTTGAATCAACAAAAAATCTATGCCTTCTACTCTCAACACAACCAAGCCTGGAATTCCTCTTGAGATATGAAATCCACAAAATCATAAGAGCCTCTAGAAGCTCCATAGAAAATTCCCAATATTCCCAAGTGTTCATTGCTCAGTGAACGAAGCCACCTTTCTCTCAAGACTCAGAGAGTCAACGACCCTTTCATGATGTTGCTTTTTTGAAATTAAGGGGTATGGGCTTCTTATCCACCATTTTAACTCCATTCGAAAGAACATCTCCATGTGTGACTATAGACTCACCTTACTTGAGTTAAGTTCCCACAGTTGGACAATTAACTTTGTATTCCCTGAAGAGACATTTTTCTCCCTTACCATGGTATCTACGTCACTCCCTTGTCTAATATTCCTTAGATCCCATGGGAATGACATGTTGGAGAGGGTAATTAAAATGAGAGTCATAGATGTTGAGCGAATGATGATGAGAGCCATGGTTAATTCCAATGAATGCCACACATTTTCATGTATTCGAGCCCTGTAGGTTTCCACGATTGTTGGGTACAGAAGGAGTCCTTCCATAATTGTATATGTCACCATATTTATGAGGATGGTAATTAATTCATAGTATAATTATGCAAATGATTAAACATTAAGGAATGAGGTGGAAGTGAAGGTATGGGAATTTGGGGAACAAAACTCCACTGGTTAACTTACTTTCAACAAAGACTCACCTCACCTGAGCCAGGTTTCCGAAGCTGGATAATTTACCATTCCCTAGGGAGACATTTTCCTTACTCGTCATGGTATCTACATCACCCCCTATCTAATATTCCTCAAATCCCATGGGAATGGCACATTGGAGAGGGTAATAAAATAATATTCATAGATGTTGAGCGAAGGATGATGAGAGCCATGGTTAATGCAAATGAATGCCACACATTTGCATGTATTCAAGCCCATGTATGTTGTCATGATGATCTTGGGTATGGGAGGATTCCTTCCATCATTTCATATGTCACCATATTTTTAAGGATGCTAATTAATTTGTAGTCTAACAATGCCAATGATTAAACATTGAGGAATAAGGGGGGAATGAAGATATGGGAATTGGGGAAACAAATTTACACCGGTTAACTTAGTTTCAACAAAATGCAGAAGCCATAGGACAAGGGAGAAGTAATAAATATAATTCATTGACATTGATTAGGGGATGATCATTTGGTCAATTATTCCATTGATTTCTACTTGTCCTTCTACCAAGAGGCAGGCTCTGTTGGCTAGGAGGTCAGCATCACCATTAAGAATCTAGAGGATATGGTTAGGTTTTTGGACGTTTAGGGTTTTCCGTTGTTTCTCAATAATAAATAGGCCTTGGATGCTCATTGTAACACAATTTAGAGGCATGTAGCCGCAACATCTCTTTTCAGAGATAAGCTACCATCACCTGAGCTAGTCTTATTTCCAATATGTTTGTAAGGATATTTCATTATTTGATATTAATGAAATGAAGTGTTATTTCTAATGCGTCTTTGTATTTATGGTTATATCTGTAATTTGTTGCATTCCTTTTTAAATCCGGATCATGGTGGGAACAACAAGTCATAGCAATTAAGGACTACCCCTACGTTGGCATGGATTTTAGAGGAGACCCAGATCTGGTGTTTCCACCAGATGCAGTGTAGGGAGCCATAGGTAAAAATGTTTTTTTATTTTTTTGAAAATTTTCACAATTTTTTAGATTTTAAGTATAAATAAACTGAAAATATTTTTGTTAAGAAAAATATCTATAAAATTATTTTGATTATGATATAGATATTGGACCAGTAAGACTTGTGGGTCTACCTAGGCACAGGCGTTGCAGAAGAGATGCGAAGGGGGTTGTAGCTAACACCGAAAGGACCCTTCATACTATACAAAGAAACTTGCTGAGATTGACTCACTAGGTACCTATGGCAGCCATAGAAGACCTTCCGGAAGAGATGCAGAGGCGCGTGGTAAGAGTGCCACATGATTGGGTGGGACTGTTCCGATGGGTGGAAAATGACATTGTCTTCTTCTATGATGTTCACGCTAAGCAGGATCCATAGATATAAACTTATGGATGATCAGATCTTTTGATTAGACATGATTATGGGCATCAACCCTAATTTTGTAGGACCATTTCGTCCCAATTTTGTATATTATTTTGAACATAAAACTTTTATCTGTGTATCGACGGTTTCACTGTGATGATCATATATATACAGATGACTCTTCGATTATTTTTTATTTTTAATGTGATGAATGATTTATGTGCCAATCTAATGCTCGGTTAGTAATAGAATCTGCAAATGAATATTTTGATCGTGGAATATGAATAAATGTGATATAAATAAATGATCTTTGTAACAAACGCACTCTCAGAAATTGGCGATATAAATAAGTATCTCTCACACGATAGGGTTGTTTAATTGAGATACCACGAGTTGTGAATCCAAGTATACTACTAATGAATCAACACCGAGAGCTATTGCCTCAGTTAGTAAATTAATGGTAACAGTATATTCGGCAACATTGTTTGAAGCAGGACTGATACATACGCCTCTTGAAGCCAATAACTCATTGGATGGATAATAAATCACCCAAGACGTGGAAGCAAGGTTCCAGTGTGTCTACTAGCACCATTCGAGAACCCTAGATATATCAAATCGTCCATTAATACCTTCCAAAGCAGATCAAAAATATCGACATCACTACGAAACCGATAGATAGATACGAAAAAATATACAATATTTACAACCAAGCAAATGTTAGGCCGAAGCCTAAGAAAAATACATTTTAAGACACTTCAAAATCTGGAGATATATAATGATATCTCCATACCAAGGATCTTGCGAGGAAATAAGGAAAAGATGTTCATCAGGAAAAGACTCCTCATAAACCATTTATTCCTCACAAAGCAACTCTGAGATCAATTCTGCAAATACTAATGATTTCTTAGACTTGGCTGACATGAATTCGAGATCGAACTCTTGTAAAATGACAATCCATCTATTGAATTTTCCCCCAATTACTCATCTGATGAGAACAAATTGAAATGGATTAAGATTTGCTAAGACGAAATTTTTTCTGAGCAAAATATAATGTCTAAGTCGCTTGACAACATGGACAATTGCCAAAGCTAATTTCTCAATGGGAGAATATTGCAGTTTAGGGCCCACTAAGCCTTGACTCAAATAATAGATTACGTGCTCAGTGAAAGAATTATCTTCCTGAACCAGAACCATACCAATAGTTGATTTTGCTTCAGCGAGATATAAAAGGAAGTCTATGTTATAATCAGGTGGACACAATAAAGGAGCAGAGGTTAATGGTTTTTAAAAAGCATCAAATGAGCATTGCGCGAAATTGTCCCGTAGAAATGGTGTTGGGTTGTGTTATATTCTTTCCATGACCAGCCCACATAGTTAACCGAGGGGGTAGAGGGTGGGAAAATCCCACCCTTCATTGTGCAATGGGGGGGTCACAGGGGGGTTTGAGGGGGGCAGGAAGCCCCCCTCTATGGGGTCAGGGGCACCGCCCCAGGGAAATTTTTTTGGGACCCTATATTAGGTTATGGATCTACCTATGGTTTTGTGCATGGTTTTCTCACATGGTTTTGGATGCAATGGTTTTTGGTCCATGGTATTGGATGCTTCGGCATGTATAAATATGTATTGTAACATTGAAAGGAATATAATGAAAAATCAAGCTGGTAGTCCCGGTTTTGGGATCCAGGGGAAAATCTCTGTGTCTATGTGTTTTATGTGTTATGCTCTCGCATTGTTTATTTTCTATGTTTTAGAATTCGTATGCAGGTAATTTTTGTATGAGGTTAAAACCTACATTTGGTATCGAAGTTGTTTTGGCTTCAAGGGGACACGTTTTTTGCTGAGGGGTTTCACTTAGGCCTATGGTAGACCCTGTTCAATGGGAGATCTACAGGATCAATTCTAGTGGTGAAAGAAGATGGTGAGTAGTGGAAAGATAGAGATCGAGAAACTTAATGGTCAAAGTTTTGAGTTGTGGAAACTCAAGACGAAGGATCTGTTGGTGGATAAGGATTAGTGGATCACGGTAGATCCAGGTATTAAACCAATGGGAGTGTCCATTGAAGAATGGAATAAGTTGGATCGAAAGGCAAAAAGCACAACACAATTGTGTGTCTTAGATTCGGTATTGCTGAATGTATCAAGGGAATCTACGGCTAAGGCTTTGTGGACAAGTTAGGGACTTTGTACCAATCTAAGTCTCTGGTGAATAAACTGTTCCTACAGAAAAAGCTGTATAACCTAAGGATGAAAGATGGAGACTCGGTGACACAACATCTGAATGCATTTAATATTGTAGTAAGTCAGTTATTATCTATTGATATTAAAATTTCAGATGAAGATAAGTGCATCAGTTTGTTGTGTTCTCTACCAGATTCGTGGGATAATCTCGTTATTGCAATAGGTAGCAATGCAACTGCCTTGTAGTTTGATGAAATAATCTCATCCTTGCTGACGAAGGAGATGAGACAAAAAAATATGGAGAGCCAGAATGGTGATGCCTTATCTGTACAAGGACAGTCCAAGAACAAAAACAAAAATATGTCATCAAGTGGGAGATCTAAATCTAGAGGGAGATCTAAATCTCCAGGAAAACCTATAAAGGTGGTTTGCTTGAAATGTGGAAAGGAAGGGCACTACAAAAGGGAATGTAAATCTAAATCTCCTGACAAAGGAAAGGGATCTGATGATGCTCCTTCTGCAGAGGCGAAAACCACTTTAGATGAAGATGGGGATGTGTACTTGGCTTGTTGAAAGTGGCAACAAGAAATGTTAAAAATAGCATTGCTATAAATAGCATTGCTATAAATAGAATTTCGGGTACCAGTGTTGGACATAGCAACAAGGAATGAAAAATGGAAGTGCTAAAAATAGCATTGCTATAAATGGCATTTTGAGATGGATTCCAATTTTAGTTAGTCCCTGAACTAAAATTGAGAAGTAAAATTCGAATTTGATCTTAGCAGTTGTTTGTAAAATAAATAATTAATTCATCTTGAGTTAATTAGTTAAGGAAAAATAAACATGAATTCTATGTGAGGACATGCAACAGTTATTCCTTTGATTAAGGGATTTATCCATTAGTTAAAGAGATTAGAGTGAGTTGTGATTAGTTAGCTCAATTTTTTGAATTAATTGTGAGTTTAGTTAGTTAATGCATGCATGCATGTAACTGCTACACTTCAGATAACTGAATATTCTCTCATAAATAACTCATGCATGTCAGTTCAGTCAGAGACCCAGTTGAGATTAGAGGAAGGGACAATGTACTATCAGTTGGAGGATTTTTCCTATATAGGAAACTCATCCATGCAGAAGGAATTATCTCCTTCAGGTTTTTGCAGTTATATCTGAGCCAAGTGAGTAGTGTGAGGTGGGAATTCACACAAGTGGAAGGACTAGACCCCAGGAAAAAATGCACAAGGAAATAGGAGGCTTGGAGGGTAGAGGAGAATGTTTGTGAGAGGCCTTTGACTGTCTATGAGCAGAAGAGAGATTGCAGAGAGAGCAGGATAGCTTGAGAGCTTATTCTTTTTGTAACTTGGACAAGATTTCCACTTGTATGATAATACAGAGATTGGGGTTTTAGGCTGAGGCTTTCCCCGGTTATTTCTTCTGTGTTATGTGTGATTGATTTCTCATTCTTAGTTATATGTGTTCTCATTGATCTTGCTCATATTCGATTAAGCTTCTGCAAAGTTTGTTGTAGAAGTAGTCTTGTATTTTGCTTTAGTATATTTCATAATATGTTGATCTACAGTGGGAATTTCTACATGGTTTCGGAGCAAAGGTGATCAAAGCGAAGAACAGTATATAAGAAGGGAGAAGTTCGAAGTTTTAGGTTCCTGAATACAGAAATCGAGTTCTTATCACATCTCAATTTCACCAATGGTGTTCAACGGTTTAAGACTCGAGTATACCCTTGATGGCAGCTCGAATTATATAGCCTGGAAGGATCACATGGAAGCAGTATTAGAGGATAACGGTCTAAAGGACTTCATTGATGAAGAATTCCCCAAGCTGGCAGTGGCTGATGCTACAGAAATGTGTGGCTAGAGCAAGGAGAATCCTCCTGGAGGGAGTTTGAGACCACATTATCTCGAGCCTCCATGGGAAGGAGACACCGTTTTCAATGTGGAAAACATTGAAAGATCTATATTAGAACAACAATGATAAGAGGAAGCTGGCGCTGAAAGACAAGCTTCGGAAAATCAATTGTGAAAAGGGAGACACAATGTCTACGTATCTGAATAAGCTCGGCACCTACAGGGATGAGCTTGAAAGTGTAGGGATCACGACAACCAATGATGACATAGTGAGTCTTGCACTCCTCGGTCTTCCTAAGAGCTGGCATAGCTACCAAGACTTGGTAAATGGAAGAGAGAAACTGCCAGATTTGGAATGACTTTGGTCGGATCTGATGCAGAAGGAGATAAGAAGAAGCACCAGATATAGTTCTTCATCCAAGGAGTATGAAGAAAATTTTGCCTTAGGGAGTAAGGTAAAGAAAAGGAAGGAAAAGGATTCTCATCCCAAATCGAGTTCTTCCCATGGTGGGAAGAAGTTTGACAAATCGAAAGTGTGATGCTTTCGTTGTCATGAGGTGGGCCATTTTGCTACAAATTTTCCACTAAAGAAATCCAAGATGGGATCTAAGGAAGGATCTAAAGCTGAGGCATTGGCCTCACAGTTCGAGTCGGATTTCACCCTCTTTGCATGCATGGTTTCATCCATGGTGGGATGTGGTTGGTTTCTTGATAGTGGAGCTTCTTTCCACATGACTGGCGACAAGAGTTTGTTCAATACCTTGGAGGAGAAAGATCTCCAGATACTCATAGCAATGCGTAATGATGAAAAGTATAGTGTCACAGGTGTAGGCACGGATGTTTTTCAGAGAGAGCATGGAGCTCGCATTACCTTGACTGATGTCAAGTATGTACCAGGACTAAAGAAAAATTTGGTGTCGATCGCAATGCTAGAAGACAAAGGGCATGATGTAGTCTTCAGTAAGGGAAAGGTTTTCCTTTGACACATCACCATGAGACAGGTGAAGCAGATCGGTTCACGAGTCAAGAACCTGTATGCTCTCGAGGTTCATGATGCATGCAAAGCCTTGAGGAGCAAGGCAACTGTTGGAGACTTGGTGGTTGAGAGGGAGAGTACATTACCTCTCAACATGCAGTGCCAAAAGAAGTCCCAGACAATTGTGGAGGAGCCACAATTGGTGAAGCAGCTTCAGGAGGTTGTGGATCAGCCACAACTAGAGAAGCCAAGAGGAAACCGAGTGGAGGCATCCACTCATGTAGAGACCTCCAGTAGGGGGAAATTTTGAGCCAAGTGGGCAGAGGGATCACATGCATCCATACCTCCAGGTTATAGATGGGGCGATGTGGAGTGACAGTCCCAAGAAGGCTGGAATAGGGGCAGGATAATTGAGGTACCCAACCTCTTTGATTAGACCTTGCTACGGGAGCCCCGATGAGGAGTAGCAGGATTGGCTGAGTGGATAGAGATAGATGCGGATGGAGCAGCAGAGAGAGCTACAATGCAAGAGTCCCAAGACTATGCAGAGCTAGCAAGCTGCCGCAATGCGAGAGGCACAGGAGTGTTGCACCAGTGCAGGATGGCACAAAGGGGTGTGAAACGATGCGAGATGCATAGAGTGTTGCAACAGCTCAGAGGTCAGAGAGGGAGCACTTGTCAACGGCAGATGGAGCTCCAACATCGGAGGATGTTTCTAGCCCAACAAGGAGGTCAGATGCGAGTTTATTTTGTTTCTAGAGTTGCTGGAGTAACAATACTTGGGAGAAGTGTTACATGTAGAACATTCCAAAGGTTTAGGATTGAGTTCGAGTTGAATGCCTTTCTTGTTGAGAGGGAGTGTTGAAAATGGAAATAAGAAATGCTAAAAATATCATTGCTATAAATAGTAGTTCGGGTACCAGTGTTGGACATAGCAACAAGGAATGAAAAATGGAAGTGCTAAAAATAGCATTGCTATAAATGGAATTTCGGGATGGATTCCAATTTTAGTTAGTCCCTGAACTAAAATTGAGAAGTAAAATTCGAATTTGACCTTAGTAGCTATTTGTAAAATAATTAATTAATTCATCTTGAGTTAATTAGTTAAGGAAAAATAAACATGAAGTCTATGTGAGGACATGCAACAGTTACTCCTTTGATTAAGGGATTTATCCATTAGTTAAAGAGATAAGGGTGACTTATAATTATGAGTTGTAATTAGTTAGCTTAGTTAACTGAGTCAATTCCAGTTAAATCAATTCAAATAGTTTGTTGAATTAATTGTGAGTTCAGTTAGTTAATGCATGCATGCATGTAACTATTGCACTTCAGGTAACTAAATATTCTCTCATAAATAACTCATGCATGTCAGTTCAGTCAGAGACCCAGTTGAGATCAAAGCAAGGGATAGTGTACTATCAGTCAGAGGATTTTTCCTATATAGAAAACTCATCCATGCAGAAGGAATTATCTCCTTCAGGTTTGTGTAGTTATTTCTGAGCCAAGTGAGCAGTGTAAGGTGGGAATTCACACAAGTGGAAGCACTGGACCCTAGGAAAAACTCCGCAAGGAAATAGGAGGCTTGGAGGGTAGAGGAGAAGGTTTGTGAGAAGTCTTTGACTATCTATGAGCAACAGAGAGATTGCAGAGAGAGCAGGATAGCTTGAGGGCTGATTTGTTTTGTAACTTGAACAAGATTTCCACTTGTATGATAATACAGAGATTGGGATTTTAGGCTGAGGCTTTCCCAGGGTTATTTCTTCTGTGTTATGTGTGATTAATTTCTCATTCTTAGTTATATGTGTTCTCATTGATCTTGCTCATATTCGATTAAGCTTTCGCAAAGTTTGTTGTAGAAGTAGATCTTGTATTTTGCTTTAGTATATTGCATAATGTGTTGATCTACAGTGGGAATTTCTACATGGCTTCTTCAAGTACACATGTAGATCATGAGGTATGGTTTATTGACTTAGGTGAATCCTTTCACTTCACTCCCCATAGAGAGTGGTTCTGCGAGTATGAGAAATACGATGGCGATGATGTCTTCTTAGGGGATGATAGGAAGGCTAGAATCGTTGGTCGCGGAAAAGTAAAGTTGAATTTGCAAGGTGGAAGGGTTAGAACACTTTCGGGTGTTCTGCATATTCCTGCATTTGCCAGAAATCTAATCTCTATAAGAAAGCTAGATGATGCAGGTGTAAAAACAGTGTTCGAGAAGGATACATGCAAGATGGTTCGGGGAGCACTGGTATTGATGTGGGGACTTTGGATTGGAACTCTATACAAGCTACAAGGTAGCACTATTGTTGATGGGTGCAACAGTTCTATGGTTCCTAAAAGTGGAGCAGAAAATCTAGTGGTCTCTGGAGAGAAGACCATGCCGTGGCATCAAAGGCTTGGACATATTGGAGAGAAGGGCCTTCGAATACTTCATGGTAAAGGTATGGTCGAAGGTATGAGTAATAGCTCTTTGGATTTTGATTTATGTGAAAATTGTGTATATGGGAAGCGGAATAGGATAAGTTTCCCCTCTGGTGGTAAGAGGGCAAAACAGATATTAGAGCTTGTGCACAGTGATGTGTTTGGACCTGTGAAGGTTCCATCACTAAGTAAGTCTGTGTACTATGTATCATTTATAGATGACTTCTCAAGGAATACATGGATATATTTCCTTAAGGAAAAATATAAAGTCTTTGACAGGTTTAAATAATTTAAGGCTCTAGTGGAAAACCAGGCAAAGGAGAAGATAAAGGTGTTGACGACAGATAATGGTGGAGAGTTTTGCAGTAAGGAATTTGAAGAATTTTGTAAGAAGTGTGGTGTAGCATGTCAAAAGACTACTCCATATAAACCTGAGCAAAATGGAGTTGCAGAAAGAATGAACAAGACATTGATGGAAAGGGCAAGAAGCATGCTCAATGGTGCCGGGTTAGGACAAGAATTTTGGGTAGAGGCGATGGAGACAACATGTTACTTGGTCAACAGATCACCTTCATCAGCGTTGGAGGATAAGACTACACAAGAGTTATGGACTGGCAAGAAATTCTCTCTTTCACATCTGAGGATATTTGGACATGATGCATATGTACACGTTCCAAAGGAGGAAAGAACCAAGTTGGATAGTAAATCTGAAAATTGCATCTTTATTAGGTATAAAGATGGTTTAAAGGATTATTAGCTTTGGAAACCAGTAGCAAGGAAGGTTGTCTACAGATAAGATGTGGTGTTCAGAGAGGTGAAAGATGTTATTAAACATGAAGTCCCATCAAAGGAACCTGAGAAGATATAGTTTGAGCTAAAGGAGGAAGAATTAGACTCTACAGCAGAGGAGGAATCAAAAGATGAAGAGCCACAAACTCTAGTTGTGAGAAGATCAGTTCGAGAAAGAAGGCAGCCAGAAAGGTATATTCCATCTGCTTTCTGTTCAAATTTTGCTTTATCTATTACTGATGATGATCCCAGAACTGTGAAGGAAGCAGTAGATTTAGAAGATGGAAAACTCTGGAAAGAGGCCATGGTTGATGAAATGGCATCTTTGCACAAAAATGAGGCTTGGGATCTGGTGGAGTTGCCGGCTGGAAGGAAACCCATTGGCATCAAATGGGTGTTCAAGAAGAAGATAAATGCATAAGGAAAGGTGGAGAAATACAAAGCTTGGTTGGTAGCAAAAGGTTATTCCCAGGTGCTGGGAATTGATTTTGGTGATATTTTTTCTCGTGTTGCCAAGGTAGCTTCTATTAGATTACTTCTATTTGTTGTTGCTGCTTTTGATTTTGAGGTAGAACAGATGGATGTGAAGACAACATTTCTTCACGAGGATCTAGAAGAAGAGATCTACATGAAGCAACCTGAAGGCTTTGTGATGAAGGGTAAGAAAGAACTGGTATGTAAGTTAAAGAAGTCTCTGTATGGATTAAAACAGTCACCAAGGATGTGGTATCATAAATTTGATATATTTATACAGGGACTTGGATTCAAGAGAAGTAAAGCAGATCACTATGTGTATTTTAAATTAATTGGTGACTGTGTTATTTATTTGGTCTTGTATGTGGATGATATGTTGCTGGTTGGAAATGACAAAGAAATTATCCAGGATTTGAAGACCCAATTGTCCTCGAAATTCGACATGAAAGATCTTGGTGCTGCAAACTATATTTTGGGCATGGAAATTAAAAGAGATCAGGCAAAGAGGAAGCTTTGGTTAAACCAGAGGAAGTATGTCGAGACAATGCTGCAAAGGTTTAATATCCAAGATAGTAAACCGGTGAAGGTTCATATTCCTGTAGGTGTAAAGTTATCTGCAGAACAATGTCCCAAGACACAAGAAGAGGAAGAGGACATGTCCCGTGTTCCATATGAAAGTTCATTCGGTAGTCTAATGTATGCGATGGTATGTACTAGACCAGACATTGCACATGTAGTGGGAGTATTGAGCAGGTTTATGTCAAAACTATGGAAGGAGCATTGGACAATAGTGAAGCGGGTTTTCAAGTATTTGTGTGGCACTAGTGATTATGATTTGTGCTACCAAGGAAGACCAGGATTGGACAGAGTTTTGGATATTCGTGGCTTTGTTGATGTAGATTGGGCTCGAGATCTCGATCAGAGAAGATCTAAAATTAGGTACGTGTTTAACCTATTTGGAGGTGCAGTCAGTTGGATGAGTAAGAAACACTTTGTAGTGGCACTATCAACTACAAAGGCAGAATACATGGGAGCCACTCATGCAAGCAAGGAAGCAGTTTGGTTGTAGAGATTGTGTTCAAGTATGGGGTTAGTGCAGGGAGCTATAAGGATAGACTGTGACAGCCAAAGTGCAATCTTCTTGGAAAAGAACCCTGCTTACCATTCAAAGACAAAACACATTGAAGTTCAGTATCACTTTGTGAGGGATATGATAGAAGACAAAAAGGTGTTGCTGATAAAGGTGGACACTTTGAAGAATACTGCAGATGCATTGACAAAATCTATGAGCTCTTAGAAGCTCTCTTGGTGTAGAGAAACAATGGGCATTTTAGGGCTGGATAAATGACTATGCTCTCTTATGGCCCCCTGTGGAAATAAAACAACAAGTGGGAGAATGTTGGGTTGTGTTATGTTCTTTCTATGACTAGCCCACATAGTTAACTGGGTGGTTAGAGGGAGGGTAGAGCCCCCCCTTTGTTGCGTCTATTACGCAGTGGAGGGGTCACAGGGGGGGGTTTGAGGGGGGTGGGTAGCCCCCCTCTATGGGGTCCGGAGCAGCGCCCCGGGGAATTTTGTTTTGGATCCTATATTAGGTTGGGCAGACCTACCTATGGTTTTGTGCATGGTTTTCGCACATGGTTTTAGATGCGATGGTTTTCGATCCATGGTTTTCGACGCAATGGTTTTTAGTCCATGGCACTGGATGCTTTGGCATGTATAAATATGTATTATAACATTGAAAGGAATATAATGAAAAATCAAGCTAATAGTCCCAATTTTGCGATCCAGGGGAAAATCTCTATGTATATGTGTTTTATGTGTTATGCTCTCGGATTTTTTATTTTCTGTGTTTTAGAATTCGTATGTAGGTAATTTCTGTACAGGGTTAAAACCTAAGTCACATGACACGAGGACACGTAAATACGAGTATTCAATACGAAACGTAGCGACCTGGAAAGAGGACATGGGGGACACGTTTTATATATATATACTGAAATATAGTTTTTTATCCAAATTAAATTGCAGGTTGCAGCTTATCTAATCAAATTAAAATATAATTACTTCTCAAAGTTCATAGTTCACTTTAAAAAAATAAATAGAATCAAAATTTACTATTTAGAAATTAGAATGTGATATGCTTGGTCTTGATTCTTGAATATTCAATGTTCATTGTTCATGTACAACTTAAAAGCACATAAGAAAATAACTAAAGTCTAATCCTATTGATTTCCTCTGCCCCTCTTACAAGAAAATGCCACAGCTTTCCCTTTCCCTCTAGATGTAGATGCTAGTGCTGGTGGAGTTGGCAGTGGAGTTTGCTATGCTCTAGAAGCTGAAGAACTAGAAGTAGGAGCTATAGGAGGTAGACCACGTCCTACACTAGTGGCAGGTGTAGCCCAGGTAGGTGGTGTCACCTGGAAACATTACAATCTCCCAATCCTGAAATCCTGAAAAACTGATAAGTCTGCTGCATTTTGAATGAAATCTAAAATTCTACTTTCTCCATATGAAATCCAATGAGGCTGGAACCAATCTTAAACATCCTGAGTCATTTCATGGTAATGTTAAAAATTTAAGTAAAAGGATGAAAATGAAGATTAAACATTACCATGAATAGCATATCAATACTAGGGCCTAGACTTGATCATTAAGCTACCCCACTAAAAAATTATTTGTTTCTTTCAAAAAAATTGCAGCTTATGCAGGCAACGTTTTCTATCAACGGAATACGGGTTTTCCAGATGCAGGACAGGACGAAAACTAGCTAATACATTTTACATTTTACAGGACACGATGAAAAACGTTTTCGACACGTTTTAGGGCCGTTTTCGTGTCCGGCACGTAAAATACGGGACACGGGACCTTGGAGGACGTGTCCTATGACTTAGGTTAAAACCTATAAATATGACACCTTTCTTAAGCAGTCTCATCAATCCTTTAGTAATCTCGACATAATTAGCGATAATGCTCCTTAAGAAATTGGATTTTTCTTGAAGACTATGAATTTGACGAATAGTGGACGGGGGAGGCAACTGAAGTAATGCCTCAACCTTGAAGGGATCTACACGAATCCCTTCAGTAGAAACAATGAATCCCAACAACCGACCGGACGTAATGGAAAAAACACACTTATTCGGATTCAACCAGATTTTGTAGAAATGACATCGTTGAAAAATTAGTCGAAGATGCTTGGGATGATTAATTCTATTTCGAGAACGAGCAACTAAATCATCCAAGTAGGCTATGATAACATGTTCGATATTTTGAAAAGCATATAACATGGCCCGTTGAAAGGTAGCTCCAACATTCTTAAGGCCAAAAGGCATCTTCTTATATGAAAATGTACCCCAGGGGCAAATAAAAGTTGTCTTATGTTCATCTTTCAGATGAATAGTGATTTGATTATAACTAGAAAATCTGTCCATAAAAGAGAAAATCTCATTACCATACACTCATCAATAATCTTATCAATAAATGGTGTGGGGTAATTATCTTTAGGACAAGCCTTATTCAATTCCCTAAAGTCAATGATCACACGGATTGTTCTTTGCTTCTTGTCAACCAGGACTAGATTCGAGACCCACTCAGTTAAAGGAACAGGGTATATGAAACCCACCATAAGCAACTTTTCAACCTCAGCTTTGATAGCTGCTGCTTTCCTAGAGTTTACCAGTGGAAGCTTCCGACGAATAGGTTTTAAATTGTAATATGTCTTGATCTCATGCTGGACTATAGATGGATCTATCCCAGGAATTTCCCCATAAGACCAAGCAAACACGTCTCAAAAATCTTTAAAGAGATCGTTATAAATTCAAATTTGTTCAAGGGAAAAATTAGCTCCAATGAAGACATACTCGATAACATTGGGATTCCTAGAGATTTTCACTGGAACAGTTTTTAAAACGACAGACATGTTACCTTCGGCTCAAAATTGCGCTCAAGCCAAAGGATTTAAAACTGCGTGAACATCACTAGTAGATGAAGGATTGGACAAGCTTCATTCTACTTCTCGCAAATCATGGAGGAAATGTGAACGATACTGAAAATCATCCCACGACCTCTCAATACCCGTCATTGCTTCTAGAATTGCTTCTTTGAATGGAAAAACAATATCTAGGTAATCCATAGTAGAAATTGAATCTAGATTCCAGGCTGGAGCCACATCTCCAACTAGTTCCTCCAGTGAAAAAGGAGTAAGATTGAAGTCTGTAGTGTTAACTATAGATTGATAAGCAATTTCAGCTGCAGACATAGGAAATTCCATTCTACCCACTTGCCTCTCATCTAATGTGGTGGTAGAAGAGTGTAAGAGCCAAGGATCTAAAAATAATGAGTTCTAAAGAACTCTCTTTGAGAAGGTGCCTTGGAAGATGAAATAGAATTAATTCAAGCAGTAGGAACAAGAAAATCAAAGGTACCCATTAAGAAAGAATACATCCAAACTCCTAGATTCTCAGTAGGCTGCTTAGGATTGTTCACTAAGGGAATGGTACATTCAGAAGATGCATTGGATTCACCTAGAGAATAATCCATTTGATTAACCATTACAATTCTCCCTTCATGAGGAAAACATAGGATGTGGAATAATGATGATACAATAGAATCCATCTCGTAAATCCAATTTCTTCCCAAAAGGATATTATAATCCAAATTTGCATCAACTATTTCTACTTCGATATTTACAACCTTTTCCCCAACACAGATTGGAAAGGATAGAATAATCCCATGCGGCCTATGAGAATGACCATCAAATGTTGTTAAGAGAGTAGGTGACGAAACAGCCTAAGGTGATCTAATAGCCTTCCAACATGATATAGACATTACGCATGTGGAAGCTCCCTCATCCACTATGGTTCGAAAGATATTGGTCTTTTAGTATGTAGACTTGATTTGAAAATCCATATGTTGTGGGAGTCTCTTCTTGATATTCAACATGTTGAATGTAAATATAAGAGCATTCTTTGGATCTACCACTCTGATCGCAGTGAGCAATGCACTCCTTGGTGCTGGGAACGACTAGGGTACCTCTAACATTGACATGGCACAAGGACTCTAAGCCAGATCTTCTACAATGGAGTAGTTCTGAGCTGCCTTGGCATTGGGGTTGATTGTCGAATGCTTTGCGGAGCCTTTTGGTATCTGAGGTATAGACTCAACTACAGGCCTCTTGATATGGAGTGGCTCTGAAACATCAGGAGTACTCTTGGCTTTAGATGATTCCAGTTCACCATAATCACGTGACCATGTAGAAATGTCAACATGTGAACTCATCATATAAACATTTGATGGATTTTCCCCTTCCTAGTTCCCCCATGTGGGGGTACCAGTACTAGCATTCACGCAAGCTAACAATTTCTTCCCTTGGGGAAAAGGGTTAGTTAGCACAACCTAGGAGCTAGAAGACCCTTGATGAACCACCAAGTGCGAGTGTCCTAAATCTTTGGGCAAAGATGATTCAAATGGTCACCATTGCATAACTTGCATGGAAACTTAACTTTATTCTTGGACTCTTTTTTACCCTCCCCAACATCACTGTCGGGCTTATTTGCATTAACCTTCCCACCTTGATTCTTTTTCTTACCACATCCTTTCTTCTTCCCATCGGATTGTTGATTTTGTTTGGGGTTGAAAGTTTGAACGGCGTTGATAGATGAAGGTTGAGAAGGGATGGGAATTGATGGTGATGCCTTAATACAAGAAGCAGTTTGCAAAGAAATTGATGCAATTGGTTTAGCAGGTTAGCCATTCTACTATCAGTTGATCTAACTAGCCCATCGGCATGGGGAACCGGCTTCAGTTTGGAAAGATCAACCTTATATCTAGGAGTGTCACACAAAATTTTCTCAAGAATCCCAGATTGAGAATATATGAGTTCTAGGTGTTGAGTTCTAAAAATAGCATGTTCTTCGGTGAATACACCTAAGAACGATACATCCTTAGAAATTTCAGGTTGCAAAGATTTGAGAAACCATTCAAGAAGGAATTCTTGGGGAATATGAGCTTTAATGAGCCTCTTCCTTCTCCTCCATTCCTGGATGTGATCAAAAATGTGGGTTTCCAAGTCTTGGTGGAAATTAGCTAAGAGCTCGGTTCCAACATCATAACGAATGGGAAACTAAAAATGGTTGAAAAATATGGTGTCCAAGTCACCAAACAAACCCAATGTGCCTCATGGAAGCTCAATATTCCATTTAGCTGCATTCCCAGTTAGGGTGCATTGAAATAGTCTCAACCTGATTGAATCATAAATCAGGGACTTCGACGAACACCATAAATGGAAAGTGGTTATATGGTTTCCCGGATCTTCACCAGTCTTCCCTTCAAATTTGGGTATGTCTAATGTAAGTTTGGTTGGAACTGGAGGACAAACCGGGTTGTATCAGAGAGGATCGTTAGTCAAATTTGATAGATTTGGAAAGTTTAAAGTTGCCAGGAAAGGTAAGTACAGAGGACCTTGAGGAGTCCACCCACTCTAGGTAGAATTCCCAATGTTCTAAAAAGAATATCCTAGATTTGTGAAGGCACCAGGTTACCTGAGGTGATTCGTAGAAGTGCCTGAACCATAAGGAAAACCTTGTGGCCCACAGAAATTTGGAGTTTGTCCAACTCCTGCCAAAAAGTTTCCATATCCACTAAAATTTCCCCCTAGAGAAGTATTAAATGGAGTAGAGAGCCCTTGGTAAGGGTTCCATGCATTAACAAAGGGAGAAAAGCTATGAAATGAACTCATGGAGGAGTACGACATGTTCCCATGTTGTTTGAAAGAGAACTGGTTCCCAGCTCCCAAGTCGCTAATAGCTAGATTAGTCCATCCTTGGAAGGATTATAACCTTGACCTTTGGAGGGAAAAGGTATTGATCGTAGAGATGGGTTAGAATGTGGTATATGACCACTGCCAAAATGGAAACCCTAAAAATAAGTTGACCCACTCGCCATGGAAGTCATAGACGTGGAAGCAGCGAATGGGAAATTTAAGGGAACTGAAGGAATTGTGCTGGAAGGAATTACAAAGGGGAAAGAACCGTGTTGGAGGAAAAATCTTGGGTGCCCCCACTCGAAACATGGAATGGAAGTAGAGCAAAATATTATAGTGCTAGGAGTGATTGAAGGTATGCAAATTGTACCTCCTCCTTGTACTAAAAAAGGAATATTTTCACTAGTAGCACTCATAGTTGAAACCATGCTCCTAGCAATGACCATCGAAGGAAAAGACCGATATAGACTAAGGCTCAAAGGCTTGTGGGTCGGGGGTCCCGACATATAATAAAACGTCTGGATAATTGGGAGGGAGAGCAAAAGAAGGAGTCACAGGAGACTCAGGGAGTTCTTCAACCTCTATAATGTTTTCCGATTGGAATAGGACTCTAGAAAGGACTTGAGTGTTCCTCTCCAAATCTCAACTTACACTAGGTCTATTCTGTGAACAATAGATTGAACTAGAGGATCGATCTCCATTACGTCTGATGCCACTAATTGGAAATCACTAGAAAATATTATCCTACACCTTCTGGAAGAAAGCTCTGCACTCGTAGGTGAAAGCCCACGAAGCCTTATAGACCGACGAATTGGTCGATGAACCAATTTTAATTATTTACGAGAACTATTTAAAGACTCAAAAAAAATTATAAAGCTATGGCCAACTAGGAGCAACGATAATTCTCTAACAAAGTTCCTAGAAGATACAGTCAATCAAGAAACTTCCAAGTATTTTCATTCTAGGTGATGAGAACCAGACACCAAAATACAAAAAGTGAAATCAAGGACCTTCCAAAGATAGTTTGGTATAATGACAAGCCAAGCCTACCAGCGAAGGTGACAGAAACAATTATGCTAACCCCCAAACAAAAGCCTTTTTCGGTGCAAGTACCCAAGCTTCACAAGGGTACCCTCCAGAAGTACTAATGAACGTGATGCAACATCTACCTCAGGTGCCGTGGGATTCCCATCCGCAACGACCTATGTGGTCCCTAGGAATAGGAACTATGGACACCTATTCGTATCAAAAGACGGGTAGAACAGTCTCAGGGCCAGATCCAAGAAGTAGGAGAGGGGGTATCTCTCTTTCCTTGTCTTCACTCTCCCTCGTGCTTGACTCCCAATAACGGAGCTTTCCCGATCTTTCTAACGACACTGGATTTAATTCATTATTAAACATCTATGTTTAATAGTTTGAGTGGCCTTAGAGAGTTAACTCTCCACTCACCTATTCAAAGGCCCTAAAGAGATAGACTTGTTAATGTAATTAATGACAAATCAAAAAATGTTCTAGTTCTTTTTAATTAAGAACTTGATTTTAAAATGTTGTTCTTTAGATCGTGGGTAAAATGAGAGTGCAACTTGTGGTGTTTTGATGCAAAATAAATCAATAGAAACTTAGATGTATGCAAATGCAACTATTTTTCTTCGATGAAAATAGATTTCTATAAGGATCTACAAATAAACTTGTAAAAAAAAAAAAAAATCAGAAAACACGCTCTACACACTCAAAATCTAAAAAAAAACTAAAATGCCTGCAGTGAAAACTAACTTCATGCAAACTATAATGATGGTGCAATATTCTATGGATGTTCATACAATAAGAAAATGTATTCCTTCACAAGATCAATAGGCTAACTTGACTATAAGGAGGGCACAAATTCAATGAAAAACTTCCCTCGAAACGAAGAAAAACCAATTGAACAAAGTTCACAATTGCTTAAAAATAATGAAGAAACCAAAAAAAAATTGAAAATAAAAAGAAGGGCAAGAACGATGTTTTTGTCTTTTTCTTTTTTAAAGAACCCAAATATTTTTTTGAGAACACTAAGACTACTAAAATTCCAAGACCAAAAACAAGCATAAAGAGTCCCAAAATTCGCAAGTTATGCACATCATTAATATAATAAAACTTGAAACAAAAAAGGACTAAAGACTTGTATAGATTGATCTGAGCAGCAGCATAAAGGACTTCAGAAAACCAAAAGAACATCAAGAAACACTTTCAAGATCGCCAAATAGGCACTCAAAAACCATGAAAAAAATAGGTCAATCAAAAAAGGAAAGAAAAGCAAAGTAATATGAAATTTGGGTTATAAGCAAAACTACAACCAATTTCTTGTTATGCAAATTCAGAACAACCAAGAACTTCTACAAGAAGCCTTGAACCCAAAGCCCAAATTGAAACTTTACTCAAAAATAAAACCCTAGGTTGACTAGGTTTTTCAACAAGAAGAAGATTAGAAACTGAAAACTTGCATGAAAGCAGAGCTTTACTGACAGTGAATGACCAGAAAACAACAAAAACCACCAGGCAACAATCTTAACTGGGTCAAAGATTTTGAAAATTTTATTCAAAATAAGGTATACGCGACTCTGCAAGGACAGAGTAGCATGTACACGCGTTTTAAACAAAGTAAAATCATGTATATGCAAGTTTTTTTAAGAAACTAATGTGTATACGCTACTGTATCCTCTGAAAAGAGCACATATAAATCTCAATAAAGAAAAAACAAAAAATACAAGCCTGATCCAAAAGATCAGACTCGATGCCCAGGAAGAAAATAGGTCACAGAGGCTATAAAAGCAAGAAATCAATCAAGCATGCCCTGATAAAGAAGAAACAACCCAATCTAGGAAAAACAAGAATGTTTTCCCCAGCAGAATCTCCAATTCTGTTTCGGGCAAAACCAACCTAGGGTCTTGGGTTGGGAACCCCAACAGAGTGGAGGGCATACAACATAAAGAGACACACAAACAAGCAGTCCTAATACTTAAACAGTTAAAGTTGGTACAGAAGGTCTTACCCGTAGGTCTTACGTTTGAGGTTGTTCCCATATGGTTCAAACCCTCTACTTTTTCCTTGCACTTTGAAACCTACAATTCATTCAAGGCAAAGCATATACACAAAAAATCACTGAAAGCATGTTCATGATATCAAAGTTAGATAATATAAGCATGTAAGAAAATAAGCATTAACGTGATATTTTATAAGAAAATCATGACATAAATTAATGCATAGAGACCATAATCATCAAGAACAAGACATCACCTCTTTATTAATGTAAACTAAAGAAAATATGGAAGAACTAGAACCTAAGTCATTCGTCGGCTCCAAGCGAAACCGTCCTCCGGATCCGTCCTGCCTAGGCCTCAGCAATCCTCCTCCATAAGTATACACAAGGATGTCATGAGGGGATGATGAACATCTCAAGAAGGAAATAGGGGTTTCCTATGAATTGGGAGTGTAGAAGGCACAGGGATATCTTCAAAATTGATAAGGGATGTAATCAACTATAATATCAATATCTAATCATTTCTCCTTTTCTTAGGCCTTCCCATGGAGATGTATTTATACTTCTCCAAATTAGTTTTTTCAGTTGGAAAAGAGTTGCACCATGGGCTATAGTAGGTGGGTATAAGGTCAAACCCATAAACCCCACCCGAATTAAGGGATATTATATATATATTTTTAATTTTTTAATACATATATGAGGGTTGGGTATAGACTGACTGAATCACCTATGGGATTTAAAACATTGTTTTTAGAAAACAGACCAAGTTTAGTAGGGAAGGGTTTTCCTAGGTCATATCATAGAACATAAAATCTACAAAGGGTGGTAAATGGTGCTATAACCCATGTGTTGTCAATAAACCAAAACAGAGAAGTTGGAATTCTACTAGTGTGTCACCAAATGTTGTAGAAGCTGCAACACCCTCCAAAATTTTGGCTTGCATCTAATTTCAGAGCCTCCCTTGAGATTTTACTTGATGTTTGTAATCACTCAGTTTCACTCTGTGGGCTCGTGTTGACTCTTTGTACCCTTTTTGCTTGACTGTTCAATGGACAACTTTTTGCATGTTGGTCATAATGTCATGCTTGCAACCATGTTCTGGTCGTGCACAAGGTCTTCGCTTCATGTGTACATATTATGTTCACTATGTAAACATTCGTTGCACTCACACATGAAGTTTTATGCACTGTCGCGCAAGCATCGTTGCAATTGTTCAATGATCCATCACAAGTGTCACACTTATCGCTCACACCGTCAGTTAGTCATGTTGAGAATATGTTGCCTTGATGGTTTGATGCGTCTTGTTGTTGAGTTACGTTGAGTGTGTGTTCGCAAAAGTCGCGTATGCACAAATTCATTCATTCACACACTTAGTCATTTTCATTGAAGTTATGATGACCGGATCACCTTCTAATAGTTAGACCTCCACCCTACGACCAACTCGACTGACTGTCACTTAGAACAACAGAAGTGTCTAATAAGCCATTTCAATATGTGTTTCCCTCAAGCTAACCAACCAACCCTCCTGCTGGTCAACCAGAGAGTTTGACCGGGCAGTGATACCAGGACTCACTCCCCTAAAAAATTACGCAAAAGCTGCAAACCTTGCCCGCTCCACTAATTGGGAAAACTATGCAGACAGGTCGGAGAGACACCAAGTGTCAGTGCCTGTCTCCCCTCCAGAATTGCGCAGTTTTTCCAACTAGTCACCCAGTCAGTCGGCCCGTTGCTCACCCAGAAAACTGCGCAGATTTCTGAGCAAGCCCATCAGCAACACAGCATCCCACTCAGCTCAGAAACTGTGTATAGGTGTTCAGCAGGTCAGCCTCCTAGCAATTGCGCAATTTTTTCCGCGAAGCCATCCCGCAGCCTGCTGCCAGTTCCCTCCAAGAATTATGTGTTTTTTACTGCCAAGCCTCCTAGAGCCCACAGTTAGCTCCCTCTAGGAATTTCGTAGTTTTTCTCGCCAAGGTCCTCTGCTGCCCAAACTGCTTCACCCCAGAAATTGCGCAGATATTCCCTCCAACTGAGCCAGATCCTGCAGATAGTCACTGCTTATTTGGATTGTCCATCTCAGTCTCCTAGTGACCTCTGGTAATATTCACCAGTAGTACCCAGAGCTCACATCCCGGCTTGAAACTTGGCCCACACAATTTCGCAGCCTTGTCCTCTCTCCTGGTCACCTGCAACCAAAAGCGAACGATCATGCATCATGGTAGACTATAAGGTTTATGGATTTGATGTTATTTCATCATGAGTGATTGCAGATATAGGTACATGAACAAACATGACACGACGATAGATGGGATGCACAAGGAGAGTACATGAAAAAGGATTTGTTCACAAACGGACGAACAAACGATGCATGCGAAAAGATGTTTTCGCGAACGGACGAACATGAAAAGATGTGTTTACGAATGCACAAACATGCGAAGATGTGTTTGTGGATGGACGAACGGACGAAAATGCAAAGATGTTTTCGTGGACGGACAAATAAGCGAACATGCGAGGATATATTTTCGCGAAAGGGACGAACATGTCAAGCATTCCAAAGTACAAGCAAAGGAGAAATGTACACATGCAACATCAAGTGAACCGAATGAACATTGAGGACTACGCACACCTTGCCATGCGGAGGTGAAGATGTGATACACCAAGAGGAAATCCATCGCTCAGCAACACTGCAACTCTACATGCACACCAGCAACAACATGAACATACCAACACTATCATGTCGAGTCGTGTCATAAGTCATGTGAGCCACATGACTACTGTGGGCCATACTGTTGTCAATCAATGTAATGTAATGTGGAAGTCAATGAGACCCAATTTTAATCTTAAGAGTCATGTAATCTGAAGGGTCATGAAGTCGAACAGTCACAAGGGCCAGTTTCACCTTTGGCTATAAATACCCCCTAATTTGTACGTGCAAAGGAATTTTCATCTTGGCTCCTCCCACATAGCCTTGAGAGTCTGTAATCTTTTCTTTGAGGGGCGAGTAGTGGCTCCAACGCCCCTCCCATGGGGTTAGTGATGTATGGTGTATCGATGTGTCTTGGAAATTTCTCTTAATTCAAAAGTCTCCTCACATGCGAACACGTTTTCACACGTGTTGTAACTATTTGTAAAAATTAATCTTGAACACTTGTAAAACATGTTGCTTTAACATATGTTAAATGATTGAACTCATTCAGCTGTTCTAATACATATATTATTGAAAATGTGTTGTATAAGTTGTTAGCGATGTCCTTCCCGTGTTGGTTATCTCCCCGGACATCAGACAGAACCTTTCACGTAAATTGGTTATAACGATCGTCGCACTCGCGTAGACTGCCCCGTTGGGTGTTGTATGTGCTATCTTCCTTTGTGTGTTGTGACTGTCGCATCCGTGTGGATTTATCTTTCGGAAGTTGTGCATGTCCTGTTGTGTTGTGTGTCTCTGACAGAGTTGGGAATTCCTTCCTTCCGACTAGAGACTCACTCCCACCCTCTTTCTCTCTGTTTTGAAAGAACATTAACATAAGTAACACTAATATTCACTAGGCACGTGAATCTTGTTGTTCAAAGACAAAGCAAACCACTCTCTCGTGCTGAAAATCAAGAGCTAAGGAAAACATTTAAGATAATGGCAACCAGGCCATCATACTAAATGGGACCACTACACCAAACAATGTGAGGTCTAGTTGGGACTTCATACCGGGGAGATCCCCTCATTGTTGGCAAGTCCAACACCGTCAAAACTGTGTTAATTGTTTGACATCCATCCACCATCATCCATGTAGACATGATATCCATTGAATTTGGCCCCCATTGCATTCAATTTGAAATTTAAAATAATGGTCGGATTTTAAATTTAAATCTCCCTCGTCATTAGTCATTGTTTACCTCGTTCATCATGGAATAATGAATACCCATAAAAGGGCGACCTCCTCCATCATGATCATATCCATGCCCATGTTTCCGACTCTGGCCACTGTGACCTTCATGCTTGTTCAGAAGTGGGGGGAACTATTCTAGAGTCCGAAATTGAGTGTTTTCATCATGTGAAGAACATCATCTATGAGCTGGATAAGTGGAGCAACAACAACATTGTTTATGGCATGCTACTACACAAAGTAATTCTTCAATGTCATCCTATGGAGGCCACATAATTGCAGATGATCATCGTTTTCTCTTTGACCCATTTCAAAAATGTATTTCATCATGTGGTTTTCGCTATCAGGTCTAGTTCGATGTCTTGTTCTGATATAAGGCCATACAAGGCCAAATTTATTCCTCATCATAATTATAGGTTGGGTTGTATGTATGAATTTATTGATAGATCCATCAAGACTCGGCTTAGAACCTCTAGCGACGATTCTTTATTTGTGGTTTTATTTGATGATACATCGATTCTTGCTTTGGAAATGAAATAGATGAAAGAAGATATAGTGGATGGTCTTCATCAATTTGTTGCAAGGGGGAAAACCAATTATTCTTTTCATTTGAAATTGGTAGAGGAGATAATTTTTCAGGCGTCCAATTATCCTAATGTGAAGAACAAGAAACCAGTAGTTATTTTCTTGACCAATGGTGGAAATGAGTGATGACAAGATCCTTTTTATTTTGTGAATAAATATAAGAAGACACAGCCAAAGTTGATATTGCATACAATCATGTATGGAAGGGATCCTGAAGCTTTTATCTTGGAGAAAATGGCAGAAATCGGGAATGGCACATTCCAGCTCAGTGTTGATGTTTTTCAATTAGCACGAAGATTTGAGAATTTATCGAGTAGTCTCAAACCTAATGTTGCAGCTTTAATTTGATGAACTTTCTTCCCTGTTTCGAGATCAAATCTGTAAATTTAACAGTTTAGTGTAATTTAGTACCATTCTACAAACTAATTTATTGTATATATAGAGGCCTTTATGAATTCAATGTTTGCAGAGGGAATATTTGCATTCTAGTTGTCATGCTTTCCACTCTACCTCTCATTAGATGAATCGATAGTTAGTTCATTATCCCACACATGAGGAATCGATGAGTTGAAGTCAGACAAAAGGTTTTCTATTTTGAATAAGCATGTGTGGTAATAATTTGCACATAATAAGAGTACAGGAAAGATTGCCTCCAAAATTCATCTCAATTCATAAAAGCAGAGATGGAAACTGATTTAGCAGGCCTATAATATGCACTCTGCTAGTATTCCCCATATCTTTGCATGTTTCCAGAATTGCCTCATATATTCTTTAGGTATAGTGCACATATATTGAAAAAAATATGTTTCCAGATCTGCCTCATATATTCTTTAGGTATAGTACACGTATATTGAAATCTCTAGTTCTAGCGTGAGTTAATTTATATTGAAATTAAATATGGTATAGTGCACATATATTGAAAAGTTCTGGAGCTAGTTAATATATATTGAAATCGAATAGTACACGTATATTTAAATCTCTAGTTCTAGCGTGAGTTAATTTATATTGAAATTAAATATGGTATAGTGCACATATATTGAAAAGTTCTGGAGCTAGTTAATATATATTGAAATCAAATTCAAATTAATTTGAGTGAGTTAATTTATATTGAATTTAATATGAGTTAGGTGTAAAATTGGAGTGAGTTAATTTATATGGAAATTAAATTTAATATTTAATTTGAATGAGTTAATTTATATTGAATTTAATATAAGTTAGGTATAAAACTAGATTATAGTGCCCATATATTGAAAAGTTCTAGAGATAGTTAATATATATTGAAATCAAATTCAAATTAATTTGAGTGAGTTAATTTATATTGAATTTAATATGAGTTAGGTGTAAAATTGGAGTGAGTTAATTTATATGGAATTAAAATTAATATTTAATGTGAGTGAATTAATTTATATTGAATTTAATATAAGTTAAGTATAAAACTAGATTAGAGAATTTGGAAAAAGAGAAGAAGATAATTTAGATTTTTTTTTGTATCATATTAGAGTCATGTTAGAGAATTGAGATTGAAAATTCATGTTGAATATGTTTTATAAATTTATTATAATGTTGATATTGGATATTGCGTTGGTGATATATATATAAAAGCTAAATTAGTGTTTTAAAAAACTAATTAAATGTCACTAATGATGTTCAATTTTTTAGAATTCCAATAAGTGACATTAAAAAAGTGAAATATGGGTAGATACTCGTGAAATTTAACCACGTTTATTGGTGCTATCATGTTGGTTGTTACTATTGGAAACCATGTAGAGGGCCTGAAATGATATACATGTCATTCAGTGTTCAAAATTGAACACATTACAACCCTTCAAGAGGCCTCTAGCATGTTGTTGGCTTGGTGGGGCCTGACCAAGGTTCATCGTTAATTAGCCAAACAAATTCCTACACTACTGGCCCTTTCGACATCAGCCCGCGGAGTGCGGACTCAAATTTCACTCGAAGCAGTATGGGGGGATGCTGGAACCAAGTTTCCGCACCTTGAGATGGTCGTGATGTCATTTTATTCTTCATATTCCTGCTTTCGCTCAAGTTACTTAAGTTCTAGAGCTCTGTCTGTCTAGCCCTTTATTTCACCCTTTAGTACCTCCGCGAAGGGGTACAATTGGCTTTCGCGTAGCCCTAACCTGTGGTTCAGGTACTTTCATGCTGTTAAAGCAACGGTATAACACAGATTCCCAAGTTATCCTTAAGTGTTTAATGATCTTACTAAACAGTCACAGTTAGCACCTCGTAAACAGATATCTTTATTTACGTTCAATTATCCAATGTAATTACATACATTCGCGTATCACATAAGCATTATAAATGAAATCCATACATAATATGATAAGATACATTAACCAGGAATACATACACAGAATATGTAAAATGATTCTTTTTATTCATATTTCAGACGATTACAGACTCTATCCGCCCTGTGCACACAGCTGTAGGGGTCTGCGCACTCAGCTGCGAACTTCTACCCTAGGCCTTTGTGCATTCAGGTACGAACTTCTACCCTAGGCCTTTGTGCACTCAGCTGCAGAGCCTCTACCTACGCTACGACCCGAAACTTAGACTTCTTTTCTTATCTTCAAGACTTTATCTACAACTCATGACTTCTTAAGACTGCTTAGAGCTAACTTACTTAGATCTTTTTATACAATCCCATGGTCTGCAGACGATGGGTAGATATTTACAGCCGACTTTACTTTACAAAATTAAGGGCGAACAACCCTTTATGACTCATAACACCTTTGCGCTCCGCGACCACAAAATGCACAAAATTTACAACTTTACTACAAAATTTAACCCAAAACATGGGGTTTTAGCCCCAAAACTGTCTTTGGGGGATCTCATTCCCAACACACGTGAGAGAAGTGTTAGGTTAAATTTACGTTTAAAAAAAATTTGAATTTTTATTTCTACATGGTTTAAAAAAAATGTAAATAATAATTTAAAATTCCCTCTAAAGGGTTGCAAACATTTCTGAAAAGTTAAATTAGTCCCACCATACCACTTGTCCGCCTTGTAGTTGTTGTCTAAGAACTTGAGGTATAGACTCTAGAATCTAGGGTAAGTTGCGTAGATTCACAGGGTATATAACGTTTTTCTTCCAGGTTGAAAAGTTAGTTCATGCTTGGGTGTGAGTAGACTTGAAGGCAGTTTTCTCCTTGTATATTGGGATGGAATTGATGTTGGAATGTGTTGGGTAGAAAAACATAACTCTGTTTATTTTTGAATTTATTTCCGTTACAAATGCCCAAAATATTTGGAAATATGAATGACAAGAGCTGGATCAATTATTTGGCTCTTACTTTTCAAAGATGTACTTGTTGTACAAGTGTTATCATCGTTAACTTTCTAGTTCCATTGCAGTTATCAATCTGTTGAAGGAACAATCAGTACATGTATGTGCCTCCTCCAAGTAGCGACGTTGAAAACATCTAAGCTTACCACAATTTTAGTCCAAGTAGGTTAGAGCATCTCTATTCCCGACAATTTTGATTGGTTTTCCCCTTGTTTTCCTGTCTTTAGCGAGTAATTTGTACTTGCAGAATGTTCTTTCATCGATATTTAAGCTTCATTTCTCTAGAGTAAACGAGTTTCAAAAATCTTTTCATATTTGATATTTTTAATCAAATAATGGGGTCATTTTTATACTTGTTTTGGTAGGTCTTTGAAGTTTGAATTGTTTCCACTTTGGAAGTTCTGGTCTAAATAAGTGCATAGCGTAGTTTGTTTTTTCATAATCTGGTGTGTGTTTGTTCTCGTTGTCAAGGATCCATATCTATGGGTTTTTAGTTCAATTTTAGGTATATATATAATTTGTTTGGGTAGTTAAGGATTCATATCTTATAAATGTTTAAAAAGGTTTCAAGTTTGAATTTTTATGTAACGGTTTTATGCATATATATTCATAGGGGTTTGACCTTGTGTTGAAGATGTGTATTTATGTGTGAGATTGAGATTTATGTGCATACATTTGGTTTCATCTTGTGATTAAAGATCTGCATTGATTTATAAGAGAGGATTGTTCATGTGATTAAAGATTTATGTTCATGTATAAGAGGATTTAAGTAGAAGTTTAGGCATAGCTTTAATTCTATGTGCATATAACCAAGTTGTTCTTGTGGTTAAGGATCAATATCTTATATGTGGATTTGAGTCGAAGTTGATGTATATTGTTTTTATGGGCATATATCTCTTTTGTTTTTGTGGTTAAGAATCTGGGTCTATGTAGAAGAGGGGTTTTCTATTTATGTATTGTTTTGAGTTCAAGTTTATCCCAGACTATTTAAAGTTAAGGCATAGCAAGGCATAGCATTTTTATGCGTTGTTCCTGTAAATGTGTAATAGGTTTTGATCTGGTTTTTTCGTGTAATGTGTCATAGGTTTTGAGTTCAAACCTATGTATAATGCCAGGTTTGTTCTTGTGCTTCAAGATACCACTTTATGTATAAGAGGGTTTTGTTCTTGTGGGTACAGATTTATATCAATGTATATGATGTTTTGAGTTCAAGTTTACACAAATTCACTTTCAAATGTTTATTTCCTGGATGAATCATGTAACTATTTCAAGTTGAATTTTAAAATTTTATGTTCAAGAGACTTTTAGGTTTCAACCAAACCATTGTTGAAGTTTATTTCCACTTTGAATTTGGCACTTATCTCACGTTAAATATTAGAAACTTATTTGTAGTTTAATACACACACTTGAAGTTGCATTCCTAACCCAAATCTAAAGTTTTTAGACTTTATCTACTTATTTGTTTATTGGCTTGGGGATTTTAGAAACCCTAAGGAATTGTTAGTATAGGGATTTTAGCAAATCTATCACTGATAAAGAATTTACTAGTAACGTACTCTTTTGTCCCATTTTTGTCCTCTTTTAATCCCTCTTAGAAATTTTGATTTTGCAATTATGTTAATGACAAGTCTACTTCCCTTATGGTAATGATGAAAAAAATCACACCACTAAAAATAATTAATTAATAATGAAAAAAAGTCAATAATGTTAAAAATAAATAACTATAATTAAGATTTTGAATTGTAAACTTATTTTTATAAATTTAAATAATTCATTCTCGAAAAAAATATTGAACATAAAATAATTTATTTCTCTAATGGTTGGTAATAACCATAAAGGGCATGCCCTATAAAGGCTCCATCACATATTTATTCCTTCACATCTGCACTCTGACTCCACTTCTAGACATGAGCATGGGGGCATAATGGAGTTCTTTCACGAGAAATGGGCTATATTTTGAAAATTTTGTGATATGTAATAAACTTTTATTAATACAAAGATTGTTAAATTTTTCTTTCTAGAAATAAAATCTAAAAATAATATATTGTTATCAATTTATTAACACAAAAATTGCTAAATTTTTTCTTTTTTTCTTTTTTCTTTCTAGAAATAAAATATAAATGGAAATGCATTTTTTTTATTTTTTTATTATTAAAAAACTACACGAATATATACATTCTAATTGAAATTAAAACCTGCACTTCAAATTCATTCCAGAGAAGAAAACGCACAAACAAGTAGTTAGTTATCACGCGCGGCAACTTATCTCGCACGTGAAATTATCTAACAGTCAATGCCCTGTAAGCCGTCCAATCCGTGTTTCATGTCACACACTTTAACTGGTTTCACAGCTCCTATATCAGAGAACTTGTTCACTCATCTTTAACTATCAAAATAATCAACAATCCTCAGCTCCATAGCTTTGATCATGGCGTTGCATTCTTTGTTTTCGTATTCTTATCCTTCCAATTCAAATGCACAGCACTGCACGCCACAGGTCGATTGCCAATTTACTGCTTCCCGAAAGCGTCCAGGTGAAGTAGACTCAGACTCACAAGGGTGTATTGATCTTCAAGAAATAGTATGGCGAGATGTGGATCAAACAACGACGGTTAAGACCATGTGGTGAGTCATCCATGTGCTGCAACTTATGACGCATGCGAACCTATCCACCACTCAAAGCCGTGCATATTCAATCCGTGTTTCATTGATGTGTGTATCGCAGGCTTCAACTCATTTCGCAGCGCCCTATATAACGGAAGTAATGTTTAGCTATCAAAATGCCCCGATCTTCATCTGTAATCTTTGGCTCCATAGCTTTCATTATGGCGTTGCACGGTTTGTTTTCATATTCAAATCATCAACAATGCAGCCGGCAGGTCGATTACCAAGTCACTGCTTCCCGAAAGCGTGCATTCGAAGCAGTCTCTGACTCACAAGAAGAGGGTCTTGATCTTCAAGAAATAGTATGGCGAGATGTGGATCAAATGACGAATGTTACTACCAGGAAAAGCCAAATAGTCTCAGAACAGTTACGCAGGAAACGAATGAAATATTTGTGTGCACAACTGGAGTCTCTCTTGCCCACTACTCCTCGCAAGGTAATTATAGGTCTAAATTATATATTTGGCTTCTTTATACAGATTGACAGATGTGGATTATACGTGGAAGCCATTAACTACATTAGAAAGCTCCAGGAGGATATTCATCAACTGAAGAGGAAGAGAGACCGTCTGCTGGAAATCCAATCTGAAAAAGGAACAAACAAAATCATAGACCTAAAGGTGGCCGTGGAAATTTATGACAGGGAAGCAATTGTCAGTATTACTAGCCAGAGAACACGGAGATATATGTGGAGGATTCTGGAGGAACTTGAAAAGCATGGTCTACATGTGGAAACCTCGCAGCTTTTTACAGGAGAACATTTTGTGCTTCTATACTTCCATGTCAAGTTAAGTGACTATTTCCCATGATCCAGCTCAGATCCAGAGTTATCTAGAATGCGGGCTTCAAGCGACATTTTGTTGCTGATATGAAATTCGTACGGTTGCGGATTGCTTTGCTCTGATGGCTTGGCGCATAACCGACATGTACATGTGACTGTTGCAGGCTACAGTGGTTTCAGAACCAGCTTCTATGATGGTATTGCTAATTCTGAGGATGATGGGTAATAGATTTTCAAAAGCCACGGTAAGAGGAAGACCTGGGTTGTATATTTATCTATGTTGCATTAGTTTCTAGACCCTGAGAACGTTGGCAATTTGGATAAGGGTATGTCCGGAACTGTTAGAAGTTTTTTCAAAATTTCTTGAGACCCGTAATCTAACAATAAAATTATATAATATAAAAATTAAAAATATTTTTTAATTATATAATTTATATAATAATTAAAATTAATATTAAATCAAAATATTTAAATATATAAATAATAAATATATATTTTTTTAAATACAAATATATTCTTTGGGTGTCTCTCTTAAGTTTATTACGAGTTATTCTTAAGAGAAACAAATCAATTCTAATGTTGTAGTATTGACTGCCATATACAATATGCACATACAATTTTTTGTGATATATTTATATAAGCAGCAAAATAAATACTTATTAGGATGACATTCTAGATATTGCCGTTACTTAGAGGTGCCATAGGCTTCCTTAACCCATCAAGAGTTTGCTCCAGTTTCTCAATTAAAGATATTCATGTTAAAGACGTCTTTGGCCTTTTTTCTTGCTAAAGTTTCAACATAGGCTTATGTTTTGTGGTCAATTCAGCGTATTTCTCTACATGCTTTGTATTCCCCAACCTAAAACATGGAAACTCCAAAAAAAACAGTCTTCAAAACTCCCCTGAACTTTCCCCAGCTCCTATTGCAACTCACCCTGAAAAAATTACGTTCTCATACAATTCCAAAACTCCAAAAAAAATACATAATCCTTTAAAACTAAACTAGTCTCCAAGCTCTCCAAAGCGGAAGCTCTCCAAAGTGGTTCCGCTGTAACATAAATATTTATAAATAGAAGTTTTAACCGAACATAATTTATCTCCATCTATTACAACTTGTCCTGACGATGAACCACACTAGTTGGTCCGAAACGCTTCGACAAATGAGATTTCGCCAAATGAGATTCCATGTGATTTTCGCCGAAATCTTTCTCTAACTTGATATGGATCACAAAAGCCTAAACTCGATTATCTCCATCTATTAAGTGCCTACTTGTTATTTCTATTGGCAGGTCCTGCTACTAAAGCTACTTACTAGTAGTTAATTTAGTCACACTTTTAAACTCAAATGCTAAACTCGGTGTCTCAACCCACTTCAAAAATGGGCGTATAGTATTTTATCAATTTTAGTTTTGCGCTGTTGTGAGCCATTGTTTAACAATATTGCATTCTCTTACCATAATGTGTTTTTTTGGCGTCCCTACCATGTGGCAGGTTCTATTTTTACAATTTAAGGGATGATTAAATTGGACAGTCCATTGGTTAAAGAAATTGGAGGGTGTGTTATACAGTGTAGGGTGCAATTGTCAGTCAACACGTCGGAGAAATAATTATGCAGTGCAGAGTGATATAATTAATCAACACGTGAAATAACTACACGCTGTGGTTACGAAATTCGTCATAAATACCCTAGTCATGGTGGAATCTTTATGTTTCGGCATTTAGAATCTTGATGTCTGGGATTTTAATGTTTTAGTAGTAAAAATCACTTATCACATAGCTGTCAGAGATTTTGAATCAGTTTTGAATCGATGCATAATCCTTTTGTTATAGTCATGCATACAGCTAGGGAAGTGCCCCAACCTCAAGAGATCGTGAACTTCATAACCCACTCCTGCAAAGGCGGAATCCAGCAGTTTTGAACTTCAACAACCTACTAGGGTTGAATCCAAGGATCTCAAACATCGAAATCCACATGATGTTTAGAGCATTTCTGAGTTCTGTTTATGAGATGTTTAAGATTTATGGATTCCGTTTATATTCTCTACATAGAATAGACGGTCTTAAGCAAAACCGTAGCTGGATCTGGTAGTAAAACTCTCGGGCAGCAACCAATTGAACAGGCAGGTGTTTCCACTGGATCAGCCATGCGCACATGCAACGATGCATTCAGCGTCTCCTGCTTCGACGATTAAACTATACGAGTAGTCTCCGCAGCGTCAATTTGCCTGGGAATGGACGTCGGTACGAAAAAATTCTAATCGCAGAAAGGTATCGAAGTATTTTTTTTTAACTGCAGAAAGGTATATCGGCGCTCAAGTTTAAAAAGGAGTTTATGGTTTTAGAAAAATTCAGCGGTGTGTAAATTTCCATAGAAAATAAAAATTTAAATGCAATTAATGAAGGAAAAATTTTGGGGTATAGTGAATGGTGAGAAAAGTAGCACTTACAGAGACTAAACAATTAATTGAATGGCAAAACAGTTAATTGAATGGCAAAACAGAGATGACAAAGTTAAGTTTATTGTTGGACTTGCTTTTTTAGAATTGCAATTACATCTTGTAGATCTTACTAAACAATCTAATGAAATATGGAAACATTTGACTCAGTTGTTTGGTGTAAAAGCTACAAATGCAAAATTTTCCATAAAATTGCAATTATTTAGATTGAAAATGAATGAAGAGACATCTATATTCACTCATGTAAATAATTTAATCTCTTAAGACAATTAGCTGAAGAAGGTGCCAAGGTGGAGTATGAAGATGATAAAGCAATATTACTAAATAGTTTTCCTTCAAGTTATAGTAATGTTGTCTTCACTTTGAGTCAAATGTCTTCACAAAAATTGCATGAAAGAATTGTAGCACTTTTAGCGGAAGAAAAGAGACTAAAACCAAAGGATACAAAAGAGAACTCTCCAATAGAAAACACATCGTTTGCAAAGACAAGGATTAAAAAGAAAAATGCAAACAAAAGTAAAATTAGATGCTACTATTGCAGGAAAATTGGGCATAAAGCGTGGAATTGCAAAAGTCCTGCCAATGATTTGTTAAAAGGGAAAGAATCAACGAATAATGAAGAATTTAAACCTCTTAAACTTTTTTAGAACCACTTAGTGAAAAGGCTCAACATGGATGGTTGTCCAAATAGTATGGTAGTTGCGGATCTTGGGAAGAATCCCTCATTCGTTGAAGAAGTGGGAGTGGTCTTATAATGGGGTTATGCCACAGCTTGGGAGGATGTTCACTGTTGACTGCGGGGGTGTTCAGGAGTTGAACTTGCGAATCCAACTTGCCGACTACACCTTTATGAGGGTTATGAGGCAATTAGATGGAGTCTATACTGATATGTTGTAAACTTAAAAAATGACTGTGTATTTTGTTGTTTGTGGATGATTTCAATAAATTTATGTAATGTAAGCATTAAGAGGGGATGTTGGAGTTAATGCTTACGTCCTATATTTAAGATGTTGGTTTGTTGAGAAATTCTCTCAACCTCTCCTTCTAAGTTAGGAATAAGTTAGATCTAAGAAACTCTATATATTAATGTGTGGGTTAAACGAATACACCTTTGTGTGAAATATATTAATGCTTTCAGCCATTCTTTATCAATAGCCTAGATAGTCCTTGTCTAAGGAGGGGTTTACTGTAAGCCAAATAGCTATGAGACTTGTGGAGTTATGGTTTTATTAATGCATTATGAGACCTGTGAAGTTATAGTTTTATTGCATGGTTAGTATTTGTTGATTCTTGGATTTAAAATTTAATGGTGGCATATACTTCTCTATAAAACATACTTGGATTTAAAATTTAATGGTGACATATACTGCTCTATGAAACAGATATTAATGAAACAATAACTCTACAAATAATAATTGAAAGGTATATTGTAACCCAAATTACCTTTCAATGAATACACAATAAATCACTAATAATTCAACAATTACCATCCAATACACAATAAATTACTAATTACCCAAATTACCAATCAATGAATACACGATAAATCACTAATAATTCAATAATTACCATCGAATGAATACACAATAAATTACTAATTACCTAAATTACCATTAATACATGATAGATCACTAATAATTCAATAATTTACCCAAATTACCATTAATACATGATAAATCACTAATAATTCAATAATTATCATCCAGTGAATACACAATAAATTACTAATTACCTATTATCACCCTCATTCTCGTGGTATTTGTGAAAATCAATAATTACCATCGAGTGAATACACAACTAATTACCTATTATCACCCTCATTCTCGCGGTATTTGTGAAAATCAATGTAACTACTTAGAAATTATTCCTACCCGTGTTATATTATTTTATTATTAACCAAAAAAATTATGATATATATTAAAATATTTTTAGTTTCTTATAAATTATGATTTATATTAAAATATTTTCAGTTTCTTAAATAATTTTTTTATCTAAATTAAGTTTGATGTATTAGTAAAAAATAACTATAAAATATATTATTTGGTTCGAAAATAACCACATTTGTTGGTTCGAAATGCATTGGTCAAAAATTTCTCTTATATGATTTCTATTGAAAGGCTTTTCTTAATTCATTATGGACCACAGAAGCTTGAATACAGAAAAATATTTCTTTTATGTGATTTCTATTGAAAGACTTTTCTTAATTCATTATGGATCACAGAAACTTGAATACAGAATTTTTTTTTATTAAAATAGATTTTTTTTTAATAAAAACACTAAATTTATTTTTGATGTTCTACTTAATAAATAATCATATAAAGATGTCTATATGATCACTAACGTTTTGGATAAGTATTCTCAAATAAATTTAAAACTTTGTTGATGCAAGATTCGTTTTAAAATATTTTTGTAAATATAAATTTTATAAACTTAAAAAAATAATAATAATTTACCAAAAAAATAAGTATTTTTTAGTTAATAATATTTTAAAAATATAAGATTTTGATTGTGTTTAAGAATATTTCAAAAATTGACAATTTATATATTGATTAATTTTTTTCTAGGTTTCATATCTTCACATTCTAGATCAAAAGAATGTTCATTTATAATTAATAATTTGATGGTTTACAAATTACAATTTCAAATGGTATTGGATATGCTATTTAAGTGATAAGAAATGTCCAATTATGAAGTAATATTAAGGACTTGATTTTGCATCATTTTATGGCATTTAGTTGAACATGAAAATCATGATCCTAACTCCTTTTAAAATGATTATTCAAGAAACCACTAACACATACAATTCTTATCTTATTCACTATATTTCTCAAGTACTTTTTACTTTGAAAGCTAATGAAAATAGTTAATTTCTTTTGATTGATTAAACAGAAATGGTTATTTTTAATATGCAAGCAAAGACAATAGACCTAGCTCTACATATCGTGCTGAAAAAGTTTCTCTTTAGAAGCTATAATTAAAATGGTTTCCTCATTAGGGGTTGACCTCATCTCTATTGGATATAAATTATCCCAACATGGGAAAAATGATATCAATGAATCCAAAAGAATTTTGATAAGTTACAAATAGCTGATTCATTTTAATAAGAAGACACTTCTATAAGCTTACTCTAAGATCAATGAATTGGAACACCATTGTACCATGTAACATGTCGACATTATGGATTTGTTGATTCAATAGAATCCAATGATCCATTTACTGGAAGTTGATAACTTGGATAGAAATTTGGCCTTGATTCTTTATGATGCAAGCCCAATTTCGAGCCTACTACCCACAGTACCAATATTGTCTAAAAGGTGCTTTCTTCAAGCCAGCACTGGTTGCTTTACGACATTATAAAATCCTTTATATAAATTATAGTGAGAGGATTTAAATATAAGTGGGGGCAACCGAAATGAATACACATACAAACCCTTTATTCTTTTCTAACACAAGACCTCCGTGGCCCTTCTATACTTCTTGACCAGCCTTCGCGGCACTGTCTACAATTACCACAATGCTTCTCTACGTTAATGCCCCTCTATAATACTTGACCCCTTTACCTATTCTCCAGCACCAAAGCTCCTCTTTTAGGCTTTTTCCATGGAGCCTCGCTTTATTTCTCATGCATAAAACGCGGCTCAAATTTCGGCCTTTCCTTTTAACTGCTTGTTTTTCGAACTTTCGGGTGGCCCGCTGGCCACACAAACCCGCTCCTTTATATGTCAGCGGAATAAAAAGAAAACTCACAACAACCCGTAGGGATAGGAACTCCAAGCGGGGCCCACTTGTTCCTCACCAATGTTTCCAACCTGCTTACAAACAACAGAGGTTACAAATTCCTGCGGTAAATACCTCGAGGAGGATCCCACTTGGTACTCCGCTTTAATGGTTCTGGACTGCTCTATTATCCCGACAAAATAAATAAAAGGCATTATAAATACCTCTGCGGTGGAGCCTCCCGTTATGAAACCTTCGGGAAAGGTCCACTATGCCACGTCCACCCGACACTTAGTCGGCCCGACACTCCGTTGTATGTTCTTCCTTCTACTTTACGGGATTAAGACCGCCGACCTAGCTACTATCATTTCTATCTCCCGAATATGTCTATTATCGTATCTTGGTATCGTTACTTAATGATTTCCTCTTTTCTTTATCGTATCTTGGTATCGTTACTTAATGATTTCCTCTTTCCTTTATCGTATCTTGGTATCGTTACTTAATGATTTCCTCTTTCCTTTGAAAAGACTAAGTGTTTTTTCCTACGTCCACCCGCATATCCTCGACTTCCTTTGTTTCTCTTGCGATTTTATTTCTTCCCATGGATCCTGAAATTAAAGATACACCCTGCACTCCTTCAAAGTTAATAAACTAATTGTTGCACCCTTTGTCCATGCTCCTACTGCACAACTTTGATTGTTTGGATAATTTCTTTGTGTGCTAGTTCTTCTGTTGCCCACTTTGATCTTACTCTGCAACGAGATAATTGATCAATGATCTTTTCTTCCAATCTCTCCTTCACGCTTATTCAAAGCACTATCACACCATTGCACTACTCTAGTCCTACAAAAAAAAGTATATAAATATGTGAATCCCTCCTTAGCTTTAACATATTAATTAAGCATATGCACATAATAAGTGGTCAATAAATAACAAGGCTCGCATTTTGGATCCACACACTCAAAATAATGTATCATCATATATTATATACAAAAAATCACTAAGGCTCCTTGGCCTAGAATACATTGTTCGTCCCTGTAGAAATTTTGAATAATATGACACTTATTCACAGAGATTATCCCAATTATATACTATTGCGGAATACATGCATAATACATAACCTCCTTTACGTTGATCATCAATTTTGCAGAATTAAAAACAATGAAACATCAATCGCATGCGCACATTAACACAGTATGTAACCCGGGGAAAGCATACAGCTGAAAACCCCACACTATCTGTATATTATAATGATCGAGAACATGTAACAATACATAGTACAATACTCCTCAAGAGTACTCAGTACTATCTCCACCTGTTACACATAAAACTAGCTCAGATCTGAATCAATCACAAGTTCAAATCTCTTCCACTGCTTGCCTACCTCCACTGCGCAATCCTGCATGAGAATAGATGAGTATGGCTGATCCAAACTCGTATTTTCTTGGCTGAACCACACAATCCTCATTGGCATTACTCAATTCATTGATTGTGCAAATCTCATGCACAACTATAGTCACAACTGATAGCAATCTCAACCTCTAACATCTGTCTCCACTGAACTGTCTATGTACTGAGTTAACTGATGTATTCTTTAGTTGCTTTATGAGTTAATAATTAGTGAATTAATTAACAATTAATTCACATCACTCATCACTAGCGTATTCTGCAGTTAGACTAAATACAACTAGTTCAACCAAGCCAAACTGAATACAACTCCATCAACTCCTCAATCAACTCCACCAAACTCAACCACATGAGTTCTAACTGAAGTCCACCATGCAATAGCTCAACTGACTCATAAGAAAAGCGTATTTCCTTATGACAGCTGCATGTGCCACATCTGTAGCTCAAACTGAAGTGCTCCAAGAGGATAAGATAATATTTATAGTCCAAATATTATTATGAGCTAATAATATTCGGTTGTTCTTCTTTTAGCCTGACAGTCTAAAAATAGAAACCGCCCATATGTCTAAAAATAGAAGTCCATCTATTTTTACCAGCATGACCAATCATCCACAAATAGCATCCTGCAACTCAGACCATGATCCATATGTCTAAAAATAGACTTTGCGTCAGAAATAGCCTACGGGCCCACTTAGTGAAGGCGACTCCTTTCCACTAAGCTCCATCTTCTTGTTGCATTCTCAACACTCCCTCTTAACAAGATATGAATTATCAACAACCCCTATCCTGCCTCGGTGGCACTCGAATTTGCTCCTGGTGAGCGCCTTTGTCAAGATATCAGCATCGTGATCCTCCGTTGGAATGTATGAAAGTAACATGATTCTTCGCTGCACACAATCTCTGATATGATGGTACCTGATGTCAGTGTGCTTAGAACTATCATGAAATACTGGATTAACCGAGAGTTTAATGCAACTCTGGTTATCACAATAAATCACAGTAGGCTCAAAGTATGAACCGAACAACCCGACCAGGATCTTCCTCATCCATATAGCCTTGCATGTAGCCAAACTTGCTGCCATATACTCGGCCTCTGCTGAACTGAGTGCCACGCATCTCTGCTTCCTGCTGTACCAAGAAACTGCTGTCGACCCGATACTGAAGACTCCTCCAGATGTGCTCTTTTTGTTCGTTGGGCTCCCTGCCCAATCTACATCTGTGAAACCACATAGCTTCACCTCATCCTCCTGTCTGTACCACAAACCATATCCCGATGTGCCTCTGAGATAACGCAATACATGCTTTCTTGCCTTCCAGAAGAGCTTGGTTGGCTTAACCATAGCTTGTGAAAGCTGGTTAACAACATAGCATATATCGGGTCATGTATTTACCAGATACATAAGCAACCCCACCAACTGTTGATAAACAGTGGCATCCACTACTTCTGCTGAAGTAGTATCCTCCTTCCTCCAACCTCCTGGAAGAGGAGTATCAACAGGCTTGTAGCCATGCATGTTGAACTTCTCCAGTATCTCTCGAGCATACTTACCCTGAGAAACAAATAGTCCATCATTGCGCTGCCAAATTTCCAATCCCAGGAAATAATGAAGGAGGCCCATGTCCTTCATCTCAAACTCCTTAGCAAGATCATCCTTGCATGAAAGTATCAACAGCTCATCACCTGTCATAATCAAATCATCTACATAAAGTACAATGATAAGCAACTTACCCTCCACCACAATCTGGTATAGGTTAGGATCCGCCTCACTCTTGGAGAATCCAAGTCTGGTGAAATAATTTTCTATCCATGTGTACCAAGCACGTGGTGCTTGTTTCAACCCATACATCGCTTTCTTGAGCCTACACACATGCGACTCGTTGTTGAAGATCTCAAAACCTTCGGGCTGCTCTATGTACACCTCCTCCTCAATGACTCCGTTGAGGAACGCAGTCTTCACATCCATCTGATGAATGTGCCACCCCATCTGTGCTGAGAGAGCAAGAATCGCCCGTATGGAATAATACCTTGCGACAGGTGCAAAGGTCTCCTCATAATCGATCCCCTTTATCTGTGAAAAGCATCGAGCAACAAATCTTTCCTTGTAATTCTCCACACTCCCGTCAGCTGCCTGCTTCACTTTGTAGATCCATCTTGAACCCACCACTGATTTCCCTTCCGGTCTTGGGACAATCTCCCATGCACTGTTTCTGACAATCGAATCATACTCTTCCACCATGGCATCTACCCATGCGGGATCCTCCACATCTTCCTCGAAAGAGGATGGCTCAGTCACAACACATTTGCTCACAAGAGCCATGTATCCAGTGTACCGATCAGGTGACTGTCTCTGTCTACGTTGAGCTGTAGGTGGTCCTACAACCTTCTCTGCATCTTGAGCCAGTCGCTCAGCTTCTGTAATGCGCTTTCGCCCTCTGATGGTTAGCGCTGCATGAGTGGTCTCTTCCACTCCATGAACATCATCCTGTGGCTGATCCACGTCCTAAAGCTCATCCTTAGGAACTAATAGCTCCTCATCTACATGCAAGTGTGGCTCCCTCTCAAGCGAACACTTCATGGCTTTCTCCTCCTGAAATTTTATATCCTGTCGCACAATAGTCTTGCGACTATCTGGCAAATACACACGATAGTTGTGGGGCATATCAGTGTACCCCACAAATATCCCAACCTCTGCGGTCGGCTCCAGCTTCTTCCTGGCATCCTTCGTCACATGCATGTAAATGTTAGAACCAAAAATCCTCAAATGAGAAATATCAGGCCTCTTACCAGAATAAGCCTCCTCGGGTGTACTCATGCCAAGTATCCTGTGAGGACAATGGTTCTGCACATATACTGCAGTATTGCATGCTTCCGCCCACAAGTGAAGGGGTAGGCCCTGATCATGCAACATCGCCCGTGCAGCACCCACGATCGTTTTGTTCTTCCGCTCAGCAACCCCGTTCTGTTGTGGGTTATGGGGAGCTATGAGCTCTCTTCGAATCCCTTCTGTGCTGCAGAAGTCCTTGAACTCGCCAGAGATGTATTCACCACCATTGTCGCTCCTAAGAGCCTTCACCTTCTTCCCCGACTCCTTCTCGACCAGTGCTTTGAACTCACAGAACTTTGAGTATGTCTCGCTCTTCTTCTGCATGAAGAAGATCCAGCACTTTCGAGAGAAATCATCAACAAAGATCACATAATACCTGTGCTTTGTTGTCGAAGCTACTGAGAAAGGTCCACACATGTCTGTGTAAATTCTCTCAAGGATCGTCGTGGTGTGACTATCCTTCTCGTGAAAGGTGGCTTTCACAAATTTTCCCAAAGTACACCCCTTGCACTGATCTGACTGCGTAAGAGTGCCTTTAGGAAGCCCAGTAGTGATCTGCTACAGCATCTTCAAAGCTCCATGGTGAAAGTGACCCAATCTCCTATGCCACAGCTCGCCATCATCCCGGCTCACCAATCCTTCTGCCTTGCATGCCATTGCTGCACAGCCATCTACATGCAACTGATAAAGGTTCCTGACTCAAACCCCTATCTTCTGGGTTTCTCTAGTTGTCTTACTGCGCAGGAAAGCCTTTCCCTCGCTAAAAACAACATCATATCCCTTGTCTTCTAACATCGCCACAGAGATAAGATTCTTCTTCAATCCTGGAACATGCATCACTTCCTTCAATATGAAGGGTTTACCAGACTCCCTCTCAAAGGAAATGGTACCGATATCGGTCGAATTGTATCTACCATCATCGCCCATCTCGATGTGCACTCCAAGATCTTTTTCTTCCAGATCAGAAAACAAATCTCGATCTCCTGTCATGTGAAAAGACGCACCACTGTCCAAGAACCATACCGATCCCATCAAAATTGATACCAAGCATGCGATCAATGAAAAATCAAGCTCAAACTGCGAGGCTAAGGCCTCTCCTGCTGCAGATCCAGCAGCTTGCTTATTTTTCTTCTTCTGCGGACAATTTGTGGCATAGTGTCCATGTTGGTGACAGTGAAAGCACTTCACCTTGGACATTTCCTGCTTCTTTCCTTTCGCACCGAAATGAGAAGCTTTCTTGTTCTTCCCCTTCTTTGCTTTGGCAGCGAAAGCGCAATTTTCGTCATCAGGTGCCTTTGATGAAGATCTGTCCTTGGTATTCTGCCTGATCTTCTCCTGCACAAGATCTGACCAAAGTCTCCCATCCTAGCAATTTCTCCCGACCATTGACAGAGTCCTGATAGGAATGCCAACTCTACAGAAGACCAAGGAGAGCTAAGCTCACCAAGTCCTCATCATCGACAATCACCCCCACACTTCCCAGCTCATCCCTGCACTGAGTGAACTTCGTGAGATACTTGGGCATATTGTCTCCTTTCTCAAACTTAATGTTTCTGAGTTTATCCTTGAGCGCAAAATTCATCTGGTCGCTCTTGCTTTGGAATAGATCTATCAACGCTTTCCATCAAGTATGGAGAAGCCTTTCCATGCAGGCTAGACACAATGTGATCCTTCACGCCCTCCAACAGAATCCTTCGACACTTTGTTGTCTTCTTTTGCCAAGCATCAACTTGAGCAGTATCAGTAGGCTTTGAGACCTCAGCCTCTATGAACTCCTTCAGCCCATTGTCATCTAACATTGCCTCCATCCTGTCTTTCCATGCAATATAATTTGAGCTGCCCTCAAGAGCATACTCCAATCGCAATCTGTTGAAATACATTTCAACTTTGACACCAAGAAAACACTGCTGCAAATTCGAATTCCACCAGCTCAAAACTCAACCGCTTCTGATCTAAAATTTGTGAGAACAAAGTATTTCTCATACAAAGATTGACTGTATGGGCTTTTACCGGATATCTCACCTTCCAAAGGAAGGATGAATCCAGAGGCTACCTGGCCCGATTACAGACTCTATCTGAAGAAATAAAATGTAAACACTTTCTGAATAATATATCTGATGATCAAAATCTCTGATACCATGTAGAAATTTTGAATAATATGACACTTATTCATAGAGATTATCCCGATTATACACTATTGCTGAATACATTCATAATACATAACCTCCTCTACGTTGATCATCAATTTTGCGGAATTAAAAACAATGAAACATCAATCGCATGCGCACATTAACACAGTATGTAACCTGGGGAAAGCATACAGTTGAAAACCCCACACTATCTGTATATTATAATGATTGAGAACATGTAACAATACATAGTACAATACTCCTCACAAATACTCAGTACTATCTCCACCTATTGCACACAAAACTAGCTCAGATCTGAATCAATCACAGGTTCAAATCTCTTCCACTGCTTCCCTGCCTCCATTGCGCAATCCTACATGAGAATAGATGAGTATGGCTAATCCAAACTCGTATTTTCTTGGCTGAACCATGCAATCCTCATTGGCATTACTCAATCCATTGATTGTACAAATCTCATGCACAACTACAGTCACAACTGATAGCAATCTCAACCTCTAACACCTGTCTCCACTAAATTGTCCATGCACTGAGTTAACTGATGTATTCTTTAGTTGCTTTATTAGTTAATAATTAGTGAATTAATTAACAATTAATTCACATCACTCATCACTAGTGTATTCTACAGTTAGACTAAATACAACTAGTTCAACCAAGTCAAACTGAACACAACTCCATCAAATCCTCAATCAACTCCACCAAACTCAACCACATGAGTTCTAACTGAAGTCCACCATGCAATAGCTCAACTGACTCATAAGAAAAGCGTATTTCTTTCTGACAGCTGCATGTGCCACATCTGTAGCTCAAACTGAAGTGTTCCAAGAGGATAAGATAATGTTTATAGTCCAAATATTATTATGAGCTAATAATATTTGACTGTTCTATTTTTAGCCTGGCAGTCTAAAAATAGAAACTGCCCATATGTATAAAAATAGAAATCCATCTATTTTTACCAACATGACCAATCATCCACAAATAGCATCCTGCAACTCATAGACCATGATCCATATGTCTAAAAATAGACTTTGCGCCAAAAATAGCTTGCGGGCCCACTTAGTGAAGGCGACTCCTTTCCACTAAGCTCCATCATCTTGTTGCATTCTCAACAGTCCCTCTCTCGGCCTTTTGGCCCTACTTGGCCCAAAAACCTCTCGAATCTCTCTATGCACTTCGCCACTATTTCATGAAATTTATTACCTAATTATACAAATGGGATTCTGAAGTGATTTAGGTTCAAATTCACTATTTTGTCACCTAAACTAGACCCTTTAGATCCACAGTTCTCTCAAGAGATCTAACTAATTCCAAATCTCTCTAATTCTCTCAATATTCCTGATACTTCTACCAAAGACTAGATTTTATTACAATTATATTTCCAAATACATGTTTTTTCTAGAACTCTCTAAAACATAGGAAATACCATAATTAAATAATTACATTCAATTAGGGAACCAACTCCCTTGGTAAATGAAAACCCCTAGGTCTGGCCAAAATACAATTTTGACTTGGAAGTTTTAAAGCGCCTACATCATATTGCCAAGGTGAAAAAAATTAATAGTATCTTGAACATGTGTTGATGACATTATCTTTTCCTAGATCCCAAACTTTGTTTTGCAATTGATATTTTTATTTGTTATGTTACTGTTATGCTACTATCTTCTACATTCCTCCAGGCTTCCAAACTTTGTGTTGTAGTTCTCTTGCTTCCTTGTTGATGTATACGCATTCAACCATCTACAATATGTTGTCCTTTATTCCCTTCTGCCCTAAGCACCTCTTCTGCTAGGGCTTCTTAAACATGATCAACTTCCTCGTTTCCTCTATTTCAAGATCTAGCTTGTCCTTTGGCTGGCATAAATCATTGGTTCCTTGCTAAAATTTGTTGTTTCCTTGTTGAACTTTTTTGTTTTCATGCATCGACATATCAAGATACCAATTGCTTGGGATTGTTTCCACCATTCCTTGCATTTTATGCTACAAATTTCCATCAATGTTGTTCATTTTTTTATGCATCTCCTTCATGGAAAAGTTGACTTCATTCTCAATTGGACTGTTGCAGTCTATTGTCCTCAAATTCTCCAACTAGTCTTCTAAAAATCTTAATTCAATTGTAATGTTTTCCATGCTTACTTCTCTACAATCCTTTAGGTCCTCTTCGAATGGTTCTTGTACTTCATCAATTAAAGTATTTCAAATCCATCTCACTGGTTCTTGCACATCTTCATTACCTACAAACACAAACCAATTGCCAGTTTTAAAAATATGAGACCCTGAAGTCTCCTTTGTTGCTTCCAACATCTTTCGCTCATGCAACACTAAAACTTCCAAGTTCCCATCAAATCTGCCTTTTCCATAGCAACAAATTTCTCCTCATCATCCTCAGTATCTACACACATGTTCTCCTCATTCTCAAGTTGTTCCTCCATATCTTCATTTTGACTAAATTTTAAAGACAATTATGTCTTCTTCTCAACCTGTTCAATAGTAGCTAGTGACTATTATTCATCTCTGCACAAAAATAAAATAAAAAAATCGATGTTATACCCTTCATCTACAATAACCCCTGCATTCACACAATGATTGCTAAAATTAAAATCAATATGGCCTTTATCTTCTATCGAAATTTCGGCCATAACCTGTTGATTGTCCAAAATTTTTGTGAGATTATCAAAAGCTCTCATCCCAACATCTTCATCATTGTCATCCTCTCCTAGGATTGATCCTCATTTGGGTGCATAGATGCACTCTGCCTCTTCCTCGGATTCAGATTCTCTGAGCATCCTAATCCATATTCTGATCAGATGCTTCATCCACTTTCTTTGATTCCTTGCATGGAATTCCTTGACAAGCCATTAAACGAGTTTCCCAATATAAATTCCATTTTTCAACCCTTTCAGCAACTGCTTCATCTGTTTTTGTAGTTTCTTCTTAAGTTTGTTGAGTTCTTCCTTTATCTCATCTATCTCCTTCTCTCTTTCTTCCTCACTCATTTTCCTTTTGCTAGTTATTTCAACATTTTTCCCTCTTTGACTATGACCTAACTTTGAACCCATCACATGATTTTCCGTAGCTATTTTTCCTCTTCTTTCATCTCTTTGTGAACTCTCCTTGTTCACCTGGGAGCTGCAACAAGCCTTATCTCTCTCTCTCTATGAAATTCTACCCACCCTCATTGTAGAACTACCTGCAACAACTTCTACCCAAGTTCTATGTGTTGGAAGTCGTTGTTCTCCTGGTTCTCTATAGTAGAACCTTTTCTCCTTCTTCTAGAGAACACTTTCTCTTCAGCATCAAAAGTTGTTAGGCTGCTACACTTTCACCTGCTCGCTTTCTCTTTGAGAACCTTGTTGTCCTCACCTCTTCTTTTGCAACAATTTAATTCTTATGTTGGGTTCTTGTCACAATCTCTCTTCCTTACAACATTGTTGGCTATCTAACTAGTGTCACTTCTTTCTGTTTCATCCTCTAAGCCTATTTCTTTGGTCTTCCAAAAGCTCCAGTTTGCTATATAATTTTTCCTTGTTGTGGAAGTCTTTAGCACTCATAGACCTCAATGCTCCTCGCTTTCTTTAGATTTCACCCTATATTCAAAAATATTCAAATTATAAAAACAAACAAATTTACCTTTTTCCAGATCTTTCCTTAGTCCAATCGAACATTCTTCGTTTCTTGTTCTTCTTTAGGAGCTTTTATTTTTTGTCTTGTAATCTTATTCTTTATGGCTTTGAATGCTTTGATACCACATGATTCAAGCCCAATTTATAACCTGTTATGCACAACCCCAGTCCTATCCAAAAGGCACTTCCTTCAAGCCAACTATGGTCGCTTTACAGGATTATAAATCCCTGTATATAAATTATAGTGAGAGGATTTAAATATAAGTGGGAGGAGCTGAAAGGGTTACACATACAAAACCTTTATTTTTTCTAACACAGGACCTCTGTTTCCCTTCTATACTTCTTGACCATCTTTTGCAGCACCATCCCCAATTACCACAATTCTTCTTTGCGTTAATGCCCCTCTTCAATAATCGACCCCTTTTCCTATTTTCCAACACTAACACTCCTCTTTTAAACTCTGTCCATGGAACCTCACTTTATGTCTCATGCATAAAACCCAGCCTCAAATACCAACCTTTCATTTTAATTTCTTGTTTTCCAAAATTTTGGGCTAAATCCCTTCCGGGTGACCCACTAGCCATGCAAGCATGTTACTTTATACGTTGATGCAATAAAAGGAACACTCCCAAAAATCCGTCAGGATAGGAACTCCAGGAAAGACCCACTTGTTCCTCCAACCAATGCTTCCAACCCACTTACAATTAGTTGAGATTACAACGCCCTATGGTAAATAACTCTAGGTAAACTCCACTTGGTCCTCTAATTTAATGGTTTCGTCTAGCTCTATTAGCCTCGCATAATAAATAGAATGCATTACAAATGTTGTCGGGGTGGAACCTATGGTTACGAAGCCTCTTGGCAGGGTCCACTATGCCACATCCGACTGACACTTAGTCTACTCGACACTCCCTTGTACGCTCTTCCTTCTACTTTCTGCGATTAAGACCTCCAGCCTAACTGTCATTTTTATCTCCCGACTTTGTCTAATCCTGTATCCTGATGTCATTACTTAATGATTTCCTCTTTTCTTTGAAAAGACTAAGTGTTTTCTCCTACGTACTCTCTCTTATCCTCAACTTCCTTCATCACTCCTACAATGTTCTTTCTTCCTGTGGATCTTGAAATTAAAGATCCACCCCATACTCTATCAAATTTAATAAGCTAATTGTTTCACCATTTTTCCATGCTCCTGTTGTGCAACTCTGATTATTTGGATAATTGCTCTGTGCACTAGTTCTTCCACTGACCACTTTGGTCTTACTCTACAGTGGGATCATTGACCACTTCGTTGATCAATGATCTATGCTTCCAATCTTGCCTTGTCGCTTCTTCAAAGCACTATTGCTCCTCTACACTACTCGAGTCCTGCAAACAAGGTATATGAATATGTGAATCCCCCCTAAGCTTTAACATTATAATTAAGCATATGCACATAACAGGTGGTCAATTAATAATAGGGGTCGCATTTTTGATCCACACACTCAAAATAATGTATCATCATATATTATATACAATAAATTACAAAGGCTCCTTGGCCTGAAATACATCATATGTCCCTCTCTTGGTCTTTTGGCCCTACCTAGCCCAAAAACCTCTCGAATCTCTCTATGCACTTCGCCACTATTTCATGAAATTGATTACCTAATTATACAAATGGGATTTTGAGCTAATTCAGGTTCAGATCCACTATTTTCTCACCTAATTCAAAACCTATTTAATTCTCTCAATATTCCTAATACTTCTCCCAAAGAATAGATATGATTACAATTGTATATCTAGAAACCATTTTTTCTTGAACTCTCTAAAACATAAGAAATACAATAATTAAATAATTACATTCAATTAGGGAACCAACTCCTTTGGTGAATGAAACCCCTAGGTCTAGCCAAAATACAATTTTGACTTGGAAGTTTGAATGCTTTTGCATCACTTTTAAAAAGACAATATGGCATTAGCCTCAAATAATCAGGTCAAGTAGATTAGGCCATGCACTCAATGAGGAATAGGTTTGGTTCTATGAGGAGGAAAGATGGGTGTAGACTTTTAATAATAAGATTATAAGTTATAAAATTATTTTTAATTTGATCTATCCATCTTCAATATTCTCTAGAGATACTTCACCCCAAACCTCACATCCATATAAGATAATAAGATGACGAGAGCATCAAATAGGAGATTTTTACTATCTCATAATCAAAGGTCTACTAATTACACTTACATTAAAGTAATTTTGAGGTCTAAAATGGGCCTCCTAAGAGAAATGTACAAACAAAATAAAATTTATAAGAACCAATAGGATTCAATATGATGATGTCAACCATGGGGGATTATTCACCATTTTTGGAGTAAAAAAGTCAAAAGATTAAAAATAATAAAATAATAAAACTATTTTTTCAACTCGTATTTTCAACTTATCTCCCTAAGGTTTTACTCATATTTCGAGCGAGAGTACTCGTTGGATGCAAAATTTAATTCCTCATCTAAGGATTACCCATGTTGCATACTTTCGATGGACCTTGCTACATGAAAAATGAGAAATACATAAAAAAATGTGATTGCAATCACATTTTTCATGCATTTCTCATTTTTTTCATGTAGCAGGGTCCATCGAAAGTATGCAACATGGGTACTCCTTGGATGAGGTATCAAATTTTGCATCCAATGAGTGTTTCCACTCCAAATTTGAGTAAACCCATAGCAAGATAAGTTGAAAATACGAGTTCGAAAAATAGTTTTCTCTTTTCCTTCTAAAATTTGATGATGCAGTCTAATCTTATTTTATTATTTCCATTAATATTTTATAATTTCCTTAGGATGCCCATTTTAGACCTCAAAAATCCCCTAATGTTTGCAATTCCATGGTTGGCTTGCCTTAAATAGAAGATCCATTGCATCAACTTGAGTAGGTACAGTAAGAAAAGCAGTATCTTGTATGGGCATGGATAAGGAGCATGTGAGGAAGTGAAATTGGAGGAAACTATGAAGAGTTAAATACTTGGTAGGACACTAATGCCACAAGAGAAATATGAGACAATGTTGGAGATGACTAACTGGTGAACCAAATGACTTATGGGTAGTTTGCCTTAGTGTTCTAAGTTTTATCCATGGATATTTTAGTGGTTACCAACTCATTAATTGTTTGGCTTTTAACGATTTTGTAGGTGTTTAGCTCTTTGGTTTTTCTAGGGGATCAAGGATAATTTTAGGGGCGAATGTTCGCCCTTTGGCGAAATTAAGGGGTTTTAAATTTTTAGTGGGCGAATATTTTGTATCATAGTACATTTTTACAAATCACCTCAAATAGCCCACCTTATTTTAAGGGAGAGGGTAAAAAAGGTAAATTTAGCCCTTGAAATTAGGACTTACAACCTTCCATTCGCCCATTTTCAAGAATAGGTTTTATTTAAGTGAATCCTATGGGCCAAATACCATATTTATAAAAGAGGTATGGTAAATTAATAAAAATATAAATAAATGAGAGGTATGGTAAATAAATAAAACATTTTTTATATTTACTCCATAAGTCACCTTATATACATGTAAGCGTGTAAACAAATAAAAATATAAGTAAAGTGGAGGTATGGTAAATAAATAAAACGTCTTTTTATACTTACTCAAAAGGTATGGTAAATAAATAAAAATATAAATAAATTAGACGTATCATAAATAAATAAAACCTCTTTTTATATTTAGTCCATAACCCTCGTTCTATTTATGAAGGCTCAAGAAAGAGGTTTTATTTAAGTGAATCCTATGGGCCAAATACCATATTTGTAAAAGAGGTATGGTAAATTAATAAAAAATATAAATAAACGAGAGGTATGGTAAACAAATAAAACATTTTTTTATATTTACTCCATAAGTCACCTTATATTTACGAACACTCACCAAAATGGCACATGGTATTGACCCATGGTATTCACCTGGAATGTAGCCTATTTAAATGGGGGAATTAAACCAGCATGTAGCATATGCTAAGATTCACTAGGACTTTACAAAGTTTTATTATTTAGTGAAAGACTCGCCAAGATCTTACAAGATTTTATAATTGAGTAAAATATTCTAATAAAAATAAAAATGGCACATGGTATTGACCCATGGTATTCACCAAAATGGCACATGGTATTGACCCATGGTATTCACCAAAATGGCACATGGTATTGACCCATGGTATTGACCTGGAATGTAGCCTATTTAAATGGGGGAATTAAACCAGCATGTAGCCTATGCTAAGATTCCCTAGGACTTTACAAAGTTTTATTATTTAGTGAAAGACTCGCCAAGATCTTACAAGATTTTATAATTGAGTAAAATATTCGCCATGCTTGGTGAGAGATTCGCCAAAAAATTATATATACATATTATATTATTGATAAAATCGCCTTCCATTTTTCCTATATACCATGGAGATTCGCCCATTTATTATATTTATAAATTTAGGGGGGGTTCTTAAAATTTTCCCTGTAGGGGATCAATGTCTTGTTTCCACATCTTAAATGTTTATGCTCCATTTGACTCTAGATAAGGGTTTTGGAATCGGTTGGATTGTTTTGGACTATTAAAAACTGGTTCTCTTATTCTAGCTGATTATTTAAATTTGAATGTGGTTGTGGAGGATATTTGGGATTTGAAATGAAAACTAGATCCTCTGGGGAGTTTTCTTTAAGGAAATTTTTGGGATGAACCATTTAGTGGATATTTTATCATACTCTCTTATTCCAACTTGGAGGAATGGTCATACTAGTGGGGATGGGATCTCAAAAATATTGGATAATTTCTAGGTTCATGAAAACTTTTTGGAGCGGCTATGTTCGATGTGTTCTTGGGTTAATCCACTGATGTTGTTTTATCACGATCCTATTATTCTCCAATGGTATTGTAACACCCTCTTCCCACACTTAACGAAGATAACCAGTCCACCGGGGTAAATATGTGACGAAGAGTTACTATGATATGATTCAACTCCCCAAGTACAATTAAGGAAGTGGAATCGACAAAACAAAACCAAATTGACCTTCCTCAAGAACTATAGGACCCCCAAGGGCTCACCAACCACTCTAGGTGCCCAACCCCTAAGTTAACTTGACTTTTACTGAATTGGAACTCTATTCACTCCCATGAAAATCCCTTTAATGTGACTGTAACCCTCCAGTCATTCCCACAATAAGGCCTCCATGTGACTACAGTCTTTTTCAGGTAGTTTTGTGTCAGTGACCCCGAAATTTGAGCCACTTTTTTAGGGCTAGGACTTAGACCTCTACCCAGAACTTGATGGAATTCTAAAAAATTATAAATAACAAGAATACAAGGTCTCTAATGCAAAACTTGAACATGGACCTGACCTTACTCATTTTAACCATGATGGGAATTTCGTTAAAAACATGCAAAGGTCATAAAAACACATCGAAACATAGGAACCTCATACTAATATGATATCCGTCAATAAGGTCTGATGCCCTCTCACAATAGATGCATTATCATCTTTAGGTCATTCATTCATTAACATTTCATCTGCTAACCAAAACATGATGAGAGCCATAACTCAAATCCATCATTAACCATGTTTGTAACCAACATATAATCAGATAAACAACAATAATATAAAAACCATCATAGCCACATAATAACAAGTACATTTACACATAGAACACAAGAAGAAAAGATCTCTTATTAACATATGCAAATCTAACCAGGGCAAAGACTTCCACATACCACCCGACCATAGATTAGGCTGAACTAAATCTTTCTTTCAGCCAATCAACCCCATGCCATATTCCAATCATGGATGTGGGATCTCATGGAATAAACCAAGAAAATAAAACTAGGTATTCCAACTACCAAACGACCTCAACCCTCAACTAGTGATTCCACCTCATGGTCGGACATCACTGACCATCACCAGATCAGTCTCTATATAAGTTGTATAGGGATCCAGAACGTTTGTTCGAACCCAACTTCTAGGACTAGTAACTTAACCCACAGCTATTGTTGAGCTCCAGAGTATTTTTCCAACCAAGGATTCTAGGACTAGTAACTCAACCCACCAAGGGCTCCAAAGAGTTTTTCCAAGCAAGGCTTCCACGTCTAGTAACTCAACCCAAGTTGTTACAAGTCTTCGAGAGCGTTTGTCCAACTAAGAATCCAGGAACTAATAACTCAACCCATATCCATAAGGAACATGAGAACCAACCATAAAATAAAAGATAAGATTCACAACACCATGGCTATCCAGGAAATGGCAAGGCTAGGAAAAACCACTTTCAATCTAGGCAATCCTCCATGCCAATGATAGATCATAACCAAATAACCACATGCATATTCCATGCATGCCAAAACTAATAAGGAAATCATACATGTGACTCGGTAACTCTAAGAAAAACATGTTGTAGTTGTTGATCTTGATATTCCCTTGTGCTTTCCTTATCTTTGTTTTCATTCTTACTTTAAAGCTCAAGTAAGCCACACTCCTCCAAGTGTGCTCCAAGAAAATTCTAAGTGTCCAAGAGTATGAGAGAGTAGAAGAGAGAGAGCTCCAAGCTAAAACTCACAAAAGTTATGTACTAATCCTCATAAGCCTTTTTATCAAAGAGGCCTCTATTTTCTTCAATTTCCATTATTTTTCCTTCATTTTCCTCCTCACATGCAACTTGTGACCTTTCACCTTCCTTTTCTCCTATTTTCCATTATTTCATAAATAAAATGCCAATTAATGCCATTTTTCCTTTGCCAATTTCCATAGCCATTAATTAATCACTAGTGATCCCCATCCCTATATTTTTCCCAAAATTCAGCTTGGAATACGTGTCCCATGGCCTTGGTTATTATTTTGCCTTTATTAAATTTATTATAGGGATTTTTAACCCGAGGCTATTATAGACCCCTCCCCTTTAGGGGAGCACCATCCTCGGTGTTCAATGACACTTATAAACCAACAACCACATGCTGCTTATGGAGCTTTATAACAAATTTCGATGTAGCATTTACATTATATCCATCTGTTGAAAATATAACCAACATATCATGAACACCATATTTTTTATTGGAGCTTTATAACACAACTCATTGCGGTATTTACAATAACAACCATACATAAATATGTACATATACCAAAACTACTTTCCCTCAACTGGAAAACAATGAATAACACATAGACTGCATTTGATCAACCATATCCCATGCAGCTTTATCGGGTCCAAAGTTCTTCCACTACACTTTAACCTGCTTGATTGCTCTATTCTAGAGCATGAGCATATTTCTCTACAAAATGCACTAAGGTTCCGGCTGGGATTCTCATTTTGGTTCCACCTGCAATACATACCATTCAATCACATAATCAACATTCTTAACATACTTCTAAGTAATGAAAAATGGGAAACATCATGGAATTTTACTGTCGAGGGCAGTGCAAGTCTAGAGGCCCTCACTGGTCCAATTCTCTCAAAGATCTCGAAAGGCCCACAATACCAAGGTGTTATATTCACACATTACCCAATCCTCAAGCATCTCTTCTTTGGCTTTATACGCAAGTACACATGCTCCCCAACCTAAACTCCTTAAATGCCTTGTGTTGATCTGCATAGCTCTTATGTCTATCTTGTTTCACCTTTAGATTCTTCTTAATAACCTGCAATTCATGTTCCATCTCTACCAACATATTATTTTCGATCAATACCCTGTTCACTGGATTTCTCCAACTAATAGGAGTATTACAACTCCACCCATAAAGTGCCTCAAATAGGCTCACCTTCAAAGATTACTGATACTCGTTGTTGTAAGAAAAATCAACCAGTGGAAGGTACTCTTCCCACTTTCATTATTGATGCATAACATACATTCGCAATATATACTCTAGTATCATGTTGACCCTCTCTGTCTGTCCATATGTCTGTGGATGATAAGCTATGCTGAAGGCCAACTTTGTACCCAATCTTGCAGATAACTCTTTCCAAAAACTGGAAGTGCACTTGGCATCTCTGTTTGATACAATCTTCTTTGGAACACCATGAAATCTCACTATATATTTGATGAAGTCTTGTGTTACATCACTACCTGAATTTGTAGAATTCATCTAAATGAGGTGTGCTACTTTGTCAACCTATCCACCACAACCATGATGGAATCATTCTGTCTAGATGTCCTCGAAAAACCTGTAATGAAATCCATAAAAATGACCTCCCATTTCCACTTTGGAATTGGAATCTATTGTAGTAAACCACCTAGATTCTTACACTCGACTTTTACCTGTTGACAATCCAAGCATCTAGCCACAAAATCGGCCACCTCTTCCTTCAGATTCAGCCAGTAGTAGAACTTCTTCACTACTGTCAACATCTTTTGATATCCTGGGTGACCTGAATACAACTTAATCATCAAATTATCTCAAGAGAAGCTTCCTGAGTTCACTTTTGTCTGGCACATAGATCTTGTTCCTAAACCTGATCAAAACATCTACTGTAAGGTGATAGTCCACATCCTTTTCACCTATACCCTACTACTATAACCTATGCCTAAGCTCCCTATACCTATCATTCTGTTGACCTGCCTGTAAGATCTGATCCTATAAATTTTTCCCATATGAACTCATATATCCTATATGATTTACATGTACCCTTCTGTTAAGAGCATCTGCAACCTTGTTTTCTTTTCCCTTAATGTACCTAATATCGAATTCAAACTCATTGATCATCGCCAACCATCTATTTTTCTTAGCATTCAGATTTAGTTGATCAAATAAGTATCTCAATCCACTCAAATCACTCATCAAGATAAATTTCCGGTCAAGAAGATAGTGTCTCCACATCTTCAAAGCACGAGTGATCGCTGCCAGCTCAAGATCATGTGTAACATAATTCTACTCATTCTCATTCAAGTTCCTTGATTATTATCATGCCATGTGTCCCTCCTATATAAGGACTCCACCAAGTCCTCTTTTGCAAGCATCTGTACACACCACAAACTCTCTGTCTGGACCTGCAATCTTTAGAACTAGAGAATTTGTCAAAAATTACTTCAACTACTCAAAATTTGTTACATTTCCTTTGCAATGATGTAATAGGATAAGAAATCTATGAGAAGTTCCTGATGAACCTCCTATAATAACCTAGTAACCCCATAAATGATCTAAATTCATCCACATTCCTAGGAGCTTCCCATTCCATGATATCTTTTATCTTTTCGAAATCCACTTTTATGACTTCCTTGGAGAAAACATGCCCCAATAGTGTACCTATGTTGGAAAGAAACTGCATTTACTAAGCTTGTGTTGTAATGGCTGCAACACCCTCCAAAAATTTTTCTTACACTCAAATTTCAGAGCCTTGCTTGGTCTTTCCCTTTATTGTTGCGAAAATTTGAGCTAATTTCATGAGCTTTCTTAGAGTCTTTTAACCCCTTTTGCTTGTTTGATAAACTATCATATTTTTTCTTGTTTAATTGTTTTTTCGATCTGGTGGACCTTTCTAGTGATTTCGAAGGTTGGTCTTTGTGTATTCATTTTTCCTAGCTATGTAAACACCTGTCGCACTCATACACATAGTTTTAAGCATTGTCGCACAATTGTTGCCATGGTCCTCCTAAAGTCTATCTCAGGTGTCACACTTGTCACTTCTTGTTATAAGACAGTCACACAGAGGGTAATTATTTGTCTTGTTGTTCCAGTGGTCTATGATTTCGCGTCGTCGAAGTATGCTAAGAGTGTGATCACAAGTTCAATTTCTACACAAGTGCACCTTCCTTCCCCACTTAGCCATTTCTCTGAAATTAATCTCGACTGGGAAACTCAGTTTCATCGGACCCTGTCTTAACTGCACACTATGCAATCTCAGCCCTCAATGAAGAAACCTTGCTTCCTGGAACTACACAATGTGCAGTCAATGTCCCCTAGGGAAGTTTCACTGCGCAATTCTAGAGCTAAGAAGCATGCCTTCATCACGAGAGTTACGCAGTAACTCCTCCCAGCCTAACTTGAACTGCACACTTCACAATATTAGTCCCCAAGTTTCTCTCCTTGCCTACTAGAACCTCATAGTGCGTAGAGAGCCCAAATTGCCTTTCCTCCCAGAACTGCACATAAGTGCCCTCCAGTGTCCTCCCTTAGCCGGAGCTCATTGACCTCATGAACTGTGCAGATTTTTCGTCCAGGTCTCTCTAGTGCCCAGTCCTTATTGTCTCTTGAAACTATGCAGTTCTGTTTCCCAGGCTCCCATCCTACATCAGTCATTGATTGTCTCAACTATGCAGTCCTATCTCCAATTGGCCCCTACGCAATGTTTTTCCTCAGTGAGGACTATGCTCAGAAGTTCCTCAATCAAGCCTGAGTTGCACTCTGCACAATCTCAGTGACCAACCCCTCTCCCTCTCACCTGGAACTTCACAATGCACAGTTATTGGGCCCTCTTTCCCAGCCTGTCACATGTCCTGGGCTCAGCCCATGGATAACAATGCATCATATTAGACTAGGGTGTGTTTGGATTGATGTCGTCTTATCATGAGTGAATTGCAGGAATGGGTACACTGCTAGATCATGGTGAGATGATAAAGAAGGAGAAGAAGGAAGAAACATGCTTGAAGACTCACTTACAGTTGGATGGACAAAGTAACCTATCAAGATCAAGCAAAAGGATCACATGTATTTAACCACCTATACAGACCAAAGATCATTGAAGGCCTTTCATCATCAAGCTATGTAGAGGAGGAGAAATCACATCCAAGATTACATATATCCCTCAATAGCAACAATGGCTTGACACTTCCACCTCAGCAAGCCATTCCATGTCAGCAGTGTCATGAGTTGTCAAAGGCAACCTCACTATTATGATCCATGTATATTGTAAATCAAATGTAATGTAACGTGGAAGTCCAATGGACACACATGAATATGAAGAGTCATGTCAGTTGAAAAGTCATAGGAATTTGAACAATCATGAGGGTAGTCAAAGAGTCACAAGGTTCAATCATCACCCCTTGGTTATATATACCCCCTCATTATATGAGAAAAACACTTTTCACCTTGGCTCCTCCGACAATGCATATAGAGTTTTAGTCAGTTCTTTGAGGAGAAATGAGTGGCTCTAATGTCCCACTACTGGGGCTACTGATGTACAATGTAAATATGTGTCTTGGAAATTTTTCTTAATTACAAAATCCTTTTTAGGCCAACACATTTCCATGCATGACTTATGGATGTTTATAAGACTATTCTGTGAGCATTTATATTTCTCATTTGTTTCACATGTACTAAGATAGTTGAACTATTTCAGTTGTTTTAGTGCTTATCTTTTTGGGAATGTGCTATAATGGTTGTCACTATTGTCTCATCCTTGTGGACTATTTTGAAGAATAATAGACATACCTTTCCTTACTTATCAGTTATAATGATCATCACATCCACTTTGGACTACTCCGCTGCATGGTATACAGATCTTTCGCTATTCATTTATTGTAATGATTGTCACATCTGTTGTATAATATTCTGCTCGATGTTGGACAATATTTTCTGGTTCATGTGTGTCTCTTCCTAGGTGGTATTATTACCTCTCACTTAGAGGCTCACTTTTCTCCCCCCTTTTTGCAGTAAGAGAATCTAGACACCATTACATTACTCTCTCATGCTGACAACTAGAGCCGAAGCAAAACTTTAATAATTTGGCAATTGGGCCATTATACCGGATGGGACTCCTACACAAAATGGTGTGACGTATGATTGGGACTTCATACTAGAGAGGTCCCCTAAATGTTGGTGGGTCCAGCACTGTCAACATTTCTAGTGCTAGAAGGAGGGCATCCAACATTATATAGCTGATTATCCCATCGACCCCAATCATACATCTTTTGGTCAAGGATCTAACGTTCACTCCCTCTCCCCTACTCGTAATTCTGAACTTGGTAATTCCTCACCACGCAATCCTGAACGTGAAATTCCATATCATCATATTTGGGCTCTCTGCCCCATCACCCATCAATTTGCAAGAGTTGTTGGACTAATTTTGGGAGTAACCGCTCTTCCGTATTCTCAAAAAAAGAGAAAAACCACCCCCATAGGAGTAATGATATCCTCTATTCAAGAAGAAATCCTCACCACTCTTGAAGAACTAGCAGAGGTTGTTGAATAGGAAGAGGAACCGTCACTCTTTCTTGAAGGAGAAAAAGGCAATCCATTACTCTCAGGTTCACACTCTAGCGGAGGAGGCAGAGGGGAAGCAAATGAAGGAGAAGAAGAGGAAGAAGAAACAACAAATTCATAAGAGGAAGAGGATGACGACAAAGAAGATGGCATGGCAGGCCAAAATATGGATTGGATGACTTAGGGCCTGCTAGCACTTCTGGGTGTCCTACACAAGATGCCAAGATAGTGGAAACGCTCTTAATGAAATATGACCCTAACAAGACATTGAAGGCGGAAGATCACTTAGACAATTTTTACCTACATCTATAAACACTCAAGGTACGTTATGATGATGTTGCATGTAGACTGTTTCCATGTATGTTGGATGGTAGAGTAGTTGTATGGTACCACAACCTTCCTCCAAACTCCATTCAGAATTGGAGGGCATTCAAAAGGATTTTTCTTGAGAAATTTGTTGAAGATAAGACCCCTGCCATGTTACTGAAGGAGTTGGGTAGTCTCAAGATGGAGCAGAAAGAAAAGGTCAAAGATTTCAATCAGAGGTTCAACCATATTTTGAACAAGTTTTCAGATGACATGAAACCTCATGACTCCATCACCATCGACTACTACACTTCTTCCTTGCCAACCAGTATTACGTAGTTAGTCAAGAAAACTGAGAAACCAACTATAATAGAAAAATATGAAGAGGCTATTGTCGTAGAAAAGGACCTGCACGCTATTGGAGTCATCATAGATGATGAACCCACCAAGGACTCCATGGACACCAGTGAGAGGTCTCAGGCTTTTCTTAGAAAGTCTAAAGAAAAGGAATCAAATGATATTGAAAGCCTTACTCGTCTTGTCAAGTCCCCAACCACTGAAATGGGTGAACTCAAACAGAGGACTAGAGAGACTACCATGAGTAGCAAGCCCCCCAAGTACCCACCTAAGAAGAATCTAGCTTCCAGCAGTAGTAGTAATCAACTAGGAAAATCTGCGCAGAGTTCCAATATGGTTCTAAACATTGAGAAAATTGGCACAGATACATACTACAGGTTCCACCATGAGCATCATTCAGAAAAGATGTGCCCAAAATGGAACCAAGGAATGAGTAGTATTGTTGTGCAATTTATTGACACAGTCATGGTTGATGAACAACTTGAGCCTGACGATGTAGAAGAAGAAGTTGCTTGGGCTTGTGGTAAACATGTATCAACATGTTCTTGTAGCCCAGAAAAACACTATCCATAAAGAGCCTCCGAGTGATGGTTCGACCCAGAAGAAGAATAACCAATACAACTTGAGAAGTTAGGGACCGACCACTATGATTGAGTTGTCGAAACAAAAACTAAGGGAAAGTTTTTTAAGGAAAATGAATCCTCCAGCTAACTCAACATAGAACACTCTGAGAAATTTCAAGAAGACAGTCCCAACGAAACATGTTTCCACCAACAGTAAAGATAAAACCATCCCACTGGAAACAATAAACTCAATTCCACCCCCAGACACCTTGGTAAGTCTTCCCGCAATAGAATACAAAATTGTAGAATACATGAAGAAGGTTCGTGTGAACATATCTCTATTTGAACTCACAAAAATCATGAACCAGTGAGACATTCTTCTATGAGCACTTGGGAAAACTTCCTGTAGTAATGCTACCTCTTCAGACAATGGATATAGTAAGTCTGCTGACCATCTCGCATCTGTGCTCAGTGCACTCCACTTGGAGGAAAACTCACTCTGCCCACCATTCTTGTTATCATTTGAAATATTTAACTTCAATGTACATAATTGCTTGCTTGATTTCAGTGCATGAATTAATTCCATGCCACTCTCCATAGATAATAAGATTAATGCTCAATGGAGTAAGACAGATGCACAAATCATCCAACTGGAAAGAAGTTGTGTTCCATCAATTGGTGAACTCAAGGATGTGATCATCCGATTATCATATCATGAATGAGTTCATAAATGCATCAACATTATAAATGTGGAGATCCCAGAAGCATATGGGGTATTCTTAGTAGAGACTAGTCAAGCAAGCTACAAGGATACTTTTCCACTGACTCGTCATACTTATGGCTTTTGTATAAGGGTAGGAACAATAAGATCTAGGTACTATTAGAAAGATAAATGAAGAAAAACGTTACTCCCTTGAAAGGACATAACGAGTCATTGGCTTTCATGGAACTTGTTTTTGGAAATTATTTTCTAGAGACACAGTTGGGGTACTATCCTACAAAGCTATCTCTGGTCCCACCAGACACATAATTGGACCTTCTTCCATGTCCAACTAGCAATAATGAACTTTTAAAAATAAACAGTAGTAGTAGTACTATTAGTACTAGCACAGTAAGTGATGCCTGTACAGATGATATGTGGACCATGTACTTAGATGGATCCAAAACACGGGAGGGCTTCAGAGGTGGTTGCGTTTTATTAGAAAAGCTGCAGAGAAAACACTTAATCTCTAGTTGGTTGGAATTCAAGTGCACGAACAACACCACATAGCATGAAGGACTCGTCTTGGGCTTACAAAAATCCATTGATGTCAATGTTTTTGTCCTGAAAGTGGTAGTGACTCTGAAATCATGGGGCATCAGGTACGTAACACTATACACTATGTGTCACCTCGTATTAAGAGTTACCAACAAGAGGTATGGTGACTTATTTCTCATTTCCATGCTTTCAATACTATTTCAGTACCAAGAATGTGTAATGCATCTGTGGATGCCTTTGAAAAAGTAGCTGCTAGGATGTTACAGTTAAGGGACAGCTTTACTATTGAAATTTTGTATAAACCATCTATACTAAACAACATAACTAATTTACGTTTTTTTTATGATGACCAACAGATATTTTACTTTACAGCCAATGTTGACGTCTTCACAGATGCAACAATCGTTGAGGACGATCATGAGCATGAGCAGACTCTGTAGGACACAACCAGTACAAGCAAAGGCAACTTCATCCCCAAGGGTGTGGTATCATTGGAAACATTGTATGACCTGCAAAACCGTTTCTGGGGACCTATGAATTCCAAAACCCACAGTTCTACATTGTCGCATGAGCACATCAATCTAGGGATAGAAAAAGATCTGAAGTATGTTAATCTCAGTACTTGTTGTACACCACAAGAGCAAAAAGCTTTCATTCACCTATTCAAGCAGTGTCATGATGTATTCACGTGGACATACGATGATCTCAAGACATATGACGCACGAATAATCCAGCATGTGATACCAATCAAGGAAGGGGCTAAGCCTTTTCAACAGAAATTAAGTAAAGTTCATCCAAAACTTGAGCCTCTCATACAGAAGGAATTGAGGAAGTTGTTGGATGCTCAGATCATTTACAAAGTGTGACATTCAACATGGGTATCTAACTTGGTCCTTGTAATGAAGAAGTCCTATGTGTATATTTCCGCAATCTTAAACGCGCCTCGGACAAGGATAATTATCCAGCGCCGCCCATGGAGTAGATACTGCAAATACTATCTGGGGTAGAAATGTTTTCTTTGTTAGATGGTTTCTTGGGCTACAACCAGGTTCTGGTAGCAGATCCTAATAGGATAAAGACTACGTTTCGTACTAAGTGGGGAACAATCGCATTTCACCGAATGTCGTTTGGACTAGTCAATGCAGGTGCAATGTTTCAACATGCAATGGAAATCACCTTCCACGGGCTTATCAGACAGAGTGGTCTACCTCGATGACATAACAATGTTTTCTAAACAACGGTCAGACCATCTACGGCACCTAAAGAAAAAATTTTAGCGATGTCGAAAATACGGGATATCCTTGAATCCCAAGAAGAGTATCTTCGTAGTGTTCGAGGGTAACCATCACACACATTCCCCACCCAGTGAACAAGAAAGTTATGCAGTCTTTCTTAGGGAAGATCAACTTCCTTAGAAATTTCATCTCTGACTATGCTCAAATTGTCAAACCCATACAGGAGATGATCAAGGACATAATCTATAAATGGGATAAAAGGGAAAATGACGTGTTATCCCATATTAAGCAAGCGATAGCAGAAACACCAACATTGTAAAGTCTAGACTTTAGCAAATATTTCTTTCTCTACACTTTCACTTCCAACACTTCTCTTGTTGTTGTGCTCACTCAGAAGGATGAGTTGAAAAACGAGAAACCTATTGCCTTCATGAGCATCAGCCTATAAGGATTAGAACTCAACTACCGCACCTTCGATAAGAAAGCTTATGCAGTATACAAGGCAGTAAAGCACTTCAGACCCCACCTATTGAAAAATCATTGTATTATCTTTGTTCCAGACCCGACAGTCAGATCGTTGCTTGTTCAACAAGAGTTGGGTGAGAGAAGGGCAAACTAGATGATCGGATTATGGGAATACGATCTTGACATCAAACCAGTTCACACCATCAAGGGTCCATGTCTTTGCAAGTTAGCAGTAGAAGCAGTTAACACGCAAGAGGAAGAAGAAGAGCTCGTAGGCTGGGAGCAAGAAATTGAAATGTACAAGGTCGAGCGAGCCTCTCCCACTTTAAATGGAAACTCTTGGTACATATATGTGCTTCGGTGCCTTGAGCATGGCACCATGCCCTCTCATTTCTACACACAACAGAAGAGGGCACTCTGACTCAAAGCATTATCATATCAGCTGGTTCATGGGGTGACCCCAATGGGATATTTCTCAGGTGTCTGGAGGCACATGATTCAGACAAGGTTTTACGTGATCTCCACGATGGACCAGTCGGGGGACACTTCGCAAGCAACACTACAACACACAAGGTCATGCGGGCTGGTTGCTACTGGCCTATATTATTTAAGGATACTTATGCCTATGCCCGCAAGTGTCTGATCTGTCAAAGGTGTGCCAATAGAAATAGGAAGTCAGCAACCCCATTGCAACCCGTTGCAGTGGAAGAACCGTTCCAATAGTGCAACTTAAATATCATTGGGGAAATTTTCCCTCATTCATCGAAGCAACACTACTATATCTTAACTGCTACAGATTATTTCATGCGGTGGATAAAGGTAGACCTGCTAAAACAAGTGAATGAATAGGAAGTCATCAACTTTCTGTAGTAGAATATCATCTCGAGGTTTGACGTTCCTACGTCACTTGTTTTTTACAATGCAACATACTTTTATTCGTTAAAGCTTTATGATTTTTCATTAGAAAATGGTATTGTCTTGAAACATTCTATTAACTATTATCCGCAGGGGAATGATCTTGTTGAATCCACAAATAAAACCCTCATCTATATCATCAAAAATACCATATTCTCTGAGCAGCAAAACTGACACTCCACTTTGGTGAATGCCTTATGGGCTGACCGAGTCACACCTAAACCTTCTTTGAATACCTCCCCTTACTTCCTAGTGTATGAAAATGAAGTTGTCCTCCCACCAAACATCTACTTTCTTGCTCTTTCGTTGTCCCAAGAATCCTAGGGAAAGCCATGTCTCTTAGTTCAGCGTAGGATGGAAATTTTGCACAAGATACATGAAGAAATGCTGAAAGCAAAAGAAATTTTTTCACTCCATCAGAGTCGTATCAAGAGATGGTTTGATAGAAAGTATACATGGAAGAATAGCTTTAGTGTGGGTGAATTAGTCTTGAAGTGGGACAAATCCCACGAAGACAAAGGCAAGCACACTAAGTTTCAATCCTTGTGGATTGGTCCTTACATAGTCCATGAAAAGCTTGGCCAACAAACGTATCATCTTCAATCACTTTTCGGGAAGATTGACTCTCTCCCTGTCAATAGACAAGACTTAAAACAATATTTTGAATGAAGAACTGGGGCTGCACCCCGCACTATGTACATAGTCTATTGTTGTTTGCTGTTATGTTTTCTTTGATTTTCTGTTGTTTTTCTTATGTAAATAAGTGTTTTTCCTACAACGTTCCAGGTTCCAAGTGTGGGTGTGGCTAAAGTTCAAAGAGTCTTGTGATAATGCAGCCCTTAGCCAATATTGTCTCTATCTTCATTGTGTTGGTTGTAACTTTTGGATGATGAAGTTCTGACGAAAAATACGATTCATTCGTAAGGAGAGCTTTGGTCCAGCCATGAACTTGTCTCCAGTTTGGGAACCTCATGCCTATACTCAGTTTTTTGCTTTGGTGTTTTCAAGCTTATCCAACTAGTAGAAATGGAGAAGGGGAAATCTAAATGAGAAAACCTGCATCAAAGGTATTTATATGCTTCTCTGAAGGAACAACCTCTCTTGATCTCAATAAGTCGAGATCCATCTTATGCCCCAAAAATAAATAAGTGTCAATGCGCAGTCCTCTTTAAATAAATAAATAAAGGTGAAAGAAGATAAAGGCTTCCTGCCCAGAGAGGTGAAGTAGGAAACTCCATCAGGGTACTTTCCAAGCTCACTGGCAGTGGAGCAATGCATATGTTCCTATGTGACACCGTCAGGGTATTGTCCAGGCCTATTGGCAGCAAAATGTTTCAAGACAATACCCTTCCCAATTCAAAAAACTATGATCTGGTTATTCTTATGTTGTTTTCAACTGAGAGGGTACAAAGGGGACCATGTCTGCCCATGGGGTAAGTGGGGAAACCAAGTAATCTGCATGATGAATCAATACTCCCTGAAGGACCAAGGTCCTACACTAAAAACCAAATGAAGACAGAGAAGTTGGAATTCAACCAATGTGTTGCCAAGTGTTGTAGTGGCTGCAACACCCTCCAAAATTTTGGCTTACACTCAAATTTCAGAGCCTTCCTTGGTATTTCCCTTTATTTTTTAAAACATTTTAGCTCATTTCATGAGCTTTCTCAGAGTCCTTTAACCCCTTTTTCTTTTTTGATCAACTATCATCTTTTGGCATGTTTAACTATTTTGTCATGCTTGCAGACCTTTTTAGTGATTCCGAAGGTTGGTCTTTATGCATTTAAGTTTTCCTAACTATGTAAACACCTATCGCACTCATACATAATTTTTTAAGCACTGTCGCACAAGTGTCGTCACGACCGTCCTAAAGTCTATCTTAGGTATTGAACTTGTCACTTCTTGTTATAGGACAGTCACATAAAGGGTAATGCTTTGGCTTGTTGTTCCGAGGGTCTATGATTTCGCATCATCAAAGTATGCTAAGTGTGTGATCACAAGTTCAAGTTCTACACAAGTTCACCTTCCTTCCGCACATGGCCATTTCTTCGAAAATATTCCCAACCGGGAAACTCAGCTTCACCATATCCCAACTGAACTACGCACTGTGTAATATTAGCCCTCAATGATGCAACCTTTATGCCTAGAACTGCACAGTGTGCAGTCATTGTCCCCTAGGGAAGTACCACTACACAATTCAAGATTTGAGAAACCTCCCTTCATCCCCAGAATTGCGCATTAACTCCTCCAAGCCTAACTTGAACTGCACACTTCGCAATCTCAGTCCTCAAGTTTTTCCCCTTACCTGTTAGAACCCCAAAATGCACAGAGAGCCCAACCCGCCTCGCCTCCTAGAACTGCACAGAAGTGCCCACTAGTTTCCTCCCTCAGTCGAAGCTCACTGACCTCATGAACTACACAGATCTCTCCTTTAGGCCTCTTAGCTACCCAGTCCTCCTTATCTTTGAAAATTGCATAGATATGTCTCCCAAGGTCCCATCCTACATCAGCCACTAACTGTCTCAACTACGTAGTTCTGTCTCCTAGTGGCCACTACACAAGTTTTCCCCTCAGTGAGGACTTTGCTCATAAATTCCTCAGTCAAACATGAGCTATGTTTTGTGCAGTCTCAGTGACCAACCTCTATCCCTCTCACTTGAAACTGTGCAATGTGCAGTTAATGGGCCCTCTTCCCCAGCCTGTCACTTTTCTTGAGCTCAGTCCATGGATAACAATGCATCATATTAGACTAGAAGTATTTGGATTGATGTCGTCCCGTGATGAGTGAATTGCAGGAACATGTACACTGTTAGATCATGGTGAGATGATGAAGAAGGAGAAGAAGGAAGAAACATGCTTGAAGACTCACTTACAGCTAGACAGACAAAGAAACCTATCAAGAGAAAGCAAAAGGAGCACATGTATGCAACCACCTCTCAAGACCAAATATCATTGAAGACCCTACATCATCAAGTTATGTAGAGGAGAAGAGAAACCACATCGAAGAACAAATCTATCACTTAGCAGCAATAGTGGCTTGACATTGCCACCTCAGCAGTGTCATGCCAAGTCATGTCATGAGTTGTCAAAGGCCATATCACTTTTATGAGCCATCTATATTGCAAATCGAATGTAATGTAAAGTGGAATTTCAATGGACACACATGAATATGAAGAGTCATGTCAGTTGAAAAGTCATAGGAAAGAGTCACAAGGGTCAGGCATCACCCCTTGGTTATCTATACCCACTCATTGTATGAGCAAAAGACTTTTCACCTTGGATCCTCCTACAAAGCATAGAGAGTTTCAATCAATTCTGTGAGGAGAAAGGAGTGGCTCCAATGTCCTAGTATTGGGGCTGGCGATATACAATGTAAATATGTTTCTTAGAACTTTTTCTTAATTATAGAAGCCTTTTTAGGCCAGCACATTTCCATGCATGACTTATGGATGTTTGTAATACTATTCTGTGAGCATTTATATTTCATATTTGTTTCACATGTACTAAGATAGTTGAACTATTTCCATTTGTTTAGTGCTTATCTTGTTGGGAATGTGTTGTAATGGTTGTCACTATTGTCTCATCCTTGTGGACTATTCCACAGGGTACTAGAAAATCATTTCCTTACTTATCAGTTATAACGACCGCCACATCCATTGTGGACTACTCCACTGGATGGTAAACGGATCTTTCCCTGTTCATTGGTTGTGACAGTTGTCACATCCATTGTGGACTATTCCAATGGATGTTGGACAAGCTTTTTTGGTTCATGTGTGTCTCTTCCTAGGTGGTACTATTACCTCTCACTTAGAGGCTCACTTTTCTCCCCCATTTTTGCAGTAAGAGAACCTAGACACAGTTGTGTTGCACACTCACCAGGCATACTCACCTTGTTGTTCGAAGATACCATTGCATGACTCTCTCGTGCTGACATCTAGAGCCAAGGAAAACCTTTAATGATTTGGAAACTAGGCCATTATACCAGATGGGACTCCTACACCAAACGATGTGAGGTTTGATTGGAATTTCATACCAGGGAGGTCCCCTAAATGTTGGTTGGTCTACCACCATCAATAGCTTGGCATACAACTAATGCTCTCTTAACAATCTCAATATTGTTTCTAAGTGTTTGGATCTCACTTAGAGGCTCACTTTTCTCCCCCATTTTTGTAGTAAGAGAACCTAGACACGGTTGTGTTGCACACTCACCAGGCATACTCACCTTGTTGTTCGAAGATACCATTGCATGACTCTCTCGTGTTGACAGCTAGAGCCAAGGAAAACCTTTAATAATTTGGAAACCGGGCCATTATACCAGATGGGACTCCTACACCAAACGATGTGAGGTTTGATTGGGATTTCATACCAGGGAGGTCCCATAAATGTTGGTTGGTCTACCACCGTCAACAACTTGGCATACAACTAATGCTCTCTTAACAATCTCAATATTGTTTCTAAGTGTTCGGCATGCTCTTCCTCATTCTTAGAATATAACAATATATCATCAATGAATACAATAATAAACTTGTCCACATAAGGACATAATACATTATTCATCAAGCACACAAAAGTAGTTGGAGCATTAGTCAAACCAAAAGGAACTACGACAAACTCATAATTCCCATACTTGGTCCAGAAAGCAGTCTTGTAGACGTCCTATTCTTTGATGCATACTTGATGATATAATGATCTTAGATCAATCTCTGAGAACATTGTTTCTCCCTTCAGCTAGTAAAAAAAATCATCAATCCTTGGTAACAAATACATGTTCTTGATGGTTACCTTATTCAATTTCCTGTAATCAATGCATAGCCTAAGAGTACCATTCTTCTTCTTTACAAAAAATATTGGTGCACCCCAAGGCAACACTTGGCCTAATGTATCCCTTTTCAAGAATTTCCTTCAGTTGCAACTTCAATTCCACTAAATCTGGTGTGCTCTTCATGTAAGGTTCCTTTGATGTTGGTGCTTAATCTGGTACAAATTCAATAGAAAATATACTTCCTTATGAGGAGGTAACCCTGAAATTTTTGTGGGAAATACATCCTGAATCTGTTGCATAACTGGGTAACCATTCAAGATTTTTTCATTCTCAACATCCTTAACTTTATCACTAGAAATATGTATTGAAATTAACACACACCCTTTCCTGTGACTGCGCTTTTCCTGCATAGTTGTAACCATTCTAACTGACGTTTCCTTCTTCTTACAATGTAAGATTTTTTGTTCTCCAATGTCATCCACGCACTCAATATCCTTGTCATAACAGACCACCTTAGTCCTACGAAGATATAACTATTCCATACCCAACAACATATTGTACAAACCCAATGGAAGCAAATTCAGATGCGTTAATGTAGGCATACCATTCAACTCAAATGCACAAGATCTTACCGAATGATGAACTCTTTTCTTTGTACATATAGCCAATTGCACTAACCAAGATTTTGCATGTACTTACTTATTTAAACCACACTTATCCACCATGTCAGTATTAACATAACTATAATTAGATATAGGGTCAATCAAAATAGAAACAACTTGATCACAAATCTTACCGTCCATCTCGATAATAGATGCCTGGTGATCTACCTACCTATTATCCAACATTACATAAATTTGAGAAATAATTTTTCCAACATCCCCCACTATCTATGCCTCCCAAGCACTGTAGATTTGCAGTCTTCCACCTTGATTCTATAGACAATCTCTCCGATGATGATCCTTTCCACAATTCCAACACTATAAAGGATTCTTTCCATCACCTTTGTTTTGCTCCTCAAATTGAAATCCCTGCGCTATGTCAAATGCACTGAACTTCTAAAGCGGTGCTGCATTCACTTTGTTACCTGTGTCCTAAGGTATTGTTCGATCCTTATCCCATTTTCCTTTATTGTTCTCATTACCTTTCCAATCCCTCTTAGTCTCATATTTGTGCTTTGATTTCTCACAAAAAATATTTAGCTTTCTAATGGCTTCCTCTAGTGATCTAGGCTCATAAAACACGATTATTTACTTGAATGCTACTGACAACCCACTCATGGATCTTTGAATATCCACTTTCTCCTCCTTAATATAAGGCACATACCTCAATAACTCCAAGAATATTCTAGTGTACTCCTCATTGGTCATGGATTCCATCTTCAACTCATAGAATTAATTTTCCCTATCATCATAGTATCTCTCCAATAGATAATTATTCCTGAAAAGTATCTCAAACTCACTCCAAGTCAACTACTCTTCATGAATACCTTTGAAATTCTTTACATCTTCCCACCAAATGTCCGCTTTACCTTTAAGACTAGACGTAGCTATTATGGCCTTCATGTTCTCTAAGTAATCATGTAATTTGAAGAACTTATTCATCTATAGCAACCACGCTTTTGCGTCTTGTGAATTCTTCATTTCTCCATCAAATGTAGGTGGCTTGGATTTCTTGAACTCATCTGACAAATATACCCTGACACTCCTCTTGTAATGATGATAACGATGATGACCATGATACTTGTCTAAACTAGAACTAGAGTAATGCCCATGTCCACTGCCTTGTCTATTAGGAGTATCCAATAATATGCCATCTCTGACCATGTCATCTCTATATTACCTATGCCCACCACGCAACCTACTACCATAGGCTCCATTAGTCATGTCCTCTTGTCCATGACTAATCCTAATTGGTCCATGTCTCTACAAGTCTGACAAGCTCTAAAGGATGACTGCATTAACCTCTGCTTGTTTTTCTTGTGCCTTGGAAAGTCTCTCTCATGACTAAATGATTATATCATTATCTTCTTTACAACTTCTTATTTCTTCCTTAAAACTTCTCAATGTGTCTGCTATATCAAGAGAGTACCCATCACCATGTTGCTCATATGATCTATAGGGAGAATCTTGTGAACTATTATCCACAATTTTTCTAGTCATCTTTGATCTTCTTCTTCCTGTAAGTATATCATGTCAACTAAACCAAAACATAAACATAACCAACATACCTCAATGCAGTTTAGGGGAGGATATCTCGTCTACAAGATCAACCATATTAGAAAAATACATGTCTAAACATAATCATAGTAGTATATAGGCATCATCTCAATCATCATCCCAATTACCATGCATGATGTCTCAACTATAACACCAACTAGACATGATGCATGCACAACAACATATAGACATTGACATGCATAACCAATGCATATACAACTGACATGAATTCACGACAAACAAATCCCAACAACTACATCATTAATCTCTATATGACAACACAACAGTATCAATAACTACCGCCATGCATTCATAACAAACACATAGGCCATAAGCGTAATGAACACATATGCAACCGACATGTATAGCACGACAAACACATTCTAACCATCCAGTCCAAGGGTTGAACCATTTTCTGATACCACTCTATGGTATCATGTATCACCCAAGGAGAATGGAAACTAGACATCACTGAAAGAGAATAGAACTTGCTCTGATACCAATCTGTAACAACCTCCTCCCACACTTACCCAAGATAACTAGTTCACCAAGGTAAATATATGATGAGGAGTTACTATGATATGATTCAACTCCCCAAGTACATGTAAGGAAGTGGAATCAACAAACCAAAACTAAACTGACCTTCCTTAGGAGCTACGAGACCCCCATGGACTAACCAACCACTCAAAGGACTCAACCCCTAAGTTAACTTGCTTTTTACTGAACTAGATCCCTAGTCGCTCCTGTGACAAGCCCTCCATGCAATTGTAACCCTTTAGTCTCTCCCACAACAAGACCTCCATGTGACTACAGTAATTTTTAGGAAATTTTGTGCCAACATCCCCGAAATCTGACCACGTTTTTAGGGCTAGGGATCAGGCCTCTACCCAGAACTTGATGGAATACTCAGAAATGATAAATAACAAGAAGACAAGGCCTCTAATGTGAAACTTGAACAAGGACCTGACATGTCTCATTCTAACCATGACAGGAATTTCATCCAACACATCATGAACATGTAATGTATAGGTCATAAAAACACATCTGAACATAGCGACCTCATACTTATCTGAGATTCTCCAATAAGGTCTGATGCCCTATCACAATAGCCACATTATCATCTATTAGGTTATTTATTCATTAACATTTCATCTACTAACCAAAACATAATGAAAGCCATAACTCAAATTTGTCATTAACCATGCTTGTAACCAACATATAACCATATAAACAACAATAATAGAACAATCATCATAACCACATAATAATAAGTACTTTTACATATATAACACATGAATAAAAGAGCTCTTATTAACAAATGCAAATCCAACCAAGTCAGGGACTTCCACATACCACCTAACCATAGATTGGGTTGAACCAAAAATTTATTTCAGTCAATCACCCCCATGCCATATTCCAAGCATGAATGTGGGATCTCATGGAATAAACCAAGAAAACCAAACTAGGGCTTCTAGAGGCCAAACACCTCAACTCTCAACCAGTGATTCCACCTCATGGTCGGACATCACTAACCATCACCAGATCGGTCTCTATCCAAGTTTTCCAGGGCTCTAGAGCGTTTTTTCCAATCTGTCTTCCAGGACTAGTAACTCAACCCACACCCATTGTCGGTCTCAAGAATGTTTCTCCAACCAAGGCTTCTAGGACTAGTAACTCAACCCACCAAGGGCTCAAGAGCGTTTTTCCAAACAAGGCTTCTAGGACTAGTAACTCAACCCAAGTTGTTATAGGGCTTCCTGAGAATTTGTCCAACCAAGGCTCCAGGAACTAATAACTCAACCCACAGCCATAAAGAACTTGAGAACCAAACAAAAAAAAGGTAAAACTGACAACAACATGGTTATTCAGGAAATGACAAGGCTAGGAAAAACCATTGTCAATCAAAGCAATCCTCCATGCAAATGACATATCATAACCAAATAACCACATGCATATCCCATGCATGCCAAAACTAACAAGGAAATCATACGTGCAACTTGGTACCTACAAGCAAAACCCATTGTAGTTGGTGATCTTGATGTTCCCTTGCACTTTTGTACTCTTTCTTTGCCTTCCTTCTCCAAATCCTAAGTAATCCACACTCCTCCAATAGTGCTCCATGAAAACTCTAAGTGTCCAGGAGTATAAGAGAGAGAATAAAGAGAGAGAGCTCCAAGCTAATATTAACAAAATTTGTGTACTAATCCTCAGAATCCTTTTTATCGATAAGGCCTCTATTTTCTTCAATTTCCATTCTTTTTCCTTCATTTTCCTCCTCACATTCAACCTATGACCTTTCACCTTCCTTTTCTCCTATTTTCCATTATTTCATAAATAAAATGTCAATTAATGCCATTTTTCCTTTGCCATTTCCAATAGCCATTAATTAATCACCAGTGATCCCCATCACTATGTTTTGCCCAACATTCAACTTGGAATACATGTCTCATGACCTTGGTTATTATTTTTCCTTTATTAACTTTCTTACATGGATTTTTAACCCGAGGTTGTTAGAGGCATGGGGAATGCAACTAGAAAGGCCTTCCTTTTAAATTCAATCATACATGGTTAAAGGACAATGATTTCATAACATGGTTCAAACTACTTGGTCAAATGTGGTTCATCAAAAGGATACTTCTCGGATGAATGTGGTTACTAGGAAATTAAATGATCTTAAGAAAATGGTTCAAAGATGGAAAAGAGAAAAAAAGAGGAATAATATCAAATAATTAGTCAACATAAACAATAAAATTTTGGTCATATTTGATGCATCTAATATGGGTTTCTTCTTAGACGCACAAAAGCAATTGACCCTAGATCTTGAAAGGTAGAAGTGGTTGATTTTAAAATAAAAAGAGGATTAATGGAGGATTGAAATTCATGTCATTTGGATTAAGGGGGGTGATTAAAAAATAAAAATAAAAATAAAGGACAAACAAACAAAAAAACAAAACAAAAAAAGAAAAAAAAACACAACTATGCCTCTCAAAGGAAAAGAGAAAATATTATTTGGGAGTTAAAGGATGTTTAGGGTTGGAGCATTTTCTCACTAAAGGATCTTTGTAAAGAGGTTGTTCCTTATTTTGGAAAGTTATATTGTGCCAAGGAGGAGGTGGATATCAAAAACCAGGTAAGTGGCATCCAAGCATATCCAACAATGTTTAATGCTAATGACAATGTTAATATATGGAGTTCAATCACATAAAAGAAATGGTATATGTTTTAAAGTCATTCACCAAGGATAAAAATCTTGGTATGAATGGGTGGTCCATGGAATTATTTCTTCATTTCCTAGATATCATGGGGCATGATTTGCTACTTTTAGTGGAGGAGTCAATAACCTCTTATTCGATCTTTGGTGCGTTAAATTCCACTTTCATAACTTTGGTTTAAAAATTATATTCCTACATTTTTCATGGATTATAGGCCTATTTCTATTTGCAATATCGTGTATAAAATGATATGGACGATTATAGCTTCCCGGTTAAAAGATACTTTGTCAAAATATATTGCTCCAGAACAATTTGGGTTCTTAAAACATCAACAGATACATGATATAGTGGCCATTACATAGGAATGCATGCATTCGATTAATCCTAAAATGAGGTATGCTCTTTTATTTAAACTATATATGATTGAAGAATATGATTGTGTAGATTTGGGTTATTTGCGGATGGTTTTGCATAAGATTGGTCTTTCAACGAGGGTCATCAATTGGATTATGGAATGCATCACCTCAATAAATTTCTCTATTTTAATTAATGTGGCGCCTTCTTGTTTCTTCAAGACATTGAGGGGATTAAGGCAGGGAAGTTCACAATCTCCTCTTTTATTTTTACTATTTATTAAAGGGATGAGTAGATTAATTACAGAGGCGCATTCTAGAGGATCATTTTCAAGTTTTTTATCACTAAAAACATTTCAATAAATCACCTTATTTTCATAGACTATTTTCTTGTTATTGGAAGGTTTTCATTGGAGAATGGAAAATATTACACCTAATTATATGCTCTTTTGGTGATGTTTCAGGACTCTATATAAGTAAAACTAAATCTTTGTTGATTGCTCCATCACTAGAAGATGTCATGGTTTCATAGATTGCTAATTTATATGGTATTGAGATGGTCCCATTGGATAATGGATTCAAATACCTTGGTTTCCTCATGAAACTAAATAAATATGGGATGAAAGACTAGCGTCGATTAATTGATAAATTTGAACATATATTGTCATCTTGGAAACATAAATGGTTGACACTTAAGGGAAGGATGCTAATTTGCAGTATGTTTTGTAGAGTATTGTAGTATATTGGATGTAACTCTATTTTCTACCAAAAAATATCATCAAGAGGGTAAATTCATTTATTTATAAATTTATCTGGGTGGGTTCCAAAGATTTAAAAAAGATCCATCTAGTTCAGTTGGAGTACATCTCTATGAGGACCAAGGACGGAGGATGGGGTATAAATAATATTGAGAATTTTGTATGAGCATTGTTGGTAAAGAGGTTTTGGAATTCTTTAAATGGTAATTGCATTTGGAAAAGAATTATAAAAGGATAAATACCTTACAATTTGGTTTTTCTTGTAGTGGGTAAAGGATGGGGCATGATCTCTATGATTTGTTTCATATGTATGGAACATTCTGATGAAAGTAAAAAACTTGTTGATTGGGAATTTGAGATTGGAGATTACATCCAGAAATTTGGTGGAGATTGGTTTGGACCCTATTAGAGGATTTTCTAGATATCATACTCTTCTTGTCACACTTATTAGGTATATCCATAACTTGGGTGTTTATTTCTTAAATCAGACATGATTCTCATGATCCCAACTCTCTTTATCATTCTTGGATATTCTCTTGGGATTTAGACTTATATGATGAAATGGATGAGTCATGGAATACGTATGTAAGCAACTTTTGTCGATATCACTCTAATGGAGAAAGAAGATATCTTTATGTGGGATTTGAATTCTATGTAGTGTAAGATCACTGTTGTTGAGGCACACAGGGATATAAATTGTGATCACTTGAATTTGGGAGATAGATGATGGTTTAGTAATATGGAATTGGAACCTTCCCCTAAATCTCAAATGTTTGGGTGGCTACCCTAGAAAAATAATATATTATCTTGGGATTATCTATGTAGGTGTGGTTTCATTGGTCCATGCATATGTGTATTGTGTACGAAAGAGCTTGACGATGTGCTTCAGATTTTCCTAAAGTGTCCATTTGCAACTTCCATATGGATTGGTGTGATGAACATCTTAAATATACTTGTCGATTGGAATTCCAAATCTATGGAAGCATGTTTGCAGGACTGGAGATCGGGCTTCAAGGAATATCACACTCTTCCTCTTTACATATTCTAGGGAATTTGGAGGTGTACAAATGAAATTATAATTTACAATATTCCTTTGAACATTAAATGTATTTACATGAAGATATGTGAATACTTTAATGAAACCGGGCCTGTGGCTATAAATGGTCTTTGACATGCTTTTATTTATTGAATATATGGAGGAGATATCCTATTGATCCAAAATGAATCTAAGATAGACTTGTAAGTATAAATTGTTCCTCACAAAGGAAAATGAAAGTCAAGGGATGCTCCTGGAAATAGTCCCATTACAGAGATCTTTCATTCTAAATCTGATGCAATTTGAATGGACTAAAATGGACTTCGGATGATGAAGTTATTGCAAAAGGAAGATTGCCTTTGTCCTTTGAAAAAGGAGGCATTTCTTCTAAAAATGGCATAAAAGGCCTTATATGGGAAATCGCATCGCAAACGGTTCAAAGGGCGGACTTAAGGCCAAGGCAGAAGGGACCCCTGATCAACGATCCCCGACATATCGCAATTGGAGGCAGGCTGTATGCGATATCGAGACCCCAGACTATGCGACATTGTGATTGCCAATTATCAAATCGACAGATTGGCGTCGGCGTAGTCCATAGCCAAAGGAAGAACCCCCGAGCTGTTACAAATGCGATATGTGATAAAGTGATGGGACGATGTGCGATCGCACGATAACCATCGGATCGGGAAAAGAGATCAACAGTCCAGATTTAATCGGTGATCAATGATCGGCAATACCCAATGCCAGGGCCAATGCGATTGCGATTGCGATATTCCGATAAGAGCAAGACATGATGGTTTATAGACCTGATTTCATAAGTTTTGAAATCCGGGAATTCGGGATTTCTGTGTATTCTCGTGTAGTTGGGTTTTGGCCATGAAATGATGCGATTGCGATATGCCGATGGAAGGCAGACCCGATAGGGTTTACAGGGGCGATTTCATAGACTTTGAAGTCCTGGTTTTTGTGCTTGATAGTGTAATTCCGAGTATTCTCTGTGTATTGGAATTATGTGCTATTTTCAGGAATTTTCCCGAAGAAAAGCCGCTTGTGTATTTCCTTTGTAACTATCACATTCTTTTTGCCATGATGTAAGCTGGTGTTTGTAACAATGATGCAGGAATGTGTTATACGCAGAGCCATAGAGCCAAAGCGCCAGAGGGCCAGTCAAAGAGACAGAGGGATGATTACACACAGAGAAACGAATAGGAAGCTGCAGAGCCGAAAGAAGGCCTCACAAAAGCCAGAGAACATGATTGAGAGGCAGCGCAGAGAGTTTTTAGAGCCGCTTGGAGGTTGAGCGATCCACTATTAGCTCAAACAGCCAAGAACCAGAAAACCTGAGAGCATCAGAGCCAGAGGGCTGAGAAGAGGCAGAGCCACGAGAGGTTGGAGGCAGAGCCAGATGGACAGAGCCAGATAGCTGAGAGAGCTAGAGCCAGATGAGACAGAGAGCTGAGAGCCAGAGCCAGTTAGCTAGAGAGCCAGAGCCAGAGAGCTCAAACAGACTTCTAAGAGCCATGGATTGTAATAAAGTTCAGAACAGCAAGGGGTCGAAATGATCAACTATTTCTGGTGTTCAGAGTGTGATGAAGATAGAAGAAGGCATTCCAAAGATAGTTAAGAGAATTCTAAGGGAGTTGGTGCAAGCTAGATAAAGATTGCTTAGAGTGTTGATTGAAGGAGTCAAGTCTAGAGAAGCCTAGATCTATCTGTGGAGTATGGAATACCAGTGGGATAAGATGGTATTTCTAAACCCATAGGTTCAGTGTAAACCAATGGAGTTGAGCGTGGAGCTTGTAAAAGAATTGATGCCATAATCCCAGAGAGCCTAGTTTGTAAAAATTTTGAATAATATGACACATTCACAGAGATTATCCCGATTATACACTATTGCGGAATACATGCATAATACATAACCTCCTCTACGTTGATCATCAATTTACAGAAGTAGAAACAATAACATGCGCACATAGAAGCATCATTCACACATATCAACACAGTATTTTCCTAGGGAAAGCATCTCGCTAAAAACCCCAACTATCTCTATATTATATTGATTGAGAACATGTAACAAACATAGTAAAATACTCCTCTCAAGTATCCAGCACTATCTCCACCTATTACACACAATACAGCTCAGATCTGATCTCCAAATCTCCTCCGCTGCTTCCCTGCCTCCACTACACAATCCTGCAAGAGAATGAATGAGAATGGCTGATCCAAACTCCTATTTACCTTGTGAAAATCACCCACACTGTAAATCACGTGATCATAAGCTATATTTCACTTGGTATTGGCCCACACTATGCAGAGATCATTGGCATAACTCAATCCCATGCATTTGCAAAGTCTCATGCACAACTATAGTCACAACTGATAGCAATCTCAACCTCTAACACCTGTCCCTGTTGAACTGTACATGCACTGAGCTAACTGATGTATTCTTCAGTTGCATTATGAGTTAATAATTAGTGAATTAATTAATAACTAATTCACACAACTCATCACTTATTCTATTGATCAGTTAGACTAAATACAACTAGTTCAACTAAGTCAAACTGAACACAACTCCATTAACTGCTCATCCAACTCCATAGAACTCAACCACATGAGTTCTAACTGATGTCCTGCATGCAATAGCTCAACTGACCCACAAAGAAAGCGTATTTCCTTCTGACAGTTGCATGTGCCACATCTGTAGCTCAAACTGAAGTGCTCCAAGAGGATAAGATAAAGTCTATAGTCTAAATATTATTATGAAACAATAATATTTGACTTTTCTATTTTTGACTAGCAGTCTAAAAATAGACTCTGATCACTCCTGTTGTGATCACTCCTGTTGTGATCACTCCTGCTGTGATCACTCCTGCTGTGATCACTCCTGCTGTGATCACTCCTGCTGTGATCACTCTTGCTGTGATCACTCCTGCTGTGATCCAAAAATATACTTTGCGCCATAATTTGCCTGCGGGCCCACTTAGTGAAGGCGACTCCTTTCCACTAAGCTCCATCATCTTGTTACATTCTCAACAACAATTTCTTGTTGCACACTTTTCAACACTCCCTCTCAACAAGAAAGGCTTCCTCTCAAACCCGATCCTGAAACTCTGGAATGTTCTACATGCAACACATCTACCCGGTCCACTTTGCTCCAACAACACTTGGAACAAAAACACTCCCAACTGACCACTCTGTTGGGCTAGGAATATACTCTGATGCTGAAGCTCTACCTGCTGCTGACAAGTGCTCCCTCTCTGACATCTGCGCTACTGCAACATCTCCATGCATCTCACACCATTGCACACCTCTCTGTGCCACCTAGCACTGTGCAAAACACTTGTGCCTCTCGCATTGCTACAGCTTGCATGCTATGCGCTGTCCTGGGATTCCCTGCACTGTTGCTCTCTCTGCCGCTCCATCCGCATCTGTCTCTACCAAATCAGTCAGTTCCTGCTACTCCACATCGGGGCTCCCGTAGCAAGGTCTCATCCAAGAGGTTGGGTACCTCAAGGATCCTGCCCCTCCTCCTTGGAACGATCACTCTATATCGCCCCACCTCCTACCTGGAGGTATGGCTGCATGTGATCCCTCAGCCCACCTGGCTCGAAGTTTCCCCCTACTGGAGGTCTCTACATGAGTAGATGTCTCTACTCGATCTCCTCTCAGCTTCCCTTGTTGTGGCTACTCCACAACCTCCTGAAGCTGCTGCACCAATTGTGGCTCCTCCACAATCGTCTAAGACTTCTTTTGGCTCTGCATGTTGAGAGGTAATATACGCTCCCTCTCAACCACCAAGTCTCCATCAGTTGCCTCGCTACTCAAGGCTTTGCATGCATCTTGAACCTCAAGAGCATACAGTTTCTTGACCCGTGAACCAATCTTCTTCCCCTGTCTAGTGATGATGTGTCTAAGGAAAACCTTTCCCTTACTGAAGACTACATCATAGTCTCTGTCTTCCAGCATCGCGATTAACACCAAGTTTCTCTTCAGTCCTGGTACATACTTGACATCGATCAAGGTAAGGCGAGCTCCATGCTCCCTTTGAAAAATAACCGTGCCTACACCTGAGACACTATACTTCTCATCATTACCCATCCCTATGAGTATCTAGAGATCTTTCTCCTCCAAAGTATTGAACAAACTTTTGTCACCGGTCATGTGGAAAGAAGCTCCACTGTCAAGAAACCAACCACTTCCCACCATGGATGAAACCATGCATGCGAAGAGTGTGAAGTCCAACTCAAACTGTGAAGCAAGTGAGGTTGTCTCACCTTCAGAACCTTCCCCGGATCCCTTCTTGGACTTCTTCTTTGGGCAATTAGTAGCATAATGGCCCAACTCATGACAATGAAAGCATCTCACCTTTGACTTGTCAACCTTCTTCCCATCATTGGAAGAACTGGATTCGGAAAGAGAAACCTTCCCCTTCCCCTTCTTCGCCTTACTCGCTAAGGCACAGTTCTCCTCATCATGCATGCATGAAGAACTGTCTCTGGTGCTTAGTCTAATCTCCTCTTGCACAATATCTGACCAAAGTCTCTCCCATCCTGGCAATTTCTCCCTTCCATTCACCGAGTCCTAGTAGCTATGCCAACTCTTAAGAAGGCCAAGGAGTGCTAGACTCACCATATCCTCATCCTCAACAGTTATCCCCGCACTTCCCAGCTCATCCTGGCATTGGGTGAATTTCGTGAGATACTGGGGCATACTATCTCCATTCTCACACTAAATGTTTCTGAGTTTCGCTCTTGCTTTGGAATTAAATTCGAATTCCACCAGCTCAAAACTCAACCGCTTCTGATCTAAAATTCGTGAGAACAAAGTATTTCTCGTACAGAGATTGACTGTATGGGCATTCACCGGATATCTCACCTTCCAAAAGAAGGATGAATCCAGAGGCTACCTGACCCAACTATAGACTCCGCCTAAAGAAATAAAATGTAATCACTTTCTAAATAATAGATCTGATGATCAATCCTCGCTTTGATATCCTGTAGAACTTTTTCTACAAATCAAAGAGCTCTGATACCATGTAGAAATTTTGAATAATATGACACATATTCACAGAGATTATCCCGATTATACACTATTGCAGAATACATGCATAATACATAACCTCCTCTACGTTGATCATCAATTTACAGAAGCAGAAACAATAACATGCGCACATAGAAGCATCAATCACACATATCAACACAGTATTTTCCCGGGGAAAGCATCTCGCTAAAAACCCCAACTATCTCTATATTATATTGATTGAGAACATGTAACAAACATAGTACAATACTCCTCTCAAGTATCCAGCACTATCTCCACCTGTTACACACAATACAACTCAGATCTGATCTCCAAATCTCCTTCGCTACTTCCCTGCCTCCACTGCACAATCCTGCAAGAGAATGAATGAGAATGGTTGATCCAAACTCCTATTTACCTTGTGAAAATCACCCACCCTGTAAATCACGTGAGCATAAGCTATATTTCACTTGGTATTGGCCCACACTACACAGAGATCATTGGCATAACTCAATCCCATGCATGTGCAAAGTCTCATGCACAACTATACTCACAACTGATAGCAATCTCAACCTCTAACACCTGTCCCTGCTGAACTGTACATGCATTGAGTTAACTGATGTATTCTTCAGTTGCATTATGAGTTAATAATTAGTGAATTAATTAATAACTAATTCAGACAACTCATCACTTATTCTATTGATCAGTTAGACTAAATACAACTAGTTCACCTAAGTCAAACTGAACACAACTCCATTAACTGCTCATCCAACTCCACAGAACTCAACCAAATGAGTTCTAACTGATGTCCTGCATGCAATAGCTCAACTGACCCACAAAGAAAGCGTATTTCCTTCTGACAGTTGCATGTGCCACATCTGTAGCTCAAACTGAAGTGCTCCAAGAGGATAAGATAAAGTTTATAGTCTAAATATTATTATGAGACAATAATATTTGACTTTTATATTTTTGACTAGCAGTCTAAAAATAGACTCTGATCACTCCTACTATGATCACTCCTACTGTGATCACTCCTGTTGTGGTCACTCCTGCTGTGATCACTCCTGCTGTGATCACTCCTGCTGTGATCCAAAAATAGACTTTGCACCATAATTTTCCTGCGGGCTCACTTAGTGAAGGCGACTCCTTTCCACTAAGCTCCATCATCTTGTTGCATTCTTAGCAAGCATTTCTTGTTGCACACTTTTCAACATAGTTGAGTTGACTAGAGCTCAAGGAGACGTAGCCCAAGAGTTTTGGGTGAACTCCATATTATATTGTTGTTATGTGTGTCTGTTTAATTGTTGCTTTACTTACTGTCACATGTATTTAAATATCAGCATAAGCAACAGAACTTAAAGCACTTAACAGTTAAAGGAAAACTAAAAGCATACACCTATTTTCAAGCACTTTTTAATTCCACAATTGGTTAATCATAAGGTCTTGGAAATATTTAAGCTTTGGAAGTGGGAGAGGTTCTTGTAAGCTGACAAGAAGCCTTTAGTGCCCCATTTTTAGATCAGGTGGTATCAAAGCTTAAGTTTGATTAACCCCACCTTCAAGAAGGTTATATCAGAACTAGTTATACCAGAGCAAGTGGTTTCAGATCAGAATGCTTGATTGACAGAGAAAATATTGCTTGTCTAAAAGGTGTTTAGACAGTCAAAGATTGATTGTATGTGTGTTTGTAGACTGACTATTGTTTGAGTTTGCAGAGGTGAAGGGAAAGCTATTGATAGCTCAATCCAGGAGAGGATAAAAAGGAAGAAGGGTTGAAGGCATTCTTCTTATCCCAAAGGACCTCAAAGTAATCCTTGAAGCACATGAGGTTTGTTACAAAAGGTTGATTGAATAAGCTCTTTGTTAATCTTGTTTGAAGTTCTTTTGTTCATTCTAATAATGACAACTTCTATAAGTGATTCCCCAAATTCTTCTTTCTTAAAAAGATTCTTTGATGAAGACAAGAAGCAAGACTTGTTCACCATGATGGATATGGTGAGGGAAATGTATGAGGATGGAAGGAAGAGCAACATACTTAGAGAGTAGTTGGATTCCGTGGAGGAAGAGAAGCAGTTGCTTTCTGACAAATTACATGAAATGGAGAGGCAACTTCATATTGCAAATATGAACCTGAAAAGGATGCATGAGTTGGAGACACAACTCTTTGTTGCCAAAGAAGCCTTAGTCAAGTATCAGCTTGAAGAAGAGGTAAACAATTCCTGTTTGTCTTCGAATTCCTCTAAGAATTCTTATATTGGTTCTTTTGAAAAACATACCAGAGGCATAGGTTCCAAGCTAATGTCCAAGATGTGTTATGAAGGAAAAGGCTTGGGTAAACATGCACAAAGTATTATTGAGCCAATAATGGTTGAGGAAAGGCCTAAGTATTTGGGTCTTGGCTATGGACAGTCTTATGGAGAAAGTTCCAAAGCTGCCATGAAGGCCATTGAAACAATTCCAAGAAGGAGTTTCATTTCAGGTCTTCTACCTTAAGAGTGTGAAGATTGTATTCATGGAGATTGCAATAGCTTGAAACATCATTTGTAGGATGCAGGTGTTCATAAGCATGCACTTGAACCAGAGAGTTGTGGAAACTCTAAAAGCCTTGAAGATATTGATGGTGTTCCAAGGGGAGCCACTTCTCCATTCAATTCACCTCCTTGTGAAGGCAATAAAGGTGAAAAGGAAAGGTATAAATCTGGTTCTAACCATATTCCTTTTGATTATGTTCAACATGATAAATTTCCATATAGGTATGGGAAAAGAATTGCATGTTCCTTTTGTGGTTTGGATAACCATAATGTTTCTAGATGTTCAAAGAGAATGGCCACATATAGGAAACTTTTGGAGGAAAGGAAGCAAGAAGCCAAAGGTCTATTGGACAAGGCAAATCATGCTGTCAAGAGGATGCACATGTGTTGTGCTTACTACCATAAGCAAGGACACATTGCTAAAAAGTGTTGTACTATGAATCCAACAATGCTTCCACAAAAGCTGAAGAAGGTGGAAAGAGAAAATGGTATAAATGGAAGGGAAGTTTCCATAAATGATGTGTTTCAGGATGATTCACATGTTGAGGCTGATGTGCAGACAAAGGTAGCACCTTTGAAATGGATTGGTAAGAAATGGTCAAAGTTCTTATCCAATTAAAGATTGCATGTCTTTTGATTTGATGCATCTATTTGCATTTCTTTGTTAATGGAATGCAAGTTGCAGGATTTTACCAAGAAGGTGAATGGGAAAAGTTGAGTAGAAGACTCACTTTGTTGCTGCAACACTATATTCATTTCAGCTTCAAAAGTACAGTGTGCTTAAGCAAAAGTTGAAGGATGAAATCCATGCATGAGCATGATATGCATGAACACAGGGATGTTGATGATTTCCTTGTATTTGAACATGTATGTGTAATTGATTTCTTTGTTTTAAACATGCATGTAATATTGACTTGAGAAAAGTTGATTTGGTCTCCAAGGTGGAGATGATGATGAAGTGTTTCATCTTTTGAAAAGAATCCTTGAGATTTTTTCTACATGCTTGACTTGAAGGGTCATTTGTTTTAAAGGCATGTTTTGTGGGCTTGGTATCTAGTCCATCATTTATATGTAGATGTAAGACATGGAGGTGTTCACAAGATGTGAGATATGTTTCTTTTGTTGAAGCAGGAGTTTCAGGCCATCCAGTTGTTGTATGTATTTATGTTTTTGTTAATAGTTGTTGTTGACAGCTTGTCAAACAATTACAAATGAAAATTTTGTGAAGCAGATGTAACTTCACATTTGTTTGAGCCACCTTGGATCAATGATCAAGGTAGAGAAGTTAAAACTACCTTCTGTGACCATCTTAGCAGGAGTTCTGCATGAAGTCAAGGAGGAAAATAGTTCTTCCCAAGAGGACCAGCACATCCAGGAAGGAGAGTGGTCAAAGGCTTTGGTTCAGAGGCACTATGCAAGGCAAGTGTATGGAGGCTAAAAGAAGAGGGTGATGTTACTCTCATTTACTGTTCAGATCAGTATGTCAGTCTTTTGGAGACCAAAAGTTCAGGAAGGTGTGATCCAAAATGGATCTAAGATAGACTCCTAAGTCTAAAGTGTTCCTCACAAAGGAAAATGAAAGTCAAGGGCTGCTCCTAGAAATAGTCCCATTGCATAGATCTTTTCATTCTAAATCCGATGCAATTTGAAAGGACTAAAACAAACTTCAGATGATGAAGTTAACACAAAAGGAAGATTGCCTTTTTCCTTTGAAAAAGGAGGCATTTATTCTAAAAATGGCATAGAAGGCCTTATATGGGAAATCACATCGCAAATAGTTCAAAGGGTAGACTTAAGGCCAAGGCAGAAGGGACCCCTGATTAGTGATCCCCGACATATCGCAATCGGAGGCATGTTGTATGCGATATCGGGACCCCAGACTATGCGACATTGCGATTGTCGATTATCGGATCGGTGAATCGGCATCGGCGTAGTTCATAGCCAAAGGAAGAACCCCCGAGCCATTACAAATGCAATATGCGATAACGTGATGGGCCGATGTGCGATCGCACGACAGGCATGGAATCGGGAAAAGAGATCAATAGTCCAAATTTAATCAGCAATCGGCGATCCCCGATGCCAGGGCCAATGTGATTGCGATAGTGATATTTCGATAAGCGTCGGAGCTGATGGGTTTATAGACCTGATTTCATAAGTTTTGAAATCCGGGAATTCAGGATTTCTGTGTATTCCCGTGTAGTTGGGTTTTGGCCATGCGATGATGCGATTGCGATATGCCGATGGAAGGCGGACCCGATAGGGTTTATAGGGGTGATTTCATAGACTTTGAAGTCCTGGTTTTTGCACCCGATAGTGTAATTCCGAGTATTCTCTGTGTATTGGAATTATGTGCTATTTTCAGGAATTTTCTCGAAGAAAGGCCGCCTGTGTATTTCCTTTGTAACTATCCCATTCTCCTTGCCACACTGTAAGTGGGTGTTTGTAACAATGATGCAAGAATGCGTTATATGAAGAGCCACAGAGCTAGAGTGCCAGAGGACCAGTTGAAGAGACAGAGGGATGATTACACGTAGAGAAATGGACAGGAAGTTTCAGAGTTAGAAGAAGGCCTCACAAAAGCCAGAGAGCACGATTGAGAGGCAGCACAGAGTTTTTGGAGTCACTTGGAGGTCGAGCGATCCACTGTTAACTCAAGGAGCCGAGAGCTAGAAAGCCTGAGAGCTTCAGAGCCAGAGGGCCAAGCAGAGGCAGAGCGACCAGAGGTTGGAGGGAGAGCTAGAGCCAGATGAGCCAGAGAGCTAAGAGCCAAAGCTAGTTAGCTAGAGATCCAAAGCCGTAGAGCTAGAGAGCTCAAACAGACTTCTAAGAGCCATGGGTTGTAATGAAGTTTAGAACAACAAGGGGTCGAAATGATCAACTGTTGCTGGTGTTCAAAGCGTGCTGAAGATAGAAGAAGGCATTCCAGAGACAGTTAAGAGAATTTTGAGGGAGTTGGTGCAAGCTAGAGCAAGATCGCTCAGAGCGCTAATTGAAGGAGTCAAGTCTAGAGAAGCCTAGATCTGTCTGTAGAGTATGGACAGCCAACGGGATAAGATGGTATTTCTAAACCCATAGGTTCAATGTAAACCAATGGAGTTGAGCGTGGAGCTTGTAAAAGAATTGATGCCATAATCCTAGAGAGCCTAGTTGAGTTGACTAGAGCTCAAGGAGACGTAGCCCAAGAGTTTTGGGTGAAGCCCATATTATATTGTTGTTATGTGTGTCTATTTAATTGTTTCTTTACTTACTGTCACATGTACTTAAATATCAGTATAAGCAACAAAACTTAAAGCACTTAACAGTTAAAGGCAAACTAAAAGCATACACCTATTTTCAAGCACTTCTTAATTCCGCAATTGGTTAACCATAAGGTCTTGGAAATATTTAAGCTTTGGAAGTGGGAGAGGTTCTTGTAAGCTAACAAGAAGCCTTTAGTGCCCCATTTTCAGATCACCTATGGGGATTTTTTATGGGTGACAAGTAATAATAAGTATGGCAATAGGGCATTCATTGTCACAAAGCCTATTCATTTTTATCATTTATGTTTGAACAGTGGGATGGGCTCGTACACTTAGGCAAATACCATAGCTTTTTGGGGGGTATTATATTGTGCTCATTAATTATTCATTGAGTCAATGGATGTGTTCAGTAATTCAAAGGTAGTTATTGATTAGGATATGGAGCGGTCTTGTTTTGATCCTCCTATGTCGATAAATTGGCTGAAAAGAATAAGGTTATTGATTGGACTTTTCCATGGGGTGACTTTTTCCCACTGATACAGAGAATAGAATGGAGTTATGGATGCATTATCTAAGGTGGGACACATATATCAACTAGGGAATATTATATATTATGCCTACTTCAGTGATAAATTACAAAGGACAGGAAACTCATCTACACATAAGTTTTCTCTCTCTAGTTGAGGATCATCCATTTTGACATATTTGAATATATATGTCATAACATTTTGAGATGTAGTGATTATTATATTTTATTTTCATGTTTTAGATTCACATCAAAGATTGATTTCAATATGGCATACATGATAACATTTAATGCACATTTAGTGCATTCAGACTACTCACTAAAAATTGTTGGAAAAAGTAAATATGTTCTATCTTCAATAATGTACTTGATTCATCATGTAATTTACTTGTCAAAAGAATAAAGAAAAGGATTTTTATTATTGTTGTTGTGACTTATTAAAGCATGGGTTTCATGCTTGGGTCACCATGTTTTAGGCGAAAATCCCCATTGAGGACTTCTAGGATTTGTTCAGAGTCTATAGAATTATTGTACATTTAAAGAGACCCTTCTTGGGCTTTTGAATCATGTAAATCGGTTTAGTATTGAGTCAAATATGAAATATGGAACCTACACACCATTTTGGCCTAAGAGAAGATCAAGTCAGTCTAAGGACCCATCCTACCCCACAATAAGCCTATAAAAGAAAGGACTATGAATTCATTTGGAGCATCACTTATCATTCTCTCTCGTCTGGGCAGAAGTGTAAAAATTTGTTTGTCGAGCAGAAGTGCGAAGTAGGAAGTTGGGAAAGTATGTTGTCAGGAATCCGAAGTGAATGCAAGTTTGGGGGAATCTAAGGAGTCAAGTAAAATCAAAATTTTGGTGGTGGTCTCTCTCTGTTTCGTGCTATGGATTTGGAGAACAAAGTCTCCCAAGTTGGACTGTCGCAAGAAGTTGTAAACTGCCGCAAGTTGTTGCATAGTCGAAGTTCCTGGAAAGAGATCAATCTTCTAGAGGCTGAATTGGTGTGGAGAAAAGGTCTAGTCAAGGTCTAGGGTGAAGAGTCGCAAAAAATACTATTGAAAGGAAGGATTACTTTGACTGGGTTTTCCCCTAAAGGGGGGTTTCCCCTGGCATGTGCCTACATCTTGTGTTCATTGTTTTATGTGTTGTTGCTTTGTGTAATTGTTTGATGAAATAAAGAAAGAAGATATAAATAATTGTAATAACAAGTGACATCACAATTAATTATCAAGATCGAGAAAATATTTATTGCCTTTCTAATTTTCCAACATGGAATTAGAGCTTTGGTGAAGAAAGAAGAAAAAAGGCAGATCCATTCATAGGCACTATCTCAGGGAAGGAATCTATCATATTCAAGGAAGATGTGTAACTCTATCAAGGGTGAGAACAAGCTTGAAGGAGCATCTAACTCCAAATCACGGAAGAAGAGGATTTACCTATTCCTCGAAAATAACAAGGTGCTAGATTTGGTAAAAGGAAATGTAAAGAAGCCTACCAAAGAAGCCAGTGATGTCGACAAAGAGAAATTCAGGGATGTAGAATTGGTGGCTATGACTGTAATGGTAGAAGGGATAAAAGACAATCTTGTCCCATTCATAACGAACATCAATCATGCTCGAGAGATGTATAAAGCCTTATCAAAGTTGTTCACTATTAAGAACATTGGTCAAGTAGCAATTTTAAAGAATGAGTTGAGAAATACAAAGATAACTAAATAAGATATTGTTGCAACCTTCTTTGTAAATAGAGCTAGACTCAGGGATGATGTTTTAACCATCGATGAGATTATACCAGACAAAGAATTGGTGATCACTACTATATTAGGATTTCCACCCTCTTAGAGTTATTTTGCTTCAAGTTTCAGCAGTTGGAAGGTAGCTCCCACCTTTGAAGAATTATGGACGCCATGTAGTCAAGAAGAATTAAGGATCCCAATGGTTACCAATCTTAAAGAAGTATAAAATGCTTATGTTTCTCATCATAAAGAAAAGAGATTGAAGGGATGAAGGAAAAAAGTTTACATGTCTCAGATAGAGTTCTATCAATGTCATAAGAAAGGTCAATACAAGAGTGACTGGCCCGAGAATCCAAGGAATAAGAAGAGACGAAGAGATCAAGCCAACTTTGCTGAAGAAGGAGACTCAAAGAAAGTCAAGCCTAAATAATCCGACATTAGGGACTTACATTATTAAGTCATTTTCTTTACATAACTTGTTTTATATGTTTTATAATTTAGAGGTTTTTAACATATCTTTGGAAAATACATTTTTGTATTGCTTTAAGTTTGTAGGTTTCCCTCAAGTTTTGGAAGGAGCTCCCAACAACTCTCAAAGATAAGTATCTCATGTCTTTTCAGTTTTGGGTTCATGTACTCATTTAGTTTCGACTATATTAAAGTACTAATCATCTTTCTCCCTCTGTTGTCTTGGTTAGGAAAAACATCTACAAAAATGAGGATATCTCAAGACAAGGTTAGTTAACAAACAAAGGTATGTTTTGAATACATTGATTGGATAATTCATTTGATCATCTACTACTAACTATGTCATGACTAGTTGTATTGAATCTTAGTGATTTTTGTTTGGGTGATTCATCTCTTGATAAATCTACTCACCCCACTCAATTCTTGATTGACTATGTATAACCCTAGACAGGTTTTGGAAAACCCTAATCGAAGGGTATGCTAATGTGAATGTCTAAAATCCTAAGCTTCGTAGGGATATTGTGAAATGATAGTTGAAGTTTTATTAATGATACCTTGTTTGGGATTTTGGTGTGATCTATAAATCCTAACTTGTTAGGTTTGAATGATGAACTCTAAAATCCCAAACCTTAAGTCTTGGTAATGTTGGGTTTTATATGTTTCTACATTGGAACCCTACTTCATTGGGGTTTGGTGGAATATGTGAGAAATACCCTTACATTGTCTTCAAAAAAAATTCTTTGGTATGTGTGTGTTTGTCTGATCAAACCCTAGTGTAATCAATCTGATTGTCTGTCTAACTCTTACTTAATATTGTTGTGAAGTTGGGTTTGACTAACACATGATACGAAATGTATGTTTCATGATGATTAAATCTAGGCATATAGAGATATGTCCTTTTGGTTGAATCCCTAGCTTGGTCTAGGTTAGATGTATTAATGTTATTGCACATATGATATGCTTATGTATGGTTATGAATTCTCGATATGTGTGCTGACCTAGTCATTGATGATCATGAGTTTTAGGATTTAATGGAAGTCCTTGTCTAAGATTCTAGGATGATGATATTTGGAAATCTATGGTGTTGTGGCTAAACCCTAGTGAAGTTAAAATTGTCTAGTATGTGAGATTGCAAAAATGGAATTCTAAGGTTTTGGAATTAAACCTTAGTTAAAGTAAAATCTCTGGAATATGATGATTTGAGATTTGTATAATATTGTTGAATTTGTGAAAATGAAAATCTAGGGTTTGCAGGTAACCTTAGTAGTAGTTGGTCATGTTAATAACTGATTGATGGTTGATTGAAAATCTAGGGGCTTGGAACTAACCCTAGTGGAAGTTGGTCAAGTTGATGGCTAAGCTGTGATTGACTTTGATTGATTTGTTTGTATGAAATCTAGGATTTGTATAAATCCATAGTGAGAAGTCTAACATATGAAAGATTGTTAGATACTCTGCAGATTTATTTGTGAAAATGCTTCGAAGGTTTGTTATATGTTGTAGTAAGGTATGTCATGCCTTTACAAGACATATTGAAACCCTAGATGGAATAAATGTTGTTATGAAGTAGTCTAGGGTGTATGAAAAAGTCCCTAGCAAGATGTTGAAGAGTATATGTCTCTTGTTTTTAATTAAGTCTGGATATCTGATATATGTATAAAATGCCTCTGTGATTCTGATATAGCTAACATCATGCTTCTATAGTTTTGGTTGTACTTTCTATATAAGTTGTGCAGGTACACAATCTTCAACTTGGTGAAGATGTTCGATGTAACAAGCAAGTTGTGCTAGTACACAATCTTCAACTTGGTGAAGATGTGATGAGCATGATGGGGATGATGATAACTCTGATGAAATGATTGGAAGCCACGAAAACATTCTCTAATGTCAAAAAATAAGAAGTTGGTCTCCCAGAGGAAGTATGAATAGAAGAGACCTCCTTAAGATTAAGAGGGAGTCTGGATAAAGAGGTGGTTCTTAGTTAAGAGGGAGTGGAATATATGGTTCTATGCTTCATGAGTCATGCACTAGACTAGGACTAACAACAGTAAATCTGAATGAATATTATGAGCAGGAAAAGGAAATTAGAGAATGCATTTTGAAGTGTTGCTGAAAGAAGGAAAACAAGATATGACTGAAGAATATGTTGTTGCATGTGGAGTAGGAAGAAAAATATATGATTGAGTAATCTTCTATCAAATATGTGGTTGATAGTCCTACTATGGAGGATTGAGAAACAACATATGTTTCCTAGAATACCTTGGAGGTTTATGTTTGATTATATACTTGTGAAAGTATGTTATTGATTGGGGTTGTGTTTGTACATGTGAATCTCTCGAAGGGAAGCATGACGGTTAATAATAAATTTGATTGAGAGAAATTGGTTATTCTTGATCTGCTGGATCAAGGGGTGTTGAGGCTTTGCGAGTGAAGCATTTCCTATGGAGACATCTGGCTGAAACTTTGTGTTGATTGAGTCCCCAAAGTTGGAAAGATGGCGTTGGTCATATAGCTCTGACAGACACCTGGATTTTTGGGTTCGTGGTTAGAAAGTAAGCTTGATGGTACCTAGAGGGGCTGAAAGCTTGATTCCATCTTAGTCCCACCTAGATAGGTTTCCCTAGTCAGGAATCTAGTCCATGGAAATGTGATGCCTAAACTATTGATTTACTGGCTGGATAGATTTCCCTGGTGAGGAATCTAGTCCATGGCATTGCAGTACCTAAATTGATTGATTGGTTGGAAATATTTCCCTAGTCAAGAATATATTCCATGGCATTGCAGTTCTTAAATTGATTGACTGGTTGGATAGATTGCCCTGCTTAGGAATCTAGTCCATGGCATTGTGGTGCCTAAAGTCCTTCATGGTTCATATAGTTTGAGATCTTCCATTGTATATGTACACTATGAATACCTCGCTAGTTAAGAGGGAGTGTTGGAAAAAGTAACTATGTTCGGTCTTCAATAATGTACTTGTCAAAATAATAAAGAAAGGAATTTTTATTATTATTGTTAGAAATTCTCACTGTAGATTAACCTGATAATGCAATATAACTAAAGAAAAATACTTTAATCTACTTCTACAATCAAAATTGCGGAAGCTTAATAGATTTGAGCAAGATCAAGCAAAACATATATAACCAGAAGCAGAATCAATGGACATGAAACACAGAAGAATACTCTGGGAAAGCCTCAACCAAAAAACCCTGCTATTTGTATTATCCTACAAGTGGAAATATATCAAGATTACACATAGCTTTAGCTCACAGCTAGCCAGCGCTCAGTACAATCCTCACAGACGCTCATGGGAAAAATAGACTTCTCATTAAGTCCTCCACACTGCCCACTAAGCTCCTATTTCCTAGCGCAGTTTTTTCCTGGGTGATCCAGCTATTACCATGTGTAACATTGATCACTCACACTAATCTTACACCTTGTAAAACTACACAAATCTCAAGGAATGAATTCCTTCTACATGCAAGAGTTTTCCTTATAGGAAAATTCTAGCAATTGATAGTACATTGTCCCTATCTTTAATCTCAACTGGGTCTTTCTCTGAATAGACATGCATGAGTTATTTATGAGAGAATCTTCAGTTATCTAGAGTACACTAGTTTGATGCATGCATGCATTAACTGACTGAACTCACAATCAGTTCCTCAAACTGTTTGGAACTAATTTAATTTGACATAACTCAGTTAACTGAGCTAACTAATTACAACTCATCCTTATCTCCTCAATTAAGGGATAATCTCCTTAATTTAAGGGATAACTATTGCATGACTTCACAAAGACTTCTAGCTTGAATTTCTCCAACTAATTAATCCAAGATGAATTAATTAATTATTTTTCAAGCAGCTGGTGAGACTAAATTCGAATTTTAATTCTCAATTTTAATTCAAGGACAAATTAAAATTGGAATATTCTTGTTGCCACATTTCAACATTCCCTCTCAACAAGAAAGGGATTATCTTCCACCCTGATCTTGTCTCTATGGAACTCGAATTTACACTTTGACAATGCCTTAGTCAAAATGTCAGCATCTTGCTCCTCGGTCGAAATATATTGCAACAATATGATCCTCCTCGCCACACAGTCTCTGAGATGATGATACCGAATGTCGATGTGCTTGGACCTGTCACGAAATACTAGATTCTCAGAGACTTGATACAACTCTAATTATCACAATAGATCACAGTTGGATCCATCCTCTGATCAAACAAACCAACTAGAATTTTCCGCATCCAGATGGCCTCACATGTTGCCTGACTTGCAGCCATGTATTCGGCCTCTGTCGTGCTGAGTGCAACCGACCTCTGTTTCCTGCTATACTAAGAAACTGCCACCGACCCAAGGTTGAAAATTCCACCTGATGTTCTCTTCCGATCTAATGGACTCCCTGCCCAATCTGCATCAGTGAAGCCCTATAGCTTCACTCCCTCTGTCCGTCTGTACCATAATCCATACTGAGATGTGCCTATGAGGTATCTCAAAACATGCTTTGCCACCTTCCAAAACATCTTGGTAGGCTGAACCATAGCTTGACTCAGCTAGTTCACCGCATAGCACAAATATGGTCATGTGTTCACTAAGTACATCAGTGAACCCACAAGTTGCCTGTACACAGTAGCTTCTACTACTTCTCCTGATGTAGCATCCTCCTTCCTCCAATTACCTGCTAGAGAAGTCTGCATGGGCTTCACTTCTCCATGTGGAATCTCCTGAGTATCTCATTGGCATACTTGCCCTGAGACACAAACAACTCCCCATCCTTCTGCCATACTTCCATGCCAAGGAAGTAATGCATGACACCCATGTCCTTAATCTTGAATTCTCTTGCAAGGTCCCCCTTGAAAGACATGATCAACTGATCATCACCTGTCAATATGAGATCATCAACATAAAGTACAATGATCAACTGCTTACCTTTCACCATGATGTGGTACAGGTTCGCATCCACTTCACTCTTTGTGAAGCCCAACCTGGTGAAGTAGTTTTCGATCCTGGTATACCAAGCACGAGGTGCTTGCTTCATCCTATACAAAGCTCTCTTGAGTCGGCATAGATGCGACTCATGATCAAAGGTCTCAAAACCTTTCGGTTGCTCTATGTACACCTCTTCCTCAATCTTGCCATTGAGGAATGCAGTCTTCACATCAATTTGATGGATCTTCTAGCCCATCTATGCTGATAGTGCCAACATTGGTCTAATAGATGAGTACCTTGCTACAGGAGAAAAAGTATCATCGTAGTCGATCCCCTCGACCTATGAGAAACCACGGGCAACAAATCTTGCCTTATGTTTCTCCACACTACCATCAACAACTTTCTTTACCTTGTAAATCCAACGAGAACTCGCAACTAACTTGTTCTCTGGTCTTGGAACCACATCCCAAACATTGTTCCGAACTATGGAGTCATACTCCTCCACCATAGCATCAACCCAAATTCGTTGTTGCACTGCTTCCTCAAAGGAAGATGGCTCGGTCTCAACACATTCCCCAATAAGGTCCATGTATCTAGTGTACCTCTCAGGTGATCTCCTCTGTCTGCACTGAGAAGATGGTTCTTCCACATTCTCTCTCCCATTCGACAACAATCTGCCAGCTTCTCTTGTGCGCTTTAGTCCATTTCTGGAAGACTCTACTTGAGTGTATGTTTGCATTCTTCGAACCTCTGCATACAGCTACTCCACATTAGTCTGAGGCTCCTCCTCCTTAGGAGCCAACAGTTCCTCCACAGCCTATAGTTGGAACTCCCCCTCAAGGCAAACTCACATGGCCTTCTGCTCATCAAACATGAGATCTCTGCTAACCACTGTCCTCTGACTAGTAGGCAAGTACACCCGATAGTTGTGGGTTGTATTAGTGTACCCCACAAGTATCCCCGACTCAGTTGTCAGCTCAAGCTTCTTCCATGCATCCTTTGTCACATGGAAATAAACCGATGAGCCAAAGATCCTGAAGTGACCCACATCTGGTCTCTTACTGGAGAAAGCTTCCTCTAGTTTTTTCATCCCAAGTATGCGATGCGGGCTTCTATTCTGTAAATAGACCGTTGTTTTGTGTGCCTCATCTCACAAATGAAGTGGTAGGCCTTGGTCATGCAACATCACCCGAGCTGTCCCTACAATCGTTCTGTTCTTCCTCTCGGCCACCCCATTTTGCTGTGGGTTATGAGGTGCCGTCAACTCCCGTTTAATTCCTTCCACTGCATAGAAGTCCTTAAACTCTTGAGAGACATATTCTCAACCATTGTCGCTTCTCAAGCCCTTGATCTTCTTCCCTGATTCTTTCTCAACCAAAGCTTTGAACTCACAAAACTTTGAGAAGGTTTGATCCGTCTTCTGCATGAAATAAATCCAACATTTACGAGAATAATCATCAATTAAAATCACATAATACCTTTGCTTTTTTGTGGATGTCATCGAGAATGGTCCACACAAATCAGTATGAACTCGCTCTAAGATCACTTCTGCTCGACTATCTCGATCATGAAAGGAAGACTTGGTGTACTTTCCCAAGGTACAACCTTTGCATGTGTCAACTTGCTCAAGTTTACCTTTGGGAAGTCCTGTAGATATCTACTGCATTATCTTCAAGGCCCCATGATGCAAATGGGCGAGCCACCTGTGCCATAACTTGCCAATGTATTGGCTTTGCACTAATTCTACTTTCGAACTCAATGCAGCATAGTCATCTACCTCTAGTTTACAGAGATTCTTCACTTGAATCCAAATCCTCTTGGTCTGACTCGTGGCTATATGTCTTAGGAACGCCTTTCCTTTACTGAAGACAACATCGTAGCCTTTTTCCTCCAACATCGCAACTGATACCAAGTTCTTCTTCAATCTTGGCACATACTTCACATCTGTCAAGGTGAGAGGAGCTCCATGCTCCCTCTAAAAAGCAACCGTGCCCACTCCTGAAACACTGTACTTTCTGTCATCACCCATATCTATGCACATCTTGAGGTCTTTCTCCTCCAAGGTACTGAATAAACTTTTATCGTCGATCATGTGGAATGAGGCTCCACTATCAAGATACCCAACACAACCCACCATCGATGAAACCATACATGCGATGAGAGTAAAGTCCATTTCGAACTGGAAGGATAATGCCTCACCTTCCGATCCTTTTGTGGATCCCTTATTGGACTTCTTTGATGGGAAATTAGTTGCATAATGTCCCATCTCGTGACAATTAAAGCATCTCACTTTAGATTTTTCACCCTTCTTCCCTCCATGAGAAGAATTTGATTTGGAATGTGAAGCCTTCCCTTTCCCTTTCCTTTCCTTACTCGTTAAGGCCAGATTTTCTTCATCGTCATTCTTTGATGAAGAACCATCTCGAGTGAGCCTCCTGATCTCCTCCTGCATGAGATCTGACCATAGTCATTCCCAATCCAACAGTTTCTCTCTTCCATTTACAGAGTCCTGGTATCTATTCCAGCTCTTTGGAAGATCGAGGAGAGCAAGGCTCACCATATCATCATCGACAGTAGTTATTCCACACTACCAAGCTCATCTCTACAGGTGGTGGGCTTGTTCAGATATGTATAAATAGTATCACCCTTCTCCATCTTGATTTTCCGAAGCTTATCCTTGAGTGCCAGTTTCCTCTGGTCGTTATTGTTCTAATAGAGGTCCTTCAATGTCTTCCACATTGAAAATGGAGTATCCCTCCCATGGAGACTCGAGAATATATGGTCTCAAACTCCCTCCAGAAGAATCCTTCTCGCCTTCGCCACACACTTCTTCCATTCAGCCAATTCTTGTGCATTAGTTGCAGCTAGCTTTGGGATTTCTTGATCAATTAAATCCTTCGAACCACTGTCTTCTAATACATCTTCCATTCTATCTTTCCATGCTATGTAATTCGAGCTACCTTCCAAGGCATACTCGAGTCTCAATCCATAGAACACCATTGACCAACCTGAAGTATGAGTTGAATTCGATTTGTACCTACAATCCTGAACTTCAGACTTCGAATTCTCTTCTTTGTATATTGTTCACAGCTTCGATAACCTTTGCTCCGATACCATGTAGAAATTCTCACTGTAGATTAACTTGATAATGCAATATAACTAAAGCAAAATACTTTAATCTACTTCTACAATCAAACTTGCGGAAGCTTAATAGATTTGAGCAAGATCAAGCAGAACACATATAACCAGAAGCAGAATCAATGCACATGAAACACAGAAGAATACTCTGGGGAAAGCCTCAGCCAAAAAACCCCGCTATCTGTATTATCATACAAGTGGAAATATCTCAAGATTACACACAGCTTTAGCTCTCACAGCTAGCCAACTCTCAGTACAATCCTCACAGATGCTCACAGGCAAAATAGACTTCTCATTAAGTCCTCCACACTGCCCTCCAAGCTCCTATTTCCTAACATAGTTTTTCCTGGGGGATCCACTGTTGCCATGTGTAACACTGATCACTCACGCTGATCTTACACCCTGTAAAACTGCGCAAATCTCAAGGAATGAATTCCTTTTGCATGCAAGAGTTTTCCTTATAGGAAAATTCTAGCAACTGATAGTACATTGTCCCTCTCTTTAATCTCAACTAGGTATTTCTCTAAATAGACATGCATGAGTTATTTATGAGAGAAGCTTCATTTATCTGGAGTACACTACTTTGATGCATGCATGCATTAACTGACTGAACTCACAATTAGTTCCTCAAACTGTTTAGAACTAATTTAACTGGACATAACTCAGTTAACTGAGATAACTAATTACAACTCAATTATAACTCATCGTTATCTCCTTAATTAAGGGATAATCTCCTTAATTTAAGGGATAACTATTGCATGACTTCACAAAGACTTCTAGCTTGAATTTTTCCAATTAATTAATCCAAGATGAATTAATTAATTATTTTTCAAGCAGCTGGTGAGACTAAATTCGAATTTTAATTCTCAATTTTAATTCAAGGACAAATTAAAATTGGAATATTCTTGTTGCCACATTTCAACATATTGGTGTGACTTATTAAAGCACGGGTTTCATGCTTGAGTCACCATGTTTTAGGTCAAAGTCCCCATTGAGTACTTCTAGGATTTATTCTGAGTCTATAGAATTACTGTGCATTTAAAGAGATCCTTCTTAGACTTTTGAGTCATGTAAATTGGTTCAGTATTGAGTCAAATGTGAATTACGGAACATCCACTCCATGTCGGTGTAAGAGAAGATCAAGTCGACCAAAGGACCCATTCTACCCCACAAGAAGCCTATAAAAGGAAGGACTACGAATTCATTTGGAGCACCACTTCTCATTCTCTCTCTTCTGGGCAGAAGTGTGAAAATTTGTTTGCCAGGCATAAGTGCGAAGTAGGAAGCTGCGAAAGTCTATTGTTAGGAAGGCGGAGTGAATGCGAGTTTGGGTGAGTCTAAGGGGTCAAGGAAAATCTAACTTTTGGTGGTGGTCTCTCTCTGTTTCGTGCTCTAGATTGGGAGAATGAAGTCTCCCAAGTTGGACTACTGTCGGAAGCTGTAAGATGTTGCAAGTTGTTGCATAGTCGAAGTTGCTGGAAAGAGATCAATCTTCTGGAGGTTGACTTAGTGTGGAGGAAAGGTTTGGTCAAGGTCTGGGGTGAAGAGTCTCAAAGAATACTATTGAAAGGAAGAATTACTATGACTGGGTTTTCCCCTAGAGGGGCGTTTTGCCATGGCATGTGCCTACATCTTGTGTTCATTGTTTTATGTGTTGCTACTTTGTGTAATTGCTTGATAAACTAAAGAAATAAGATATAAAGAATCATAATAACAAGTGACATCCCAAATAATTATCAGGATCGAGAAAATCTTTACTGCCTTTCTGACCACCTATTATTAATATGAAAGATTGTTGGTTTTTTATTTTTTTATTAAAAAAATAAGGAAAAATAAATAGAAAAGGATAAGAATATATTAAAAAATAAAAATGAAAGTCAAATTGCATCTATGAATTTAAATAAAATTTAAAATACCACATAAAGTCACCTATTGATGAAATTTTTTTCACTACTTGAACTTGAGCTTAAATTATATTTAAATATAATGAGTAAAATATTGGAAATGAGTATTTCTTTTTAGCCTACATACTAGGGCAATCATATGAACTAAATCGTTGGTAAACACATATATGTTGGAGTCACGATTGTCGTTACACCAAAACCCGCAGGTGTTAGTAAATAGACACATCACTAGTGTTAAGCACATGTCATGAAACACACGGGAGCATTGGATCAACACCGCCATTAATGGGGAGCGCAACAATCTCCCCCCTCAACGCGAGCCAGGTGTGTTTCGAACTCGAGACCTTTGGCTCTAATACCACTTCTTGGAGACACGATTGCCGTTACACCAAAACCTGCAGGTGTTAGTAAACAGACACATCGCTAGTGTTAAGCACATGCCACGAAACACACGGGAGCGTTGGATCAACACTGTCATTAACGGGGAGCGCAACAATCAGAGCTAGGGTCGAATACTTGTTGGAGTCACGATTGTCATTACACCAAAACCCGCAGGTGTTAGTAAACAGACACATCGCTAGTGTTAAGCACATGCCATGAAACACACGGGAGCGTTGGATCAACACCGCCATTAACGGGGAGCGCAACAATCTCCCCCCTCAACGCGAGCCAAGTGTGTTTCGAACTCGAGACCTTTGGCTCCAATACCACTTGTTGGAGTCACGATTGTCGTTACACCAAAACCCGCAGGTGTTAGTAAATAGACACATCGCTAGTGTTAAGCAATCTCCCCCCTCAACACGAGCCAGGTGTGTTTCAAACTCGAGACCTTTGGCTCTGATACCACTTCTTGGAGACATGATTGTCGTTACACCAAAACCTGTAGGTGTTAGTAAACAGACACATCGCTAGTGTTAAGCACATGCCACGAAACACACGGGAGCATTGGATCAACACCGCCATTAACGAGGAGCGCAACAATCAGAGCTAGGGTCGAATACTTGTTGGAGTCACGAGTGTCATTACACCAAAACCCGTAGGTGTTAGTAAACAGACACATCGCTATTGTTAAGCACATGCCATGAAACACACAGGAGCGTTGGATCAACACCGCCATTAACGAGGAGCACAACAATCTTCCCCCTCAACGCGAGCCAAGTGTGTTTCGAACTCGAGACCTTTGGCTCCAATACCACTTGTTGGAGTCACGATTGTCGTTACACCAAAACCCGCAGGTGTTAGTAAATAGACACATCGCTAGTGTTAAGCACATGCCACGAAACAAACGGGAGCATTGGATCAACACCGCCATTAACAGGGAGCGCAACAGTATAGGTATCAAAACACTTGCCTTGTGAAACTTCTTACATTACTAAACTTAAAAAAAATTTAACTTTATTTTAAATTATTATTATTATTATTATTAATTATAAAAGGAATAAATATATGAGTTAAACATATATACATTTTAAAAAAAACATGTAACAAGATTCTTAACCATGGAGATTCACCTCCAGATTGCTGTGGAAATTCTATTTGTAAATAAATTTTGATACAATACCATGGGAAAATACAATGAATTACTAATACCACATGCCCAAAAATCATAACTCATATTCATATGACATTTAGGTGGACAAATGGTGACAACCCAAATTTATTTAAATTAAAATTTTGAAATGGAAATTTTCAATTCAAAATAGACACACCTATCAAAGTAGAAGCCATAACTCATAATCATAAGAAATTTAGGTGGACAAGTGGAGACAACCCAAATTTATTTTAATTAAAATTTTCAAACATAATTTTTTAAAAAGTTCATAACTATTTCTGAAATCAATATGAATCCTTTATATCTTCATGCTACAATGAATATTCTCTAAATATTTTGTGAAGGTTAATTCTCTATCATCCAACTAATTTTTTAAAATAAATAAATTAAAATTCTAAAAGTTCAATTCCAAAATAGACATATCTACAACATAGTAATATTTCAAACTCAAACTTTTAAATTAAAATAAAAATTAACTGTAAACTCTTTCTAAATATATACTTGAAGAAGGCATTATGTCAATTAGTACATGTATTCCAGAAGAAAATGTTTCTATATCTCTATAATAAATTGGTTGTTATTAGTAAAAGTGAATAATATTTTAAATGTCCATACTTTAAGCTTTATAATTAGAATTAAATCAATAAATTAGGATTAATTCAATATTACAATTCAGATTTCTTTTTAAGCATTCGTGAATAATTATTATTATTGTTATCCAATATTATTATTATCCAATTTTAAGGTCATAGGCAAGCCAGACACAAAATTGGTGTATGAGACTCCTCCCAGGAATTTGACTACTAAACCTATAATGACATACATACTCTACCCCTCTCATTTTAAACCTATAACGCGTTAAATTAACCATTTTAAACTTAAAACATTTCTTAAATTTGATAATTTATTCATTCTAATAACTATTTTAATTACTATGAACCAGAAATTTTTTAACAATGAATAAACTATAATAGAAAATTGACCCATCAAATTCGGCGATCCCTGGATGCAACATCGCTCGCAGGTCAAATGCACATCTTCCTCTCTTAACATAATACAATATGATCACATAACATTCAATGATACACGGAACTTCCATGATTGGAAAGTCAAACTCATATTTCCATGATTTGTCAAGTCAATTAAATATAACATTCAATGATACACGGAACTTCCATGATTGGAAAGACAAACTCATATTTCCATGATATGTCAAGTCAATTAAATATTATTTTCATAGTTTGTTAAATGTTCTTTCACTTCTTTATCGGTTGATCTTTTAATTATATATTCTACACCTGACGTATGTGTGACAACAATTCAAGGGGGTAAAGTGATACTCTTTTTTATCCTATGTGAAACAAACATCCGTTCTGAATGTTCGTGTAACAATATTGAAACTGAAAAAAAAAAACCATAAATTTATTTATATTTTAAAAATAATTACAATTTTGATGCTATACATTTTTTTTTTTTAAATGTTTTGTGCGTAATTACTATTTGAATTTTTTTGGTTAAATAAACATAAATATAATGTATAATAATAAATACATTAATTTGTTTTAAAATTGTTTTTATTGGGGTAAAAGTTAGTTTTTTTAAGGTAAAGTGATCTATAATTTTAGGCGGAGTGGTTTAGTGGTTTTTTTGAATAGCAATGATAAGTTAACAAGAAGTGGAGTGGTATACTCTACATCCAATTATATATAAACACTGAGATAATTTATTATAATTCTGTTCTGAAAACAATAGTAAAGATATCCATCAGTAGTTGCTATTTGTGAATCCAAATTGACTCATTATTATTATTCAACCAAAACCAACTATGTAAAAACTGTTTTTGAAGAGAAAATTTTTTACTTAACTTGTTTTCTAATATCCTTAACCAAACAAAAACAATTTTAAAACATACTCAAAACCCAAACATCCAAATTATATATAGATTAACCTATATATTCAATATTGCAAAATTATTGAAAGATAAATGTATTTAAAATTACTGTAAAAATGACAGTTTTACGAAAAAGTTTTAACTAAGAAAATTCTTACCGAATTGAAGACTCCTTTCCATTTTAATTGGAAAAGAGCAAGAGTATTAGTTCTACCTTATCTTACGCTTTAACGTTTATCTTGTAGGGTCCGCCAATACGGGGTGCATAGTCATTACCATAATTGTTGCCGTACCGTGAAGACTCTTCGTGTTGACAACCGCGTAGTGGGCAGGTAAATGACACATACGTCATTCCGACGAAGAAAAATTACGTCACAGTGGTGAGTGATCATGTACTGCTAGTTGACGCATGTGAAGTATCAAACAGTCAAAGCCGTGTACATTCAATCCGTGTTTGATTGATGTGTCTATCACACCTCCAACTCATTTCGCAGCGCCTTCTATAAGCGAACTACTTGTTCTCTAATCTTTAGCCATCAAATTGCCCCGATCTTGATCTCTAATCTTTGGCTCCATAGCTTTGATTATGGCGTTGCAGTGTTTGTTTTCATATACATGTCCTTCTAATTCAAATGCTCAACAATCCACTGCTTCCCGAAAGCGTCCACTCGAAGCAGACTCAGACTCACAAGAAGAGTGTATTGATCTTCAAGAAATAGTATGGCGAGATGTGGATCAAATGACGACTGTTAAGACCAAAGAAAGCCAGATAGTCGCAGAACAGTTACGTAGGAAACGAATGAAATACTTGTGTACACAACTGGAGTCTCTCTTGCCCACTACTCCTCCCAAGGTAATTACAACATTACATGCTTTCCACGACTCATACTGTATCTATATCAAACTGTAACACCGCAGGTGATTGCTTTAAGCTTTTTATATGCCTAAATTATCTATTTGAATTGTTCATACAGCTTGACAGATGTGGATTGTACGAGGAAGCCATTAATTACATTAGAAAGCTCGAAGAGGATGTCCATCAACTGAAGAGAAAGAGAGACCGTCTGCTGGCAATCCAATCTGGACAAAAAACAGACAAGAACACAGACCTGAAGGTAGCCGTTGAAATTTATGACAAGGAAGCAATTATCATAATTACCAGCCAAAGAAGGCCGAGATATATGTGGAGGATTCTGGAGGAAATTGAAAAGCATGATCTAGATGTGAAGACCTCGCAGCTTTCTACAGGAGAATCTTTTGTTCTTCTACACTTCCATGTCAATTTCAGAGACAATATTTACCATGATCCAGCTCAGATCCAGAGTTCTCTAGAATGCAGGCTTCGATTAACTTTTTAGATTATTGCAACATCTTGTTGCTGATGTGAAATTCCTACGGTTTATTGTTTTGCTGTGCTGCCATTGGCGCATAACCGTCATGTACATGAGACTGTTCCAGGCTAGAGTGGTTTCAGAACTAGCTTCTATGATGGTATTGCTAATTCTGAGGATGATGAGCAGTCTATTTTCTGCAAAGCTTGATGACAGCAAGAAAACACAGCCAAGAATCTCCAAAAGCCAATGTAAGAGGAAGACCTGGGTTGTACATTTATAAATACAAATTTTAAGCAAGCTTAATTTATCTTCATCTATGAAGTGCGTGCTTGTTATTTCTACGGGCAAGGACTACTACTGAAGATAATTACAAGTAGTTAATTTGGTCACATTTATAAGCTCAAACCCAAAACTCGGGCTCTCAACCCACTTGAAAAAATGGACATAGAGTATTTATCAATAAACCCAATCCACAAAGGAGAGCAGGGCAAGAAAACACTGTATTCAAATGAGGCTTGATGTGATGGAAGAGGAATTACGGCAAGAAAACACTGTATTCAGATGAGGCTTGATGTGATGGAAGAGGAATTAGTTTGTACTGAATATCAGAGTTGCACTAATATGAATGTGAATTCAATTTCATTTTTGCTCCGGAGTTCGCCCCGTTTAACAATCTTAAATTCGTTTAGCATAATATGTTTTTTTTGGTGTCTCCGCCATGTAGCAGATTCGATTTGTACAATACACAATGTCCTCAGTGACTAGATAATTGCTCTCAAGGTTTTGACCATGTCCTCAAGAGTTTGGGCGTCTCCGACTCTACCCAGATTGTACAATACACAATGTCCTCAGTGACTAGATAATTGCTCTCAAGGTTTTGACCATGTCCTCAAGAGTTTGGGCGTCTCCGACTCTACCCAGAACTTAAGAAGACTGGATAGCCCCAGAACGATCACAGCCATGAATTTACGTTTTCCCAGATTTTGGATAGCCATGCCAGGGAAGGGAAAGGGGTATTAGTATGTGTTGAATGCCTAACCATCGTCTTAAGCATAGTTACCAAGTTCGTCCGTACCGCCGAAAAAAATACGTTAATTCGGCAGTTCGATTCGATACGGTGATTAATTCGGAAAATTTCAATTCGGTTCGCTGTCTCCAACATTCACTCTGCTTCGTCCCTGAGTGTGAATGTGTTTCGCTCCAAACCTTAGCGTGAATGTGTTTCGCTCCCAACATGATTCTGTTTAACTTGAATGTGTTTCGCTTCCAAAACGAATACGTGATGTGCTTGGTTACACTGAACAGTGGCCATGTAAGCAAAGTAAGGTATAAGGTAAATAGATTTGGAAGTTTGATATATACCAATCTATATGGTTGACTAAATCTATAAGAATTTTTTCAAATTACAGATTTTTAAACCTTGTTTAACTATATTTTATAAATTCAAGAAAAATTCAGAAAATGGTGTTATATGTATGTAAATTGAAAAGTATTTTATTTTATTATTATTTTTTTAAATAAAATTTACAGTTACCTCTATAATTTAGGAACTTACTTTTCAATTGTTGAATTGGTGGAAATAGGTTACTGAACTTACTCTTCAATTGTTGAATAGGAATCGTCCTTGCAAGGTAAAATTTTTAATCCAGCTTTGCTTTGTTCATGCATTAGAAGAATACAAATTCGGACCTGCCCAACCCGGGTGGAAATAATAATAATAGAGGAAGGGAAAAACAAGTTTAGAACTAGGCAACTTTGGTGGAAAATTGAAAATAATATAGAGAAAGGTAAAGCTAATACTAAGATCAATTAGCTTTTATATATTTTGTTATTGGAAAAAAATAAAAAGAAAAGTTGATTTTTAAAGAAAAAAAAAAGGGTAATTTCTATCTTATCAAATTGGTAATTCTTATTGGAAAAAAAAGACTATAATTTTTATAAAAAAATTAAAAAAAAAATAGTAATTTCTATATTAGAAGATTTCATAAAATGACAATTGCAATTAAAAAAAGGATAATTCCTACCTTATAAGAAATTATAAAATAGAAAATTGGAAATTATAAAATAGTAAATTGGTTACAAATCAATAACTCTGATATAAAACATAAAAAACAATAACTTCTATTTTGGAAAAAAATTAACATATACAACTTTTATATTTTCATTAAATTTTGAATATAAAGATTGTTTATTTAAATTTATAAATAAAATAAAAAAAATTAATATATTAAAGTATTTCTAAGATGTATAGTGTCGAATTTTTTCCGTATTGAATTTTATAGAGTCGAATTTTTTCCGTATCGTATCGAATTCGAATCCGAATTCGAATTCGAATTTGGTAACTATGGTCTTAAGACATGAAGAACTCCGTATGAGTATGAAGGTTTGTATATAAAAAGTAGCCATGGAAGATGCATGATTAATTTGCTACGCTTTTGAGAAGATTTATGATGGAAACATCAAAATACCAGTGTTTTAATGAATGATATGGAAAAGTTCAAAGCTAGTACTTTAACAGTAGATCATAGTAGATCACTTTAGTGACAAAATTTGGAGATTTAACTTATTCTTGTCTTGTGCCTATTAATTAATGTTTTTCATCATTAAATGTATTAATTAGTTAGATATGAGATATTTAGTCCAACTAAAATAGTTGTTAAATTAGTATTTTGTTGAGAGATTTGCTCAACTAAATGATTGTCTGATTAAGATAGAATTTATATCTTCAACCAATGATTTATGTATTTATATGTGTGAATATTCTAATGTACACTGAGAAGTTTTGGTGTGCAATTTATTTCTCAAATACGAACAGAATATTACTTGTGCCATGCTTAAATTTGTATTTAACAAAGTTGGGTAGTAGGAGTATCACTGTTAAGGCATTGTCTACCAATGCCACAAATTTGCCACAGATTTCTAGCCTAAATCTAGTAAAAACAAATCTTAAAAAATCAAAATGCCATGGTATTTGAATTTTTTTTAAGGTGGAAATGGATTCAACACCATCAAGAATCTCTAGGGCACCCAAAATCCTGATGTTTGATAGCTGTAACCAAGATTGTAAAAAAATTCTGCCTAATTTTGTCATAATCTTGTGAGAATTTCCATTACTTTCCAAGCTAATTTGTGGGGCCTTTAGACTAGGCTTTAGTGTTAATGTAAGTTTGTGTCCAATATTTTATTTTTTTGTTTAATTTCATTTTTTAAGAAAATATGTTAAAAAATATTATAGCATTTTTATTGTAAATTAAATTAGATTAATTAAAGTAGTTATATAAATTAAATGATTGGTAAATGTTAATAAACATCTATCCATAATAAGATGGTTGGTAAATATTTATAAATATCTATCCATAATAAGTGTGAATATGAAAGCACTTACTTCATAATACATCTCACATTTTTTAAAATTAAAAAAAAAAATCAGAAAATTAAATAGATAATAGTTTTATTTTAAATTATTATTATTATTAATATATATATATATATATATATATATATATATCATGCGATGAGATTCTTATCCATAAAGATTTAGCATATTTCATCATGGCGATTTTTAATTTATAAATAAGTTTCGCTACAATTTCATGGGCCAATACCATGGTTCATTAATACCACATGCCCAAGAAACCATAACTCAATTCATATGATATTTGTTCATCTCATATTTTCCTTAATTAATCAATTTAATTAAAAGAGTAAAAAGGACATAACTATTTTGGAGATAAATCTCAATCTTTAATTTGCGTATACTACTAAGAATATTCTATGGAGGTTAAATCCCTACAATCTACCTAATAATTATTGATAATTAAATTAAAATTTTATTATCCCTATTCCAAAATAGATATGTTTATACATTTGTTGTGAGATGAACCACATTAGATGGTTCTACATGTTTGAGCAACAGCTTATAATGTGATTAATCCAAAAGACATTATCATATTAACTTTTTATTTCTATCATATTAAAAATGGCTTAGTCTAACTTATACAAGAAATAGAATTTTTCACAAACAAATTCCAGAAAAAAATGTGATTTTTTGTTTTCAAAAATGCATTTTTGAATGCACAACACTCTAAAAAGAACTCAAATAATACAAAAATGTGATTTTTTATTTTTTAAAATGTATTTTTGAATGCACAACACCCTGAAAAGCACTCAAATGCTACAAATTAAATAGCTTAAACTCAAGTTTTTTAAAATATCTCCAGATTTTAATGACTAAATAAAAAATAAAATCATCAATTATTATTATTTTTAATTTTAATTTCAACATATTAAAAATGGTAATAGAAAGCCTTAAACACATGTCAAAATCAAATATTTGTATGACACTCATATCAAGAGAGGATATGTTCAGTGTATTTATATGATAAATGAACACTTCATTTTACATCTCACATTTCAAGTATATGAACTTGTTTAAAGGTAATAATTTTCGCAAAGTACTATAAGAGCCATGAACAAAGCTCACTTATTTTATAGAGCCCTATCAATGCTATAATTTGGAAATCCATTGCTTGTTATGTAGACTAAGTATTTTATAATTTGGAGATTCTTAAGGTCCATACAAACACAACTTTAAAGGAAGTTATTCATCATGACTAACAAGTATGTTATTATTATTAAGGACTTTGATTATTCAATGTATCTCTCAAACCAATGGAAAAAATGAGTGGCAAAGTAGATTTAGAGCATAATCCTTATTAGATAGATATGGAAATAACATGAATCATGTTACCTTGTTCATATTTCACTTAAGAATCACAAGTATCTTATTTTTATTGAGGACTTTGATTATTCACTGTATCCATCAAACCAAGCAAAAAAATGAGTGACAAAGTAGGTTTAGAGTATAATCTTTATTGGATAGATATCACGATATCCTGAATCATGTTTTCTTGTTCATATCTTACTTAAGAATCACATTTAGAGACCAAAAATGTTGCTTCAAGAATACTTGGCATTGTTCTTGGGCTTACAATAAGGAAAATGGAAAGATATGTAAGAAGTATTCTCAAATATTTGACACTTAAAATATTGTCACACCAATGCGAATTTTTGTAGAAAGAAAAAGAAGAGATTGAAATGTGTGCTTGTTAAAGGTGTATAAAATTTGGGAAGGTGAAATAGTCAATTAGGTAATTTCTGATGTAGAAAATTAAGTAATTATTCTAATCCCAATTTTGAATTTTGTGATATTGACAAGGTACATTTTTTAAAAATTCATATATAAACTTAATCAAAATGATACAATCTATAATGAATGTTAATAGAGTGAGTTATCCCAAAAATAATCATTAACATAGTTCTGTATGAAAAGAAAGAAAACTATGGATTATGTTTATATTGATGTTTGATCACATTTGTATAATATCTATGGATTCTTAAAAGATCCACTTTCAAATAAGTTAATTTTGTTTTTCCCCTAAATGTCTATTGGGAATGGGTTCCCCCCAAGGGCAGTTTTGGGGCTAAAAGCCCATGTTCTGGAACAATTTTTGTAATAAAGTTGTAAAGTATCCGCATTTTGTGCTCGCGGAGCACGAAGGTGTCAAGAGTCATAAAGGGTTATCTGCCCTTATTTTGTAAAGTGTAAAGTCAGCTGTAAAGATCCACCCATGGTTCGCAGACCATGGGATTGTATAAAAAGGAGCTATGGAAGTAAGCTCTAAGTAGTGAAAAAAAGGAAGAAAGTAGCAAAGTAGAGTAGAGAAGTCTAAGTGTTCTCGGGTCTTAGCGTAGGTAGAGGCTCTGCAGCTAAGTGCACAGAAGCCTAGGGTGGAAGTTTGCAGCTGAGTGCTCAGACCCCTGCAGCTATGTGCATGGGGTAGATAGAGTCTGTATTAAACTGGAAGATATCAATAAAGAGAAGTATTTTGCAATTACTATGTATTTAGTTCCTATTAATGCATCTGATTATATTGCATTTTGGGTTTAATTTATAATGTTTATTTGATGCGTGAATATATGTGATTGTATCAGGTAATTGAACGCAAGTAAGGATATCAATTTACGTGGTGCTAACTATGATAGATTAGTAAGATAAGTAAAACATTTGGGATAACTTGGGAACCTATACAATACATTGTCATAACTGCGCGAAAGTACCTGGACCACGGGTTAGGGTTGCACGAAGGTCAATCGTACACCTTCGCGAAGGTACTGAAGGGAGAAATAAAAGGTAGACTGACAAATCCCTAAGGCTTAATGACCTGTTCAAATGTAGAGGCAGAGGGTATAAATTGACATCACGACCATCTCAGGGTGTGGAAACTTGGTTCCAACATCCCCCATACTGTTTCGGGTGAGACTTCGGTCCACGCTCTGTGGGCTAATGCCGAAAGGACCAGTAGTGTAGGGATTTGTTTGACTAACTAACGTTAAACCTGGGTCAGGCTCCATAAAGCCAACAAATGGTTCTGTTGTCGGGACTGAAATCTGCATGAGAGATGTGTGATGTCGTATCACTGGAATCCAACTAAGAAAGAGGTTAAAGACTGGGTGGATAGGAAGATCCACGAATTCGCGGCACAGGAGAATAGAAATCCACCGATGACAAAGGAACAGTGGCTAAACAGGTACCTATATACAAAAATCCACGAGATCTTTTTGTGTTCCTTTCCAGTTGAGTTATACGAGTGGATCGTGAAGGTAGAAAATAACCAAGGAAAGTGGAGGCTTAATGGTCCTATTGTCTGGACCCTGGAGTTCGTATAGAGACTGAAAGCCTATGAGGATAAGATCGCACACTCTATCGATCATTGGCTCGATCGTATCATAGGGGGATTTGTGATAGAATTCGTGATCAATACCTCAGTCAGTTACAGCGAGGCGGAGCGGCGCTTTTTCAAAGGTCCGCGAGGTAAGTACTTGAAGTCTTTAAATATTTAGATTAAAATGTTATTGTGCGAAAAACGGGTTATGCAGCTACCTTGATGTTCAAAGCTACACGAAGTGGAAAGACTTACAGGAACAAAGAAAGAAAGGGTCCTGAATATAGCCCACTGATTTCACCTCCTTTGAGTGACGAAGAGGGAGTAGCGCAGGCTTCTCCACGAAGTATAGTTCAGTTGATAAAATGAGGGTTTCCGTGACTACCACCTCCACCCACACCACCTCCACCTTCACCACCATTGCCCCCTGTGACTTCGCCCACACCACCACCACCTCCACCATAGTTTAACGTGGTGAATCCAGCGAAACTGCCTTTGTTTAAGGGCTTGGGAAATGAGGACTCAGACTAGTTGTGGTTCTTCGTAAAAGTTGTATGGGAAGCTCAGGGCGTCACAGACGATCACATGAAGAAGGAAACGTTGGTTAGTGCTTTTTACAGGATGGTGCACTAACTTGGTACATCAAGTACCCTAATGATAACCCAAATGCTGGGTTGGCAGAGATCTAGACAACGCTAAATAAAGAGTTCAGTAAGCCTAAATCCGAGGCGCAGTCGATTTTGAGGTTCAAGGAAATCATGATGAAACCAGGTGAGACACCTTGGGAATTGGATCAAAGATTGAAGTGTAAAATCCGTGAAGCTAATATGAACTTAACAGATGGACAACACCACGAGTGGTTCATGGCTTCGCTCCTGCCTCACCTAAGGGTTGCATTGTCACAATAGAATATTATGACTCAGGCAGAGGCCTTGGAGATTGCAATAAGACTGCATGAAACACTGATGCAAGATCTGAATCTAGGGGTTCAGAAGATCCTTATGCAGTTGCAAAATCTTTGCCTTGAAATGCAAAGTTTGAAGTAAGACAGAACAGTTCGACCAGAGGCACACGAAGAGATATGGTGCTTGAAATGTAAAGGTCAGGGGCATGACAAAGACCGTTGTTAGGTCTTTGCGAACTATATTGCAGGAGGAGGACTGATGCCTTTGAGGTCGGAAGCCCAAGCAAGACCAAGCGCGAGGCCTGCGTTGTGGTGCGCTATATGTCAAGTAGCAGAGAAACATATGACTGATAACTGTCATTTGCTGCAGAAGTTTGTACAAACACCGTAGCAACAGTTTTGCAACTTCTACAGGTCGGTAGGGCCTTATGAGCGCAACTACCGAAGTTATGAATTGATGATGGATAGAACACCTACTTATAGAGTTTAGGCAGAAATGTGGCCCCCTAACCAGAGCGCTGGGATGGCACGAACATGATTTCAGGGGCGTGGACGTGGACGAGGCAGAGGAGGCCCTGGAAGAGGCCAGGGACAGCTGATCTGTTATAATTGTGGAGGACCAGGAAACTATGCCCGTGAATGCACTAACCCAACGCGTTCGTCATGAAAATATTGTACTCAGTTTGATCATGAGACGGTGGATTGTCCTACACTAATAGCGAGGATACACGATAAAGGGGTGCTACAACCGCAACTGACTCAAAACCTGTAGATGATGAGGGTTGAGCCTTGCGAAGAGGATCTGAATGTGAATATAGTGCTCCAAAGTGGAATTGCAATGGGCGACGATAAGGGGAAACAACCCAAAGACAACACATGGGTTTGCAAAGCTCCAGCGAAGGAGGTTGAATTTGATTTGGAGCGTGCATGTGAAATGTTCATGGAAGCAAAAAAGAGCTTCACTGAGGCCTCTACCTCAAGGAGTCAGGATAAGCTTGTTTAGGAAATGGACCCTTCTATGCTTACGACCTTTCTAGAGACTTGCATGAAGTTTCTGCGTGATAGCAAGGCTATGAAGGGGTTACAAGAACTTATAAATAGATACGCCGGAAACGCTCCGGGTGAACCGCACGTGGTACGGAATATTGGTAAGCATAAAGCAAGGACAGGGCATGAGATGAGACTCACCACGTAGATAGGAGAATATGAAATGGATCAGGTTATTCTAGATCTAGGGTCAGACGCAAATGTTTTGCCAAAGCAAACTTGGCAGCGGATGGGGAGACCCATGCTGCAGTGGTCTCCGATTCAGTTAAGAATATCAAATCAGCAGAAGATCATCCCCATGGGACAACTACAAGGAGAAAGTGTAGATATTGAAGGCACAAGTGCATTGGCTGATTTTGAAGTAATAGAAATTGTGGATGACAGCAACCCCTACCCTACACTCCTTGGCATTGATTGGGCTACTGACATGAATGGGGTAATCAACCTAAAGAAGCGAAAGATGATATTTGAAAAGAAATCGCTTCATATAATAGTACCCCTAGATCCTGTTAAAGGATCGCACTATATGGAACTAGTCTGCGATTACGAAAGCAATGACGATTTGGACTACATATATAAGATAACAACGGGAGACCAAGATTGGGTGAATTCAACAACGGATGGACGAATTACATGGGATCACGAGAGTTCCTGCAACTCAGACTCAGATGAAGAATTAGAGTGCTCGAAGAATCAGCTACATGAAGTAACCATGCTGAGTTGTAACATAATGGCTCGGCCTCTATGTTGTGTGTCGCCAGAGGTAAGAAATCTGCCCACTCATGATGGCTTGAATGATGTGGATGTGTTTTTTGATGCATTTGAGAGGGAAGTACACACAAGGGTAGTTTTGATGATTGGTGCGAGTGTAGGAAGATGATGAGAACATGCTTTTGGAAGCCGAAGGTACGAGTGATAAATGGGCTAAGTCCTATGGAACAAAGCCCCAACCTGAATGGGTGCACTTGTTCTGTCACACCTTGGATGTCATCTTGATGAACTGGTACTTAAAGACAGAGCTCTGCCATGGCACAGGTGAATGGGATCTATGCGAAGGGTTCATAATGATGTTCAGTGTCGAAGACAGGCTTGACTATATTGACGAAGTGCTACAAGAAGTTAAAGTGGCAATCTTTAGGATACCGTAAGATCCTTTGGATCTAGTTCAACTCGATTGGACTACTTAGTTGAGGCACGCACTGGAATGTTATAACATGACTGCTGAAGAAGAAGACGAGGACCCACGAAACATTAATATCCCTGAAACCGAGGGTCACTGCGAAGTCGAGGGACCGCATATCGAGAATCTTGATATAACCGCACCACTAAAAACGAAACAGGTAAATATTGGTACGGACGTGGAACCCGAATTTGCAAATATTAGAGATTATTGGGATGACGTAATGGTAGATAAGGTTGCCGAATTTCTCTGCGAATACCAAGATTTGTTCCGTACCAAGTTTATGGAGTTAAAGGGGAAAATAGGAAACCTAGGCGTTATGAAGATCACATTAAAACCCGACGCGAAGCCGGTTAAGCAAATACCTTACCGTCTCAATCCGAAGTATAAGGAGAAGGTCCGCTTATAGTTAGATAAGATACTTGCGGCAGGCATCATTAAGCAATTAGAAGAATCTGATTGGGTGAGCCCAATGGTGGTACAGGAAAAGAAGAAGAAGGATGAAATAAGGATATGTGTAGACCTCAGGAAGTTGAATGACGCTTGCATGCATGATCCTTTATAGACTCTGTTCACTGATGAGTTATTGGATAATGTAAGTGGCTAGGAAGAGTACTCCTTCACTAATGGGTTTTCTGGGTACCATCAGATCAAAATCATGCCTGAAGATAGAAACAAGATGACCTTTGCAACTGAATGAGGATGTTTTTAGTACACTGTAATGCCTTTCGGATTAAAGAATGTACCTGCGAATTTTTCGTGCATAGTCATTGCAGCATTCAAAGACTTCAGTCATAAGTTTTTGGAGGTTTACTTTGATGAATGGATAGTGTGTGGGTTGGTAAAATGCCATGTGGAAAGTTTGCGATTAATGCTAGATACTTGTCGAAGGTACCAAATTGCGCTCAATCTGAAGAAATGTTTGTTTTTTGTTCCTTTAGGGACTCTGCTGGGTCATGTGGTTTGTAGACAGGGATTGATGGTAGATCCCACGAAGATCGCAGTGATACTTAACTTAGAGGCGCCGAGGAGTGTGAAATAGCTGCGCGCAACCTTGGGACATACTGGGTACTACAGGGAGTTTATCAAGGGCTACGCCCAGATCACTGCGCCTATGGAGAAGTTATTGAAAAAGGATGTCATGTTCTGTTGGAACGAGGACTGTCAGAAAAGTTTGAATGTGCTGAAAGGAAAAATGGTCACTGTGCCGATTTTAGTCTTCCCAAATTGGAAGAAGGAGTTTCATGTACATGTAGACGCGTCATGTATAGCACTAGGAGCAGTATTGACACAGGCCAGCGGAGGAGAATTGGACCATACTATAGCGTTCACAAGCAAGAGGTTATCCAAGGCTGAGAAGAATTATTCCACCACCGAGCGCAAAGGATTAGCCATGGTATACGCGCTCTAGAAGTTTAGAACTATTTGTTGGGGGGACATTTTAAAATGTATATGGATCATTCTGCGTTGAAATACCTGGTCAATAAGTCTGTGTTGGGGGGGAGAATCTGTAAGTGGTTGTTATTGTTCCAGGGGTTATTGTGAAGCCTGGAGGACTGAACGCAGGACCAGACCATCTGTTGTGTATTGAAAAAGGGGAAGAACCCACTAATTTGGAGGAGGGATTGCCTGACACAAACTGCAAACCGCATCGCGGATGGTCACTTTGAAGACATCATACGCTTCCTAACGATAGGAACTCCCTCAGAAGGCTACACCATCCAACAGAAAAAGGAGTTAGTGTTGCTTGCAGCAGACTTTTCTATTATTACCAGCCATCTGTACAAAATGGGGTCGTATGAAGTATTATGACGATATGTACCAGAGTTTGAAAGAAGCAGTATCCTTGCGGACGCTCATGGGGATGCCGCGGGAGGACATTATGCAGGAAGAGCGACCGTACAAAAGATTCTACGCGCAAGGTTGTGGTGGCCAACCCTCCATCAGGATTTAAAATCTTACTACAAGGCGTGTGATGTGTGTCAAAGGACTGGCAAGCCATTTCGGAGAGATGAGTTGCCTATGAACCCATAGATGACATTACGACCTTTCAAGAAATGGGCCATAGATTTTGTGGGAACCATTCAGCCCTAAGGAAAGAAGATGGGAGTGCGGTACATTATCACCACGAATGAGTATTTAACTCGATGTGCGGAGGCACAACCTGTGAAGGACTGCACAGGCGCAACCATTGTGAAGTTTCTCTTTGAGTATGTACTAACGCAATTTAGGTGTCCAAAGGTCTTGATGAGTGATCACAGTACGCACTTTCTGAACAAGATGATCAGTGCACTAATGGAGGAATTTCATATATATCACCAGAAGAGCATGCCTTATCACCCTCAAGATAATGGGACAGTGGAAGCATTAAATAAGGTACTGGAGAATGCTCTGACCAAGGTTTGCAACACTCAGCGAAGTGATTGGGACTTGCACATACCGTCGTACTATGGGCCTATCGGATGACATTCAAAAAGTTGACTAGACAGACACCCTTTAGGCTTGTATATGCTGTTGAAGCAGTGATGCCCATGGAATATATTTTGCTAAGTCTACGCATAGCGGAACTCACGGGTATGACGGATCACGAAGCCCTGGAAGAGAGGCTTGCGCAGCTTGCTAAGCTTGAGGAAGAAATATTTCTGGCTGGATTTCACCAACAGGTCCAAAAGCAACGCAAAAAAGCATGGCATGATCGGCACATTAAGCTGCGCACATTTAAGGTAAATGATCTGGTTTTGTTATATGACAATAAGTTTGATAAATTTCCAGTGAAATTCAGAATGCACTGGCTAGGGCCCTATGTCATTAAGGGGATTACTGACGGTGGAGCAATTCAGTTGGTTAAATTGAATGGAAATACCTTCCCATGAAAGGTGAATGGCAATCGATTGAAGTCATACACTGGTGATCTGGCCAGATGACTATATGAAGGTAGCATAGTCTTAGCGCTCCAGGCAGCTGAAGGGAGGCGTGGGACTATAAACTACATTTCCCGAGTTGGGGAACTGGGTGATTGGAGGATTGTGCGGAAACAGGAGATGTCACAAGGTTCATGACAGTGTGGAGTGAGCTGCGCTACCGGGGGAGAAATCGCGCAGGTCAGCCGGAAAGTGATTGTTAGAGTCACTGTTCATGATTTGACGATGAGAATGCGGCCAAATGGAGTGAGCGGCCAACATTTAAGACAAAATTTATGGGTAAGATCCTTGGAAATCTGCCACCAATCTGACATTAATGAACTGAATGTGGGGGGAACGGTTGGATTTGAATTCAAAATGGCTTATAAATTATAAGTGGAGGCCCAACGAAAAACACTTGTCATTTTGAACATTGAGTTGGTGAGCTCTCAGACGTGCATGACCCACACATTCTTCAAAGAATTTCTTGATTGCCCAGTGTTTGATCGGTTTCCAGAGTCCAACCGCAATTTCATCTGTGATTTTATCCCAGGATCCAAAGCTATGGATGCTGAAGTAGTGACAGCCGAGGGGGCTGTTTCAGAGGTTGTTATGGAGACATAGGGAGCTGCTCCAGAGGTTACAGAGGTACTAACTGAAGTCCCCAAGTCACCACAAATGCTTAGACCGAAGCCTACCCCGACCAAGGAGAGTGCGAAGGATAAGAAGGGCAAGTAGGTTACGATACCGATGCACGCATCGCCTAGAAGAAACCCACAGAAGGACAAGCCCACTGCCCAGGAAAAGAGAAAAACCATCAACGTGGAGCCAGAAGAGGAAGAAATTGAGGACATCCCAATGGATGATGAGGATTTGGGGGTGGAAGTGGATGAAGTTGAAGTCGAGGGTTTTGACCCTATCACTAAGTTGCCCGAGTACGTCCCTCCACGCAAGGGCAAGAGAAAGGTGCCAAAGGACATTGACAAAAGCAAGGTCGCTCTGCACATACCTCTACTGACGGACGAGATTGTCTTTCAAGGACTACACTTGGGTAGGTTCCTCTGTTGAAACTGGAAGAATGGGACTTAGTTGACCATGAGAAGTTCCCACACTTGGCGACATAACAACTAATGCATCGTGTTGTTCACACAACCACCGAGATGACTACATTGGAACCACAGAAGTGGCTCATGGGAGTAGACAATTAATTCCCCTCGATCGTGTCGAACCTACCAGAAGCAGCGAAGTACGCTTTGCTGTGGGTGACCAAGGATGCTCAGTGCATCAAGGATAGCAAGATCTTCTGGATCTTGATGGAAATGAACATACACATGGCTATCAATCGCAAAACACGATTGTCACCTATTGTGTTTTCCAAACTGCAGGAGTACATGGAGTTTAAGGCAGAATTTCAGCGCGTATCAATCAGGGCATGGAAGGACCCTGAGTAGAAGTGGCATCACTTTCCTTACTTGGCAACGGATGATTCGATTGATGTAGTTCTTGATTGCTGGCCGACAGAGTGGCGTACTGCCTCAGACTTGGCGGTGGGGTCAAGCAAGTTCGTCGTGCAATGCAAAAAGGAGGAGGCCAAGATCAAGATAGCGCAACTAGCTGATAAAAGGAAGAAGGAGGCTGCTGACAAGGCCCAGGCAGAGTGTGATGCCGCCCAGCAGGCAGAAAAGCAGACAGGAGAAATAGAGCATGGCTCTGACAAAGGTGCGAGGTTGCCTTTTCCTGAAACAGAGGAAGAAATAGACGAGAAAACAGAACAACATGGAGTGAACCCACATACGGTGTCGTACGACATCAAACGTCCAAGAGAACAAGAAAAAGTGGGGTCGCGGAAGAAATCCAATGCCAGTAAGACGTCGATGGACCCAATCACCCTAATAGAGGGAGATTTGAATGACATTGGAGACACGGTGCAGGATGTCACCGCAGATTTACTGCAACAATTTGAGCAGCAGCAACAACAACTATTGGGGGCTATCCAAATGGGTTTGTATGAGTTGCAAATCTGCACATCACAGGATGGCACAGTTTCCACCAACCTTTCTATTGTTACTTCAAAAGTTTCTGAGATGTTGCGTGTGAAGGACTCCCGAGCGATAGTGCTGCTAGATGGAGCACTGACCACAGAAAACGAAGCTGACAAGCCCATTGTCAGCGCCCTTAAGGGAGTAGGGTTAAACTTGGCAGTGCTTCCTGGCGAGGCGCTCCATCTGCTTCAGGATGGAGTGATCGTGGAATTGAGGACTCGAGAACAATACACTTTGAAGGTAATCAGTGAGAAGAAGATTAATAATGTACAGATGACCTTGCAGCGAGACATTGCCCTCACTTCCATGGTGGAACTTACCAACACAAATATGCGCATGATTAAGGTCATGAGGGAAGATTTTCGAATGGTCCCCGAACTGGCCATTCCTGAGGATGCAAAGGAAAATGAACAGGTATACAAGCTTGCTACAAGGGTGTGCGACACTTGCACAGAGTTGGCTAAGGTAGAGCTGGAGCTGAACCTATAGATTGCAGATTTGCAGTTGAAGGCCCAATCTTCAACTCTGCCAGAAATAAAGGAGAAACGCGCAACCGATATCACAGAGGCGATAACAGTGGTAGACAGTGTAGTAGCAGACTGCACACGACTTTTTGAGTAGTCGTTCGAGGTCCTGACGAGCCTGCGGGAGGATCCTAAGGTACAACGGCTAGAGACAGAGGCATGAGAACTAAAGTAGTGATATAACGAAGTAAAAGGCACAGCATGCACCGCAGTTCTCACACAGAAACTGGCGAAGCTGCAGGAAGCCAAAACACTGAAGGAACAAGTCAATGCAACGCAGCACAAAGCGGCAGTGCTGAAGGCGCACATGAAGCCCTGGTTGGACAAAGCTTATTTGGTCACGACCTCCATTGAAGGCAAGCTTGCTAATCTACAAGCGACTTAGGAGAAGCTTCAGGCTGACCATATAGGACCAGCGACAGAGGAGTTGGTTGAAGAAATGAAGCAGGCAGCCGAAGAGTGCACCGTCGAGGTTGTCGTCATACAGGTCAAGTTGGAAGGTCTTCGTGCCAAGATCTCTGCACCTGCAGAGTGACTCGAGGACAAGTCACCATGTTTGTGTTGGGGGCCTGTTGGGAATGGGTTCCCCCAAGGGCAGTTTTGGGGCTAAAAGCCCATGTTTTGGGACAATTTTTGTAATAAAGTTGTAAATTCTCCACATTTTGTGGTCGCGGAGCGCGAAGGTGTCAAGAGTCATAAAGGGTTGTCCACCCTTATTTTGTAAAGTGTAAAGTCGGCTGTAAAGACCCACCCATGGTCCGAAGACCATGGGATTGTATAAAAAGTGTTGGAAATAATACTGAGAGGGGGTTGAATCAGTATTATCAGATCAATAATTTTATTTACCAAACATATTTATATACACCACTTCAGTGAAGTGAACTAGCATGTGCATGCAACTATGATTAAAGAAACCAGCGTATATCCATAGAACTTGTGATTTAGACAATTTATCATGTGTTGATCTTAAACCAATACATCGGTAACTTATTAGACAGTGCAGTAAAAGTAGAATAAAGCATCACACATAACCAACACACATGAACACCAAGATTTAAGGTGGAAACCCAATGCGGGTGAAAACAACTTGCGACTGTCATCATTGTCTTCTTTTAATAATAAGAAAATTTGTTTACAATCTTGTACTAGTGCAGACTCATACCACTGCGCAGGCACCCACCCACAGAAGGTCACAACCTTCTCTCGTTTTCCAGCTTCTACTGGAAGGGAGCTACAACCCCTAGCTCTTGTACTAGCCTATATGTTTACTAGTACGTAGGCGCCGACCTACAGAAGGCTAAAACCTTCTTTCTTCCTCCAAGGACCATGTTTCATGAATTTTCAAATTAGATACTCCAGGATCACAACACCACAATATTAAGGCCACGTTTCATCTAATTTTCACACTGGACCTATCAAAAACTTTTTAAACTTAAACTGCATCAACCAACATTTAGTTAATTTGAGCAATCAGATCACTAACACCAAAACACTGTGCTGAACCCAGAACCCTGCATCATCATTTAGAACCAGTTGTAACCCCAAAAATCATGCATTAGAGTGTATACACTACTTGGCTGAACCAAAACTGCGTGTATACGCTACTTCCATTAATCAAACCTGCACATACCTTCAAAACTGCTGCAAACATAAACATTTGAATCAAGTCTGTATCAACCATCAATACAATTAGTATCTACTATCAACTTACAGAGCTCTACACAGTCAGGGACAGAGATCACTTCTTCTCACTTATACAATCAATCAATCAAATGCCAGCCTCCTTATGCATTCAGTTTTACATTCATATCTAGGAAGACTTCATTGACAGACATCAGTAAAACAACAAAATTTGATCAGATAGATTAGTCAGATCTGAAAAAGAAGCTTTTCTTTTGTATACACTATTTGAAAGAACAAAACCTACGTGTATACATTCTTTGGCCAAGACGAACCTGCGTACAGATCTGCGAATATTGACTCAAAACTTTGTTGCAATTCCAGACTTTAGACAAACCCAGCTCATGATAGATAACGAATAAAACAGGCGCAAAACATTGGATCTAGTCTCAACCAATATTAGATCATTCAAGAATAAGTCATTTCAAGTCTCATGATCCTGATCCAATATTGAACTCAAGGTGCACATAAATATTTCAGATCTAGTCCCAAGCATAACCCTCCAACATAAAATATACTTCAGATAGAAATATTTCTTAGAATCTTATTGCTTGCACACCTGGCCTTATGATATTCTCCTCCTTATATAGCTTTAGGCCCTTTGTCAATACCTTGGACCAAATACCTAGGGTCAATACCACGGACCAAATACCTTGGACCAATACCTTGGACCAAAACCTTGATTTTCCATCCCATGCATGCTTTTCCTTCTGTAAAAGTGCGTGTATATGTATACACTCTTTTTGTTCGGTGTTTCCACATGTATACGCTACTTTGACAGAGTGAACCGGCGTATACCTTTCTTTCTTCAATCTCTAGAGTCTAATCTGTAATCCTTTGTTGTTAACATGTTGCACTGTGAACTGTCATCTATGTGAGTTGCCATCAAGGACAACACCTGTATCATGATGCCAACAATCTCCCCCTTTGTACTTGATGGCAACAACACCAAGACACTCTCCCCCTTTGACATCAAGAGAAAAGGGAAAACCAAGATATTCTCCCCTTTTGATATACATTATGTTGTCCATGCTCCCCCTGAGTAAATGTTGAATTCTTTGATTAAGCTCCCCCTTTGTACATGCTGAGATGCACTAAACCGTCCACGCAATGTCCATGCTCCCCCTGAGCACATGCAGAGTCTGCAAATATATATATATATATATATATATATATATATATATATTCAAAAGAATAACATGGCTCTATAACTCAACTAATTGAGTATGACCTTCCTATCACCAATGACTCATATATACATCAATCTCCCAACCAAGTGGGGATGCACCAGATTTGACTCATCCACCCAACCAAGTGGGGATATACCAATTGTTTATACATGACAGAAATACAAGAAATATTACATCATCCATCCCATGCAAAGTGGGGATGCAAATTACATCATTTGTCCAATAGGACTCATTCAAATGTATGAGAAGAATATAACACCCTAGAATTTTACATAACTTAAGCAGCAAATGGTATAAATATCTGAAGCCATAGCTGGACTTAGAAACCATAATGCCAACAATGCAGAATGTGTGTGAAGGCTAATGCTCCCGTTGAACCTGTGCTACTATTTTTCCTGTTAGAAAAACATATACGCTCCTTCACCCACAGAAACCTGCGTGTATACATGACTATACTTCATGAAACATATGTATAATAATCTTCCTCTGAAAAACTGGATTTAATAGCAGGATGATGTAACAACTACTCCCAACTTTTGTTTGAGATATTCAAATGTTTCTCTGGGAAGTGGTTTAGTGAATATATCAACAACTTGTTCTTTGGAGGGAACATACTCCAATTTGACCTTTTGTACAAGCACTTGTTCACGTAGAAAATGGTACTTGATGGGTATGTGCTTGGTCTTGGAGTGCATGAGTAGATTCTTTGAAATACTGATGGAACTTGTATTATCACATAGAATGGAGATGGGTGGAATACATGTGATCTGAATGTCTTGCAAAGTTTGCATCATCCAAAGCAATTGTGTGCAGCAAGATGCAAGAACCACATATTCTGCTTCAGTTGTAGATAAAGCAATTGAAATTTGTTTCTTGTTGAACCAAGACACTAACCTGGAACCCATATAGAATGCACCATCAATAGTGCTTTTTCTATCATCAACACTTCCTGCCCAATCTGCATTTGTATATTCATGAAGAGTAAGATATGCATCTCTAGGATACCATAGTCCAAAGTCCTGAGTTCCCTGAAGATATTTGAAAATTCTTTTAACTGCTTGAAGGTGTGATTCCTTTGGATTTGCTTGGAATCTTCCAACTATTCCTACTGCATGCATGATGTCAGGTCGGGTACCTGTTAGATAAATCAGACTACCAATCATGGATTTGTAACTTGGTTGATGTACTGTTGTTGAGTCATGATTTGAACTGAGATTGCATCTTGTTACCATTGGGGTACATACAGGTTTGGAATCTTCCATTCCATACCTTTTTAAGATCTGTTTGAGATATTTGGTTTGTGAAAGTAAAATACCATCTTTAGTTTGTTGAGCTTGTAAACCAAGAAAATAGGTAAGTTCACCAAGCAAGGAAATTTCAAATTATTGCTGCATTATTGAAGCAAAATTCTGACTCATGGATTCTTCATTGCTACCAAAAATGATATCATCAACATAAACAATAATAATTAGAAATTTATTAGTTTCAATCTTTGTATATAGATTGCTATAAGTAGAACCTTTTGTAAAACCTTGTTGGTGTAGATATTTGTCAAGGCGATAATACCAGGCTCTTGGAGCCTATTTCAGACCATAGAGAGCCTTTTTGAGTTTCCATACAAGTTTTGCATCATTTCCAAGAATGAATCCTTCTAGTTGTTCAATATAAACTTCTTCTTCTAAATCTCCATTAAGAAAGGTTGATTTTACATCCATTTGGTATACTTTGAATTTCTGAAAGCTGGAAAGAGAAAAAAACATCCTTATGGCTTCAAGTCTGGCAACAGGTGCAAAAGTTTCTTCGAAATCTATACCTTCTTGTTGAGCATAACCTTTACAAATAAATTTGGCCTTGTTTCTAATGACTTCTCCATTTTCATTCAGCTTTTTCTTGAATATCCATTTAGTTCCTATAATATTTTTATCATGAGGTCTAGGAACTAATTCCCAAGTATCATTCTTTTCAATTTTCTTAAGTTCTTCATCCATGGCTTTGACCCAACATTCATCTTTGCATGCTTCATTTACATTTTGAGGTTTGGTGGAGGATAGTAATGCTAGATAGCTTGAGGTCCATGTAATAGTTCTTCTTGTCTGTACACATGCCTCCTTTTCCCCTAAAATTTGAGTTTCTGGATGGTTTTTCTGAACATACCTGAATGGAGTATTTTCTTCTACCATTATATCTTCTTCTAGTGCTTCATTGGTTTCTTCTTCAATATAATTTTGATTTGATGTGGGAAAGTAATCCCCATCTTCCTCATTGTCATAATATTCTGTTGATTTTATCTGTTTTGGATTTTTGCATGCTTCATTAACTACAACATCAATGCTTTCAACAATTTTCCAAAGTATTTTATTATAACATTTATATCCTTTACTTCTGGAAGAATAACCAAGAAGAATACCTTCATCTGCTCTAGGTTCAAACTTACCAAGTTTTTCATCAGTCCTTTTGATAAAACATTTGCTTCCAAAAACTTTAAAGTATTTTACAGTAATAGTCTTACCATACCAAAGTTCATGTGGAGTTTGAGTGCTATTTACCCAGACATTTGCTTTCATTCACAACAGCAAATGCAACTTCACCCCAAAAGGTTGCAGGAGTTCCAGATACATCTAGCATAGCTCGATCCATTTGTTGAACTGTTCTATTCATTATTTCTACCACACCATTTTATTGAGGAGTTCTTGTGGTGGAGAATTGCCATTTTATTCCATCTTGTTCACAAAAGTCAAAGAATTCATTCGATATAAATTCCCCTCCTCAATCAGATCTGAGGAATTTGATTTTTCGATCTGATTCATTTTCAACCACAACTTTGAAGGCTTGGAACTTTTCAAATGTTTCATATTTATGCTTTAGAAGACCTATCCAACACATTCTGGAAAAATCATCAATGAAAAACATAACGTATTCTTCTCCACGAAGTGACTTTTTCCTTGTTGGTCCACATAAATCAGTATGGACAAGTTCAAGAGGCTTACTAGCTGACCCTTCTTTTTCCATGAAGTCAACTTTGGTTTGCTTACCGATTTGACATGGTTTGCATATTATATTTTCTGGGATGCTGATATCTAGAAGATCACAAATAGCCTTCAGTCTGCATGCTTTTCTTATTTGAGAAAAGCTTAGATGTCTCAATCTTCTATGCCACAGCCAGTTTTAATAATTTTTTCTTAGATAGCACTGTTGTTGTCCACCTTTGAGTATGTATAAGTTGTTTGGAGTTATTGTACCTTTTATCACGGTCTCTCCTGTATCAAGCTCATGAACAACACATCCGTTTGATTGAAACACCACTTCATTTCCTTGATCACACATTTGACAGACACTCAACAGGTTATGCTTTAAATCATCTACATACATAACATTTCCAGCTTTAACCTTTTCTTTCAAGAAAACATAACCTTTACCTTTTATGACAACTGGAGTGTCATTTCCAAATGAGACATTCTTTTCCTTTTCTAAGGCATTATACGAGTGAAGTTTCTCTTTGTCACCTGTCATGTGTTTGGAGCATCCACTGTCGATGTACCACTGATTTCTTGTCCTTCTGTATACAAGGCTATACCACATCTTTCTGTTTGAGATTCTTTCCTTCTCCGTATCTTGGGATTTAATGACGTTTTCTCCTTTTGAGGTGTTTTCTGAAATTTACTACTGCATTCAAATTCTTCATGACCAAAGTTGTTAGAGATTAAGCATTCTATTTCATTTTCAAGAGGATAGAAGTTATTGTAGGAACTTCTCTTGATCCCTGTTACATTCCTTTGATTTCGTGCTTCTCTAGTCATGATGGTTTTGTAAGCAACGCATTGAGCAACTTTGTGCCCAAAATTATGACATGAAAAACATTGCCCATTAAAGAAGTTTCTGCGACTATCGAATCTATTTACCCATTGATTGTAGTTTCTATTGATATTTATCTTTGGAGCAAATTGAGTATGATTTGCCTGAGGTTGGTTGTGGCTTCTATTGATATTCATCCTTGGAGCAAATTGATTTACCTGGTGATGAGATTTATGCCTTTGTTGACGATTTTCATACTGTTCAATGATCTTTGTTGTATCAAGATAGATTTTGGTGGAGGTTGACGACTTCTGTGATTGAGATGTTACTTCAATATATCCAAGACCTGTCTTTATCAGATGAGAACGTTGAACTTTGATAATTTCATTTAAAGTTTCTGATCCTTTAGCAAATCTAAGATTGAGAGATTTTTTTTCTCAAGATCTTTTCTTAGACCCACAGTTTCACATTCTAATTTTTCATTGTGTTTTTCTTTTTCAGCAAGTTGGTATGTCAAGGTATCTATGGTCATATTCTTTTCTTCTAAGCAGATTTTGAGTTCAGAGATTTCATCATGAAAGTTTTCCTCTTCTAATTCATCCCTAAAATTATCATCGTCATAAGCCATGAGAAGTCTATAATCATCACTATTAGATAAACCATCAATATCCTCTTCTAAACTATCCTAAAAATCATCGCTATCATAAGCCATGAGAAGTCTGTAATCTTGTCCAGTTTCATCTTCATCACTATCAGATAAACCATCACTATCTTCATGAGTATAGTAACTCCTTTTATTCACAACTTGTTTCCTATTCCCTTTTTCATATTCCTTTCCTTTTTCATATTTATCTTTATGAGGACATCTGGCAGCATAATGACTGACTCTGCCACAAGCAAAGCATTTGAAAGGTAGCTTACCTCTAAACCTTCTAGAACCTCGTTGAAGCTTCTTGACAAAATTTACCTCATCTTCTTCTTCTGAAATGTGTCCTGATTCATTGTGTTCTTCCTTTTCTTTTCCTTTTGTTGAAGCTTTAAATGCGACTTCTCTCATATCTGATGGACCTCCTTTTCTCATCTCAAAAGTAGTTAGGATTCCATGAAGCTATGTCATAGTGATATTTTGTAGATCCTGTTTTTCTTCTATGGCAGACACTTTTGATTCAAATTTAGCAGACAAGGATCTCAAAATTTTCTCAACTAAGGTAACTTCCTTTATTTCTTCACCCAGATTCTTCATACAATTAACAACCTCATCTATACGTAAGAAGTAACTAGCTATACTCTCATCACTATGCATCTTAAGAGTTTCATACTGAATTTTGAGAGTTTGAAGCTTAGCATGTTTTACCTGAGAGTCTCCTTCATAGCTCTGAACGATTTTGTCCCATATCTCTTTAGCTGATTTGAGCTACATGACTTTGACAAACTCTGATTAAGACAAACTTCCCAATAAAGTATTGATAGCTTTGGCATTGGTTTCATATTGCTTTTTACCTATCGCGTCTATAGGAATTACTGTTGGAAATGTATATCCTCCTTCCACAATTTTCCAGACATCTGTTCCAAGAGATTGTAGATAGGTTGTGGTTCTTATTTTCCAATAAACAAAGTTGCTCCCATCGAAGATTGGCAATCTGATAGATCCCATGCTTTCGTGATTATTCATCTTGATGGATCTCCTTTCAATCGATCAAGCTTCTTCTGAAGGACCTGCTCTGATACCAATTGTTGGCAATAATACTAAGAGCGGGGTGAATCAGTATTATCAGATCAATAATTTTATTTCCCAAACAGATTTATATATGCTACTTCAGTGAAGTGAACTAGCGTGTACACGCAACTGTGATTAAAGAAACCAGCGTACATCCAGAGAACTTGTGATGTAGACAATTTATCATTTGTTGATCTTAAACCAGTACATCAGTAACTTATTAGACAGTGTAGTAAAAGCAGAATAAAGCATCACACATAAGCAACACACATGAACACCAATATTTAAGGTGGAAACCCAATGTGGATGAAAACCACCTATTGTTGTCGTCTCTGTCTTCTTTTAATAATAATAAAATATGTTTACAATATTGTACTAGTGAAAACTCATACCAGTACGCAGACACACACCTGCAGAAGGATACAACCTTCTCTCGTGTTCCAGCTTCTACTGGAAGGGAGCTAGAACCCCCTAACTCTTGTACTAGCCAATATGTTTACTAGTACGCAGGCGCCGACCTACAGAAGGCTACAACCTTCTTTCTTCCTCTAGGGACCACGTTTCATGAATTTTTAGACTGGATACTTCTGGATCACAACACCACAATTTGAAGGCCATGTTTCATCCAATTTTCATACTGGACTTATCAAAAACTTTTTAAACTTAAACTGCATCAACCAACATTCAGTTAATCTGAGCAATCAAATCACTGACACCAGAACACTGTGTTGAACCTAGAACCCTGCATCATCATTTAGAACCAGTCGTAACCTCAAAAATCATGCATTAGAGTCTATATGCTACTTGGTTGAACCCAAACTACGTGTATACACTACTTCCGTTAATCAGACCTACGTATACATTCAAAACTACTGCAAACATAAACTTTTGAATCAAGTCTGTACCAACCAGCAATATACTGAATCTACTGTCAACTTACAGAGCTTTACACAAGCAGGGACAAAGATCACTTCTTCTCACTTATACAATCAATCAATCAAATTCCAGCCTCCTTATGCATTTAGTTTTACATTCATATATAAGAAGAATTCATTGACAGACAATAATAAAACAACAGAATTTAATCAAATAGATCAGTCAGATCTGAAAAAGAAGCGTTTCTTTTGTATACGCTACTTGAAAGAATAGAACCTACATGTATACGCTCTTTGGCCGAGACGAACCTGCGTACAGATTTGCAAATATTGACTTAGAACTTTGCTGCAATTCCAGACTTCAGACAAACCCAGATCATGATAGATAACGAATAAAACAGGTGCAAAACATCAGATCTAGTCTCAACCAATATCAGATCATTCAAGAATAAGTCATTTCAGGTCTCATGATCCTGATCCAATATTGAACTCAAGGTGCACATAAATATTTCAGATCTAGTCCCAAACATAACCCTGCAACATAAAATATACTTCAGATAGAAGTATTCCTTAGAATCTTATTGCTTGCACACCTGGCCTTATGATCTTCTCCTCCTTATATAGCTTTAGGCCCTTTGTCAATACCTTGGACCAAAACCACTTAGGACCAATACCTTGGACCAAATACCTAGGGTCAATACCACGGACCAATACCTTGGACCAAATACCTAGGGTCAATACCACGGACCAAAACCTTGATTTTCCATCCCATACGCGCTTTTCCTTCTGTGAAAGTGCATGTATACATATACACTCTTTTGTTTTGTGTTTCCGCGTGTATACGCTACTTTGACCAAGTGAACCAGCGTATACCTTTATTTCTTCAATCTCTGGAGTCTGATCTGTAATCCTTTGTTTTTAACATGTTGCACTGTGAATTGTCATCTGTGTGAGTTGCCATTAAGGATAACCCCTGTATCATAATGCCAACAAAAAGGAGCTAAGTAAGCTCTAAGTAGTGAAAAAAAAGAAAGTAGCAAAGTAGAGTAGAGAAATCTAATTGTTCTTGGGTCTTAGTGTAGGTAGAGGCTCTGCAGCTGAATGTGCAGAGGCTTAGGGTGGAAGTCTGCAACTGAGTGCGTGGACTCCTGCAGCTATGTGCATAGGGCAGATAGAGTTTGTATTAAACTGGAAGATATCAATAATGAGAAGTTTTCTGCAATTATTGTGTATTTAGAACTTGTGAAGCATCTGATTATATTGCGTTTTGTGTTTAATTTACAATGTTTATTTGATGTATGAATATATGTGATTGTATCGGTTAATTGAACGCAAGTAAGGATATCAGTTTACGCAGCGCTAACTATGATAGATTAGTAAAATAAGTAAAACACTTGAGATAACTTGGGAACCTATACAATACATTGTCATAGCTGCGCGAAAGTACCTGGACCATGGGTTAGGGTTGCGTGAAGGTCGATCGTACACCTTTGCGAAGATACTAAAAGGCGGAATAAAAGGTAGACTGACAGAGCCCTAAGGGTCAACAACCTATGTGAAAGTAGGGGCAGAGGGTATAAACCGACATCATGACCATCTCAGAGTGTAGAAACTTTGTTCCAGCATCCTCCACACTACTTTGGGTAAGACTTCGGTTCGTGCTCCGCGAGCTGATGCTGAGAAGGTGAGTTGTGTAAGGATTTGTTTGGCTAACTAACGCTGACCCTGAGTCAGGCCCCACAAAACCAACAATATCTATTTCCATCATAAAGATATCATAAACTAGAAACTAAATAGTTGAAAATAAATAAATGTTGTTAAATAAAAAAAGCATTAAATACCAATATTAAATAAGCTTTTTAGAGAAAAGAAATATATTAACATGAAAAAAATATATATAATCTCATTTTATCAATGTTTACGCAATGTACTCTTCAAAATTGTCATTAAACAACACATTTCTAATGACTCTTATAAATGTGTAATACCTTTATAGTTTATATCCATAACTAATTATTTTAAATTTTTCATAGAATAAAAAAATAAAAATAATTAAAAATTTAAACAAATTAAATATAAATATTAAATATCATATCAATTATCATATTAAAAAGTCAAGAACAAACGTAACAGATCAATTCAAGTGAGTGGAATTAAAAAGATAAAATATGCCAGATTCTATGGAAAGTTTTACATTAAGTCACCATTTTATTTTAAATGGTGCATACATCACGATAGTTAGAGGGTAGTCAGTGACAGACGTGCTCATTAATTTGATTTGTTTGTTTTCCCAACCGAGAATCTGATCATTAATTGACATCACGCGGACCGAACGAGGGTCCTGTTGGAAGAGCGACACCTAGCGCGTTGGCAAACACAGTGGAGAATTTGTTAGACATTCCGTGTGCGCATGTGGACACTACGTTGGTGCATTTGAACCTTTAGAGGGTGTGTTATGCAGTGCAGGGTGTAGTAGTTGGTCAACACGTTGGAGAACTAGTTACACGGTGGAGAATCTGTTACACGTTCTGCTGTGGACGTGTCTCAACGTAGTGAACACTCCATTGGTCAAGAAAGTAGAAGCTTTAGTGGGTGTGTTATGTCTCAATTTAACTGGTCTTGATATTTTGCAATAAATGTGTCGAAGCACACTCGTTTTAGTCAAAGTTTGAAATTTATAAAGAGAAGACTTATCAATGAAAGTCTTTGGGAAAGTTCTTAGTATTTAGCTATTGATGTTGAATTTTGCTCTCTAAGTATTTAGGAAATTATATAAATAATCTTAAGTGTAAAACTTAAAATATTTTAGAATTTGTGATGTTTTTTTGGTGATTATTTTATAGGGATTGATTTAGTAATCTTAAAAGGGGATTGCTTAATTATTTAATGTTATTTTGGTGAAAAACAAAATTATAAAGGTGGGGGTGATTTTATTTTATTTTATTGAGTAAAAAAATTAATTAAAGAATAAAAGTTATAAAAAGAGATTTAGTATATTTTTTCATTATGTTTGATTATTTTTTCAAGTTGATTTGGAGAGTTCTTGTAACTTGTGTGTAGAGAGTAAAAACTCTTAAGAGAATTGGTTTTGGTCGTGAAACAAATCCATTCTAATTGATCATAAGAAAGATTCACTCAGATTATTCACAAGAGTTCACTATCCAAGAAGGAGATTCATTTTTTTTTGGCCATAATGAGGGTTCAACCAAAGTTCATATTGATTTTGTGTGGATAGATTTAGCTATCAGTTGTTCTTGGAAGCCAGGGGAGGTCGAGTTTATGAGTGTACCATGCAGAGAATTTGTGTGTGTCGATTTAACCGTCAGCAGTTCGTGGAAGCCAAGGCAACTAAGCTTATCATTGCATTAGCATTTAGAAGGTTGTGTGGTCTGATTTAACCATTAGCATTTCATAGAAATCAAGGGAATCTAAATCTATCAGATTATCAACAAAAAAATTGGGGGTTTCGGTGGGCCATAGCAATGTAATTTTATTGCTCAAGCCCAACGCTATTTCTCCGAGCAAGATGAACCAATAATTGTTGGGTCGTGGCAACAAGAAGGGAGGTCGAATTAACTCAATAATTTTGTTCCAACAAAGTCATCTTAAACAATTTGTAAGGGATATTTCAGTGTTGCCATTTTCATTTACGTTTATAGCAAAATTGTGCCAAGTTCCCAAAAATTAATTTGTATCTTAAAAAGTTGCTAACCCTGTAATTTCATGGCCCAATTAATAAACAACTATAATTTTATTTAACTAAATTTATTATTGGATTATTATTTAAAAAATATTTATTATATTATTATTGTGCTAAAAAAAATTATACATTTATTATATTATTATATTAGCCACGTTTTATTTTAAAACCATTAAAAAAATAAGATTTTTTTTTAATATTATTGTGCTAAAATAGTTTATACATTTATTATATTGTTATATTAGTAATATTTCATTAAAAATAAACATGAAAAAAAATACATTCTCTTTATCCTAATCCATTACAAAAGATGATTACCCTAATCTAACACTGCTTCTCAGCATCACGCTCATTTAGATCTTTCTCCTTTTTACAGATAATAAAGATGAAAAATAAAGAAATTCATTCCATCAAATCCAATTTTGGACTATGTTACCACAATATAACAGTGCTAACCATAATATAACAATATAACAATACTAGTAGGATAGGGGATCTCTCTCTTCGAATCCCCTTTCTTCATCATTGTGTGATAGGTGACTCCTAAGTTGATTGGACTATGGTTAACATAATATAACAATGCAATGCTGGTAAGAGAGGGAATCATTCTCTTCTAACCACTTACTTCATCATTATGTGTTAGGCGACTTCTAAGTTTACTTCATCATTATGTGTTAGGTGACTTCTAAGTTTATGACTTATGGTTAAAATGATGACTTCTTCTACCGCATTTGTGACTTGGAGTGTCTTGTTCTATTGAGTTTTAATATGTTGTTACAAGAGATTCCCTTTAAGGGAGCTATGCTTTTTGGAAAGATCTCGGTACAAAATTGTGATATTTTTAATTTAATATAAGATATTATAGTTAAAAAATGTTGGGAATATTTTGAATTTTATTTGTGCATATGATTTTTTTTAAATATATAGGATTATAAATGAGAAAAATAAATAAAGATATGATATCCATTCGTGAAGAATTTATTAATTTTAATTAAGTTTTTAGTTGTTTAATTTTAATCGGAGAGAGTAGTTGTATAATAAAATTTTGTGATAGTTTCCTAATAAATACATTAGGTATTATAGAGTTAATTTATCAAAAGCTTTGAAATGTTTTATCTTTTTGAATAAGAATATATGATTTTTTTGAGGGGAAAATATTTGATCAACAAAAAAGAGAGGTTTTGTTGGTGAGTATCTTACAAAACTACCTCAATAAAACACAAAATTTACAACGCAACATTATTATTTGATTATAAAATCTCTCGTAACTATGAACATGTTGTTGTTCAGGAGAGTTTCATTTAAGTCCAAGCAATTAATAATTGTTATAGTGGTAGACTTCATTTGTCGTTAGGGAATTATAGGAACCTTGATTTGGCCATTAATCCTTAATTCACCTATCTTCAATTTACACCCATTGTTAGCATACTGTCTGTTTCTCTCTTGAAGTCTCTTAGGATATGGAAATATGCTTTGGATGATATATCTTCTGCAATTTTCTTGATTCTTTTCATGATGTTTTCCATAAAATTCTCTTTTGGGGGAACCTTTGACCAGATGATGAAGGATTGTGAGAGATAATCCAATAATTATAAGTGTGTCCACCTAATGTTCTTTGGATAACAAAAAGTTCCTAATAAATATTATATTTCTCTATTTTATTATTTGTCATAAAACCAAAACCCTATAAATACTTTAATACCATTGTTGAATTATAATAATATAAAAAAACAAAATTTTTATAAAATCATAAATACTTTAATACGATTGTTGAATTATCATAATATAAAAAATTAAATTTTTTATAAAATTAAAATTTTAATTATTTAGATCAATTTAAGCTTAAGCAATTTTTTTAAAAACATTAAATCAATGTAAAATTGTCCTCTTTTATAAAAAAAAATCAAATTTATTACAAAATTAAGTTACTATATTGGTTGTGTATAAAGTTCGTAAAGTATAATTTAATTGATTAAATCCAAAAAAGTGAAAGCAAAAAAAAAGTAGATTTTGCATCAGTGAATTTATTATTAATGACCACATTGACCAATTCAACTATTATATAATCGTATAATGTTATTTTAGTTAAAATTGTTTGAGACATGTATTCTTTTGATTTTTTTTATTAAGTTAAAATTATTTGAGATTTGCATTCTATTGATTTTTTTTCAATATTTTTATTATACCATTATTTAAAATGTTTATTTTTATTATTTAAATATTAAAAAAAACATAATAAAATAATATATAAATTTATTTTATAATTATTTAAATATATAATTTAAACCTCTTAAATTTAAAATAAATAATAATAATAATAAAATTATTAAAAAAAACAATTTACAAGATGGTTGCAAATTAATCTTAAAAATAAGATTCATTGACTAATTTTCTAATCTTTTGATCTCTTTAATTTTTTTATTATTATTTATTTACGAATTCTTCTCTTTATTATAAATTTAAAATGAGCATTTGACCATGCTAATTAATTTCCCATATATATATATATATATATATATATATATTTCTTCGATCGGGGTGTGATAGTGAAGTCGAGGTGGGCCAGAGGGGATGGGAGGTGGAGGTGCCAGAAACCACCCACTTGGGCCCAAGGACAGAGGGGACATCAAGATGTGGGAGATTGCGACAGCAGGAAGGGCAGCAAGAAGGACAGGGCAGGGAGGAGGAAGGTACAAAATGAGGATAGGTGTGGCTGAGAATGGTAGGGAGAGAGGAAGGCTTGGGGGCAAGCGAGAGGGCGGGCATAACAGAGCTGGCAAGTGGCATGAGTATAGAGAGGTACCCACAACAGGAACAATCAGAGGCACGAGGGAGTTAATGAAGGACAAAGATGGAAGCGTCAAAGGTTCATCATTCTGAGGAGAAATAATGAAATAATGGGTGGCAGGAGGATTAGGATGACATGTGGGAGGTGGGACAGAAGATAGCAGGGACAACAGGATAAAAAAAAAGAGTCAAAGACAATTGAGAAAGGGGATAGTTGCATGCAGAGAACGAAGGCGAGGGAATGAGAAAAGAAAGGTGGTGGATGCAGGAGGCGGACGTAGGCCGGTGGATGTAGACGGGTCAACACAAATCGATGGTTTAATAATAATCCCAGTGCAACACAGTTTGGAGGCCCGGATCACGCATTGCGTTGTAGCGAGCAATCCTACAGAGGAGAAAGAATCGGGCAAAGAAAATCGCAGCCAGGACAAAGAAAGTATGGCTAGAGAAGGAAAAGATGTGGCTAAACGAGGTAGCAGAGGAACTGGAAAGGCAGGGAAATGGACCACCGAAGGGGATGCAACCTCTAGCAAAGGCCAACACAAGCGAGGTAGGAAGACTGGAAAGGAGCATATGCAGACTCTTATCAGTGCGTACATGGCTGGCAACACACCAGAGGTAAGAGCACAAATAGCTGGATGGGAGAGGGAACTCAATGACAACATCACCAACCAGGACATTGAGACAGAAGAGTGGGAAGCCATGGTGCAAGATCCGGGGAACACCTGCGACCACCATACTCTATTCCAACAAACAATCCAGCAATACTGGGTTATGAAGAACATAGTGGCTCGAACTATGACACTCAACAAGGAACAGGAACTAAACAAGGAACATGAGGTACAAGAGGAAACCAAAATGAAGGAGCCCAACAGGACAGATCTCCATAGGGAGATAGCAACAGTCCATATTCAAGTCTACTGAAACAACTTAGCTCTAAGCAGGATAGAGCAAAGTCTATAGGACATGAGGAGAAGCGAGATGTCGGGGTCCAACGCTAAAGCCCCAGCCCCAGTGGAGTCCTCGGATGATGAGTAAAACAGGGTGCTAGACAAAATTTTGTTTACTTTCCTAAGTTGATGTTTATTATAGATAGAATAGCAAATGTTGCATGGATGGTAGAAAAAGACTTATTTAAATTTTGGACATCTTTTAACACTGACAGGTGGCCAACCTGGTTTCCTACGGGCAGGTTGAGGCCACCTGATACTATTGGAAAAATATGATTATGGTTGGATAATATTAATAGAGAAAGTACTACCAAGCTTACAAAAAAAATCAATATATATATATATATATATATATATATATATATATATATATATATATATATATATATATAATATTTATAAACATTTTAACTTAATTTATTTTTAGAATGATTATTGTTAGCCTTTTTTTTGTAATTTATGTCCAATACTCTTTTTTTTAATGTTTATAACTATTTAAATTTTTTTATCAAATTTTTATTTATTTTTTAGATAATGAATTAATGTTTTTCCTCAAATTTTTATAATCGTTTAGATAATAAGTTAATAATTCCCTTTTTTAAATAGTCAATATTTATTTTATATTTATAAAATTTTAAACAAAATTTATTTCAAAAAAATCAATAACATAATAAGTATGAAAGCTTACCAATCTTATTATTATAAACTATATTAATTATATAATTAATGTCAATTGGGAAGTTATTTGTAATATTTAAAATCATTATTTTTATATATTTTAAAATGGTGGGAATACTGATCATAATTCAATGGTCAAACAAATAGTGGGGTAGTCATCAATAATTTCTATCCGCGAGTGTAGGTTGCATTACAAAAATTTTGAGATTTAAAATGAGCCTCCTAAGGAATATTATAAAATAATGGTGGAAATAATAAAATAGGATTAGATTACCCCATCAAGTTTTGGAGGGAAAAAATAAAACCTACTTTTTCAAGTCATATTTTCAACTTATCTCCTTAGGACTTTACTTAAATTTCAAGCGATAGCACTCATTGGGTGTGGAATTTAATTCTGCATCCAAGGAATACTCATGTTACATACTTTTGATGGACCCTACTACATGAAAAATGTGAAATACATGAATAATACATGAAAAAATGTGAAATACATGAATATTCGTGTATTTCACATTTTTTGTGTAGTAGAGTCCAACGAAAATATGCAACATGGGTACTCTTTAGATGAAAAATTAAATTCCACACCCAACGAGTTCTCCCACTTGAAATTTGAATAAAATCATAAGAAGGTAAGTTCAAAATATGAGTTGAAAATTAGTTTTTTAATTTTTTGATCTTTTTACTCCAAAAATGGTGAATCGTTCTCCATGGTTGACATCATCATATTAAATTTTATTGGATTTTATAAAGTGTATTTTTGTTTTACATTTTTGTTTTGGGGCCCATTATTTACCTCAAAATTTCTTTAATGACTCATCATTGTTATTCAAGGAAAATCATATCATTTGAATTATTCGTTGGTGGTCCATAAGGAGGCAGGCTTTCACTCTCTCAAGTGCCTCATGGCCTTGGATCATTAGTCTATTTTCTTATATTTGAGGAAGTCAAGCTCTTAGCCAAGCAAAAGCAGTTTTAGGGCATACTCCAGGCCCAAGATATTTTAATATTATTATATTTTAAAAATATATATATAAATAATATTTATAAAAATAAAAAATTATGTTATTTTTTATTCTTTAATTCAAATATAGTTTGAGTTCGTTTAGTAGTTAAGAATGAGTGTTTTTTTTAAGTTAAGGATAATTTTTCCTTTAAAAATGCTTAAGTTTTAAAGTTGAAGAAAGTAAAGTATGCACACCTCCATAAAATTTCGCTTCACAAAAACATGTTTATAAAAAAAAATACTACAATAACATTAAGTTTTATTAATACAAATTTAATTGAAAGTATGCCTATAATTATGTATATTATGTATAAGAAGAAGTTAAAAAACTTGGAAGTCAAAAGGTTTCTTAAAATTGCTTCTAAATTTATCCAAAACCCTTGAAAGCATGGCTATGACTAGATATATTATGTATAAGAAGAAGTCAAACAAAATGGAAGCCGATAGGTTTCCTAAAGTCATTTTTAAATCTATCCAAAACCCCCCACCATAACCCCATCTTTGGTTCATGCAGGGATGGCATAAGAATGTATAGTCTTAGCTACACCATTGAGGGTATAGCAAAAGGATAATATTAAAAACATTTATTACTTCAAAATTTAATGAGAAATTGTGTGGTGATAAAGAGTTAGAGAGAAATAGGAAAGTAAGATATTATAAGGAGGTGATCAACCCTAATCTCAAAGTAAAAAAATGTTTATTAATGTTAAGAATAAAATGAACATTCTTACAATAAGAACAAATTCTCATGACCTTTATAGTGAAACTCGACATTGGTCAATTCCAAAAACACCATGGGATGAAAGAATGTCTCACATGTGTCATACTAAGTAGGTTGAAGATGAAAAATAATTTCTCTTAGAATGAGCATCTTATATTCACATTCAATCCAATTTTCGTAATTGTTACACTACCAACCTTCTTACCCTTTTATTTCATCAAAACTATAGTGATCTTGGAACAATTTTATCAATGCTTTTAGAGCATAAAAAAATGCATTTTTTGAATAATCACTTACGTTCTTAAGGTTTGACAGACCATATCAATTTTAGTGGATGTTAATCATCATCAACATATATAAGTATTAATACTGATGTTATGTGGTTTATTAGGAGCACTCTGAGTGATTAGCATTAGGCAAATTTTGAGGTTAGAATTGGGTCTCAAAACAAAAAATGTACTAGAAAAATAACTTTAAAATAACGAATAGGATTCAAGATGATGATGTTATCTCCAAGGGTAAGTATTTTGGTGATCCAAGTGGATATTAGTGGCTACCCGCCAAGTCCACTTGGACCCCCACCATTGTTTTTTTTCAGCATTTTAGTTTCCTTAATTGTAGCACAGTTTACTATTTTTAGCAGTTTTTGGGGTCCTGAACTTCCGAAGCCGTTTTGAGGCCCTAAACAAAGTTTTTCTAGGAAAAGTGGGAGCAACATGGGTCCATGGGCTGATGTTTATCTTCCCAAAGTTGTAGTTCTCAGATAGATCTTTCTAATGAGATATTTTTCTCATCAAACAGAGATCGTATGCCAAAGTTACGACCCTAGGAAGTTGATGTACCAATTTACCCAAACAGGGCCCACAGTTTGGCATTTCATCTTCCAGGGTTAGGTTTTTGGATGTTTAGGGTTTTCCATTGTTTCTCAACAATAAATAGGCCTTCGAGCCTCATTGTAACACAATTCAGAGGCATGTAGCCGCCACATCTCTTCTCAGCGATAAGCTACCATCACCCTCGCTAGTTTATTTCCATTTCTGTTTGTAAGCATATTTCAGTATTTTATAGTAATGAAATGAAGTATTATTTCTGTTGCATCTCTATATGTATGGTTATATCTATAATTTGTTGCGTTCCTGTTTAAATCTGAATCATTTGGAGGGAATATAAAAAAACTTATTTTTTAATTGTATTTTCGACTTATCACCTTATAGGTTTACTCAAATGTCAAGCGTGAACATCGGCTGGACATAGAATTAAATTCCACATCCAACAGGTACCCATTACGCATACTTTTAAGTAGATTCACATAAAAAAAGAGAAAATACATGAAAAAAAGATGTTGAACACACTTTTTTTATTTATTTTAATTTTTTTTTATGTGGGTCTACCCAAAAGTATGTAAAGTGGGTAACGTTGGATGTGGAATTTAATTCCGTATGTAAGATGTTTTCTTTGGCGACTCCACATTTCAATCTGAAGTGTTCTTATTGACGTAGGTCTGGCTCATACAACTGTTTATACTCGAAGGAACCTTGATCCAAATCCACCTTAGATTTGTTCAAGCCCATAAACGTTATTCAAGAAAAAAGCTTCTAAGGAATAAAGTACGGTCACTTTAAAAAGGTCTATTCTCTACCTGCAAAGATTGAAGGTTTTGAAGACTTAGTGTTAGATATTAAATTTGAAAGTAATTTACTCTAATCTAAGTCTAAAAGTAGTCTATTAGATATTGTTCTTGATCCAACAGATCTTAAGACCTTTATTCCTGGTTCCTCTATCACAGAAGTAGAATTATTACCACAAGATTTTGAGATTTGGTCTCATTTTCAGAAATTAGAACATAAAGTCCATGAACTTCAAGAAGTTGCTGCTAGATCTCTAACTTTTCCTTGTTTTATCCCATATTTATTTGCCTCGACTACTTATCTTTCCTCTATGGGTGTCCAAAGCCTATTCCATCAACTACTATCACAACAGTATCAATGCCTCTAACATTCGTTGTCCTAACTAATATTGTTAGTGTAGTTTCACATTCCAGCCTTATGGCTGCCCAATATGCACCTTTGGATCTTGGAGGTCAGATACATGACCTCCCTTTAAATTATGGATATTTTCTTATTTAGTTTGATGCTACTGGATATTATACATCTCAGCAGCATGTAGACAAGCTTAACTACTTTATAGATCTAGAGGAGGTTGACCATGAGGACGTCAAATTGAGACTTTTTTCACAAAGTCTATTAATTGAGGTAAAGAAATGGCTCAGATATTTACCTGCAACAAGTATCAATACTTTCCAACAGTTTGAACAGTTATTTCTTGCCAGATGGGAGGTGAAGAAAAATCCCCTGCATATTTTAGCTAAATATGATGCTCTTAAAAGGAATCTAGGGGAATCTGTCCAAGAATTCACAGCTAGATTTAATAAGGTTTATAATTCAATTCCAGTTGAGATCAAACCACCTCCTGAATTAGCTTTGTTACACTATCTTGATGGTTTTGGTTTCAAGTTGGCTTATCAACTCTGTTTGAGAAATCATTCTACTTTAGAGGCAATGCAGAGTAATGCAATTGGGGTAGAAGCCAATTTGTTGGCAAAGAAGGAAAAATGAAGACTGAAAGGAGAGTAGGTTTCAAAGAAGAATCATCTTCATCTCCTGACTTAAAGTTTGATGTGATGCTGAAAACAATGGAGAAGTTGGTGGATAAATTAACTCCTCCCCAAACTGAAAATCAACCTCAAGTCAGGAATCCAAATTTCAAAAGACCCCACGCTGCTCAAAATTATCCTAGAGAGCAGAAAGGTCCTGAAGAAAAACAACCTGTTGTTCGACCTCCTTTTCCAGAATATTTCATTGATGAGGATTCCATTTATGAAGAAGATCATCAAATTGGGTGTTTTGATGATAAATATACACAAGTATTTTCCACCAAAGAAGAACATGACCTTTCTGTTGGATGTTCAGGTGAGAAGGATAGCATTAATATTTGTGATTGAATAGTTTATAAACAGGGCCATAATAATGCAGAAGCAGATTTTCAAAGGTAGTACAATCTCAGGATCTAGAAAGCTCCTATCAAGACTTCACCAGAAAAGACAACAGTTGAACAACGCGTTGAACCTAAAAAAGAGATATTGAAGAAACCAAAGGAGCCTAAGAAGGAAAATCCAAGAAAAGTAGAATAAGCAAAAAAGGAGATCAAAGATTTAGAAAAAGCACAGTCAACATTTAATCTAGAATCTAAAATCAGTAAGTTGAAAGTATCCATTCCTTTTGCTGAACTTTTGAAAAATGAGGAATATAGGAAAATAATTTTTATTATGGTTTGAAGTTGAGGAACCGATCAAGTTAACATAAATTCACAAGATTATTTAAACTTAGATGATGATGCTCTTGAATTTGTGTTTGGTTCACATGTCACCAGTGTAAACGATGATGTTCCCCCTTTTTATGTAAGTCTGAATATACACGATATGATCCTGCACAACACCATGTTAGACTTTGAAGCTTCACATAACCTCATGCCTAAGTCAGTCATGGACCATCTAGGACTCCAAATTACTAGACCCTACAAAGATTTTTTCTCTTTTGATTCCAAAAAAGTAAAATGTCTAGGGCTAATAAAGGATTTATTTGTCACCTTAGCTCAGCTTCATGTTAAGAGTGTGATGATGGATATAGTAGTAGCAAACATTCCAACCAGATTTGGCATGTTGTTATCTCGATCTTGGGCATCAAGATGAAGAGGAACTTTTCATATGGACATGTCCTATGCTTCCATCCTGTTGTTTGGTGAAATGAAAAGATTATACCGAGAGGTCCAAACGGCCTATATGGTGAGTAGTAGAACCCAACCGGATAATCATCTTGTCTATGCAGTAGATACATAATTAGGATCACATATTTTCTTCAATGATTATTGTTTTGAGGGAGAAACATCAATAAAAAATGAAACTAATGTTCAGCAAGAACAGGTTCATAAATTTTTAAATGAAGCCTGGAAATTGTACTTTGATGGCTCCATTTGTGAGAAGGGTTCTGGAGCAGAAATACAGATTGTTTCTCCAGATTGTAGAAGCCAATTATATTCATTTAAATTGTATTTTGACTATTGTTACACAAAATTTTGCCACTGTCCCTGTACTCCCCGTTCCTTGATCCTGTAGGACCTCTATAGTGAACCCCACATGCTTTGCCTTCATGAAGAAACTCCCATTGTGTCCCTCTTCATGAGCAGATCAATTCCCTTTTGCACCATTTCCCTTGAAACTTATGTTTTTCCCAATTTACAAGACCGACACTAATGACCTTTGTCTCCCCCATGCCGATGTGCAGAGATTAGCACTATCCCTAACATCGACCGGAGCAATTGAGTTGTGTTCTAGTCGCGCCAGTCCTGTTATGGAAATTTTTTTAAATTAGGAGCTGAAGCTCTCAGCTCTAGAAGCTTCATAACAAAAGTCTAGTAAACGGTTTGGCCGGATGGGGTCGAGGATGTCAGTTTGGGTTCCCTTCCCCTATAATGATGGAACTACCTCAAGAGATAAGCCCTTCCCCCATGAGAAGAGGACCATCTCCCATCCATTCATCCTATATAAACCTCCCTATTTCCCAAACACAAGCTATTGTTAGTGTTGAAGTGTTAATGTTGGTGTGCTAATGCTATTTTGGTTTGGAGTAAACAACAAGCTATTCCTAGTTGTAGCTATCTATTTGTGTGAAGGAGAAGTGTGATTTGGTTTCGACTGAAGCCTAAAAGGGAAGAGCCTTAAAACTATTGTGGATTGAGGCCATCATGGAATGTTAGTAGAAGTGTGTGGGAACCTAGTCTTGTCAGAGGAGAACTGCAACGTCAATACAATGGTTGTAATCGCTCTTTGATATTAATATATGCAACTATCGATCAATTTCATACATGATTTGTCATCTTACATATTCATGCTTAATGTTTCTTGACTTGTTAAGTAGGTTGAATTACAATTTGTCTATTATCACGGTTGTTGTTTGCTATTGTTGCTTGTTTCAGGTGTTTGAAGAAGGAAGCGAGAGATAGTTGGAGCGAGCAAGAAAGGACATCGTCAAACAGGATAAGCGTACTAAGAGTTAGGCCCTCTTAATTGGTTCTAACCTAAGGAAATCTTCCATAGAATGTATCCTTTGTGGCTGATCTGAAATTGAAAAAGGTATTACAGACTATGTGTGAAGTTCCCTATGTTACTTAGTGCAATGGATCGATAAGATTGCAAATAACATAGACACTTAAACAATTATAAAACACAATGAAACACATCAACACAACCAAAATTGATAAAGGATTTCACTAGGCTACGTCTCCTGGTCCTTTAGCTTCCAGTGCTAAACTATTTATTATGCCTTCAAATAGTTGTTACAGGTGTGAGCTCAAAAACAGAGTCTCAACCATGAAAATGGACCTCATCAATGTGTTCAGCTCAAATCTCTGAGTTGAAACGAGTATACACTCGACCGTACTTGGTCACTCTGACCTCCAGACCTTCTAGAACGGTTCACAACACACTCTCCTGTCAACTTTTCTGTGTTATGGTGTTTATATAACACGTACAGTTGCAAATTGAAATAAACGTGGAACAATACGTTTATAATAGAAACAGAATATAAACGAAAGGACCGGTGGGTGCGGGGTGGACCCCGATCATCCGGCCTTTCCTCGATGTTGATCTCAAGAACATACCATCTAACAGTTATCACATCTCACTTATCAACTAATCTAGAAATTCCGCACCATTGAGCTATCTTGTGGGATTTGATGGCTGTCGCAGGTCTCACGCTCCAACTAGCATGTTTCCTAATTCTACGAAGGCACGCGAGAAAGTGGTTTTCGAGAGGCTACATGTCAAACATTGAGTGGAATCGCACGCTCTTGGTCGAAAATTGCTTCCTTCCTTGAAGGAATGCGATAAACAATTTACCGCTCTCTTGTCGTAACTCAAAGAGTTTAGCTTCTTTTACATAACTTTATTGTGCCCGTTTTCTAGGATAACCTGCCTGCATGTTTCAACGTGATATGCGTCGATCTCCTTTGATCAGACAATCTCCGCTCTTGATCATTGATCCCCATCGCCTGTGGTATGAACCAATCGCAGACTGCCACATCACCTTCTACACTGACATCATCAAGAACCTGTGACTCTTTCCCGGGTTGCCACATGTTCTGCTGACGTAGGCATTGACTTTTGACCTGAATCTTTAATTGGCTCTATTTTCCTTATCCAAACTCGGATTTGCATGTTGTTTGCACCATTGGCTTCGTATTCACGAGCACTTCAAAATTATTCCATTTTCACCTGTATTTGAATACTTTTGATCTGGAGGCTATGTTGAATCCATTTTGGATCACTCCTCCCCATTGGAAGCTTTTGGTCCACCAAAAGTTGGTTTTAGCTATCGAGTAAGTGAGGATAAAGTTCCTTCACTTTTCCAATCTCTATCCATTGTGCTTTACTTGGATTTGTACCTTTGAGTCCAACTCAAAGATACTCAACATTCCCTCGTTGCGAAGTTCTTATCCTCCTGTCAAGAACTATGTCCTCCTGTAACTCATTGAGATACTCGGGCAATAGATCCTCAATGGAAGGTAGCTGACCTTGCTCTTTGGGATATTCAATCAATGAAGGTTCATACAACCTCAAGTTTTCAACATTAACGACTGAATAGATTTGCATATAAGCTGGTAGATCAAGGTGGAAAGAATTTTCACCAATTTTATCAAGTATTTTGAAAGGACCATATCTAATTGGTTTCAAATTTTTACCTTCCCCTTGCAGTCTTTCTTTGCTGATGTACAACTAGACTTGATCACCAACTTGAAAACTATTCTCAACTCAATGCTTGTCATGTCGCGCCTTATACTTTGCTTAGCTTCTTTCCAGCTGTTCCTATACTGCCTGGTGAATTTCCTGGATTTGTTCAATGAACTTGGTTGCTTTGTCCACATCACTGTGTCCATCAACTACTATGTCTTTACCAAAGACAAAATCCAAGGGAGACTTTGGTATAAAACCAAAACAAGTCTCAAAAGGAGATCTTTTAGTAGAAGAATGTTTTGCATGGTTGTAAGCATGCTACACATAACATAAACGCCCATCCTAAAGTTTGGGATGCTTGCTGCAATATCCTCGAAGCAACTGTATTACTGTCCCGTTGACCACTTCTGTTTGACCATTTTTTTGCGGATGAAATGTTGTGCTCTTCTTTAACCTCATGTCCATTAAATCCCATAGACTTGACTAAAATTTCCCAACAAATCGTGAATCTCGATCAAATACAATAGAAGTGGGTAACCCAAAATGAACCCATACATTTTGAAAGAACAACTTTGCAGTTTGTTCAACCGTGACCTGTTTATTACATGGTATCAGAATACACATCTTACTGAACCTATCCACAACTACATACAAATAATCATGACCTTTTCTAGACTTTGGCAATCCCCCAAAAAAATCCATGGAAACACTTTCCGAAGGACAAGAAGGAATTGGAAGTGGAGTATACAAGCCTACTTTTCTATTACTTGTCTTGCTTGTAGCACACATAGTACATCCTTTGATATATCTAGAAACTGTCTCATTCATTCATGGCTAATAACAGAACCTTTGTAATTGTGCAATTGTTTTACTTACACCAAAATGACCTGATATAAGAGAAGTATGTTCTTCTCGAATTATGTGAACTCTTTTAGTTTGTGGAATGCATAACTTTCCCAAATGATATAAGATTTTGTCCTTTATATAATAATCAAATTCTTCTACCTGCTTGCTATGACTTAAAGTTGCATATACATCTTTAAAATCTGCATCTTGAGCATATTGTTCAATGTAACTTTCATGAATTATTGAATTATGCTTAAGTATTGTAGATGCATTTATAATAGGTCTTGATAACATGTCCGCAACCTTATTATTTAAGCCCTTCTTATATCTGATAACAAGATGAAATTGTTGTAGAAAACCCATCCACCAGTAATGTCTTGATTGTTGCAATTTAGTTTGTGAGTGTAAATATTGAAGTGCTTGATGATCTGTGTGTATGATTGTTTCTTTACCCATTATGTAATGTTTCCACTTTTTAACACTATGAACTAATGCATACAATTCTTTATCATATATAGGATAGTTTACTACCACTGATGTACAAATGTCTCAGAATGAAAGCATAGAGGCTTTATGTGCTGCATCAACACTACCCCCATGGCATATTCACTTGAATCTATCTCGATCTCAAATGGATGTTGAAGATCTGGCAGTGCTAGTATTGGCATTGTATTGATCCTTTCTTTCAAGGTGTCGAAGGCTTTCTTCTATTTGCCTCCCCACTGAAACACCTATTTCACACTTGTCAAAGCATGTAAAGGAGCTGCAATCAACAAAAAGTTAGCAATAAACTTTCTCCAATATTGTGTTTCCCCTAAGAAACTTCTAACTTTTGTAGCAGTATTAGGTTTAGGCCAGTTTACAATGACTTCGACCTTAGAGGGATCTATCTTCAATTCACCACCCCCTACAATATAACCCAAATAATTCAAAGATGTTCTGCCAAATTCACATTTTGACAGTTTCACATAGAGATTTTCTCTTTTTAAAACATCTAAAATTTGTTTTACATGTTCATCCCATGTCTTACTAAAAACAAGAATATCACCTAAATAGACTATTACAAAATAATCAATAAATGGTCTAAATACATCATTCATGACTGGCATAAACATAGCAGGAGCGTTAGTTAAGCCAAAAGGCATAACCAACCATTCATAAAGTCCTTGCTTCATCTTGAAAGAAGTTTTCCATACATCTTGTTTTGCAACTCTGATCTGATGGTAGCTGCTTCGCAAGTCTAATTTAGAGAAGTAAACTGCATCTTTTAATTGATCTAATAAATCATCAATATGAGGAAGAGGATACTGATTCTTTATTGTGATTTTATTTAGTGCTCTAAAATCAATGCACATTCTCCATGAACCGTCTTTATTTCGCACCAATACAATAGGTGATCCGCATAGTGATGTGCTTCGTCTAATAAACCCTTTATCGAGCAACTCCTGTACCTGCTTCTTTATCTCTAAATTCTATAGATCTAATAACCTGTACATTCCAATGTTAGGTAGTGGAGCATCTTGCTGCAAATAGATTTCATGTGCTATCTCTCGCTTGGGTGGAAGCCCTTTAGGATCCTGAAACAAAATATCATAATCAGAAACAAATTTAACTAGGTCTACTTTCTGTTTAGGATTACAACCTTGGAATGCATTGGATTTATCAAGATCCTTTGCTTTTACAATCATTAGTAAAAATTTCTTACTTAAGTTTACAATTCTTTTCATCTATCTTGAATTTATGAGAGCGAAGTTATCTTTGATTTTATGAGCCCTTACAATATATCCAATTCCATCCTTAGTGAGTTGATACTTATTTTCAGCTCGATAGAAGATAGATTTTCTATCGTACAAGTATGGACTTCCTAATACAATTCCACATATGTCTAATGGGACTATATCTAACTCAACCTCATCTACAAATGTTGACCCAATAGAAAACCGAAGTTTACATCGTCTCGTAACTTGTAGCTTTGTTTTATCACACACCCAACCTAATGGATATGGATTTTTATGAGGTTTTGTTTGTAGACTTAACTTCTTTACAATTGTTTCAGAAATAAAATTAACTTGTGACCCACTATCAAAGAAAGTATCAATTTTAGCGTGCTTGGAAATGACTCTAATATGAAATAGCTCATTTCTTTTCCTCTCATTACTTTCATTATCAACAGAATAGGAAGAATTACTTGTAAATGCTTTAGAATCTTTACCTTTTATACCTGTAGCTATAACCGTTGTTTCATCATGTGAGTCTGATCCCAAGTCCTTTTGAATAGCAGCAACATTCTTTCACTCTTTACCCCTGAACTTCTTAGGCTTCAATTCTGGATGTAAAGACCAGCAGTGTGCCTCATCATGTCCTTCCTTCTTACAATGAGTGCATGAAGGTTTATCCTTCTTCACAGTGTTTGTTTTCCTCTCCTTCCATTTTAGTTTCTTCTTGCCTTTATTCTTGTTCTCAATAGATTTGGATGATTTCCCAACATATGGGGTTACATTTTTACCTCTAGCCTCTAGATGAGTTGCTTGAACTGATACATCATCTAAGCTAGTGGGATTAAACATAAGTATAGTATGCTTCAAATAACTATGAAGACCACCTATATATTTTAACAATGTCTCTGGTGAGTCCAATGATATACCTAATGTTAAGGCTCTCTTACGAAATTCCTTAGTATAACAATGTACACTTTGACCCTTCAATTGACGTAGTGTTTGCCAACTCATCATTGCTTGCTTCATATAAGCCAAAGGATAAAATTTCTTTTTAATGGCAGAAACAAATTCATTCCAAGTTGAAATGATTTTACCATGATTTTGGAGATCCGCTTGTGTCTTGCCTTCCCACCATACAAGTGCGGTTCCTACAAATCGAAGGCTAGCCAACAGGATCTTCTTCATTTCTGAATCAACTTTCTGCACCCTACAATATACATCAATTTGCCTTATCCAATTATCAAGCTTTTCAGCATTAAGTTCTCCATCATACATTGGCAAATCAAATTTTACATCTAATTTGATCAAAGAGGCTTTCTTTTGCTTCTTCTTAGAAGAACTACTTTTATGAGAAGAAGATGGTGATGAAGACGATGATGGTGATGATGGAAGAGATGGAGGAGGTCTCCTTTTCCTTTATCTTTTTTCTCTGGAGGGCCAAAAAGAAAAGGTTCCTCTGCTCCTTTGTCTAGTTTAGGTGATGAAGTACCTTCACCTTTGCCTTTTTTAAACTAATTATACATTTCTTCCACCATGGCACATATTGTCATGAAACTATCCAAGCACTGGGATTCTGACCCAAGTGGAGTTTCATATGCCACCCTTCTTCGTGAAAAGACCCTTCCAATCTCTGGATTCGCCTGAACAATTTCACCTTCACCTGGTCCGAGCTTCAACCTAGTAAGCATTCAAATCTCCAAACTAACTTGTCAAACCTTAAAAACCTTAAGCTCTGATACCACTTGATCCGAAATTGAAAAAGGTACTCCCTGTTCCTCGTATTGATGATTTAGTAAAAGCTCCGCACAAGGAAAGCTTCACGCAAGAAAGCTCTGCACAAGGAAAGATTCACACAAGCAAGCTCCACACAATGAAACATAATAATATTAATTTGATATTTATTCATGGTTAAATTAATTACGTTTCTACAGAATAAAGTTCCCTATACACTCTCGTTCTCCTGCACATACCCCATCCTCCGCACATCATTTGAACAATGAACATTTTCAGTGTGAAGAGTATGAAAACCTAATCGAAACTTTTATTATACAAAATGAAAACCAAAAAAACCAAATAATTTAGAGTCAACACACTTTGACTCTGAGGCAAATGTTATAGTCCCTAGTGAGGTGGCGTCATTGGTGAGAGAAGTAACATAACAATGCCAGTGTCAGAGCACTCACCAACGTCAATCTGTATATTAAGTAAATTTGCAAAAATGTAATAGAAAAATGTGAAATATTATTACAATATGAATTAATGTTTCTTTTCGTAGTTAAATTAATTACTCTATCCTTTGCGCATCCTTCATTCCGCATAGATTTATAGCTTTGTGCAACTAGTCTCTCGCACAACTAAATATGTAAAAAATTTAAAAGGAAAATAGTTTAACATTAATTTCATCCCTACGGAATAAAGTTCCCTATCCACCCCCATTCTCCCGTACATACCCTGTCCTCCGCACAGTAAAAGCTCCACACAAGGAAATATTTGCATAAGAAAGTTCCACACAATGAAACATAACAATATTAATTTGATATTTCTTCATAGTTAAATCAATTATGCATCGAAGGAATAAAGTTCCCTCTGCACCCCCATTCTCTGGCACATACCTCGTCCTCTGCATATCCTCCATTCCGAAAAGATTCATAGCTCTATGTAACTACTCTCCCACATAGCTAAATCTGTAAGAGTTTTAAATGGAAAGAAGTTCAAAATTAATTTCTTCATTGTGGAATAAAGTTCCCTCTGCACCCCTATTCTCCCGCACATACTCTGCCCTTGACACAGTAAAAGCTCCACACAAGAAAACATAACAATAATAATTAGAGATTTTTTCATCCACCCCTCTCTGCCCCTGTTGGTATAAAGGATATGTGGAGACATGCATGTTCAATCATTAATGTTTTTACTGCATTAAGAAAAAACATTTTAATTGTACGCGATGCCAAACAAGAGTGAACATTTTCAATGTGCAGAGTATGAAATCATAATCAAAACTTTTATTGTACAAAACGAAAACTAAAACAACCCTGCCTTAATCAATCTGTATATTAAGCAAATTTGTATATATGTAATAGGAAAATGTGAAATATTATTACATCATGAATTAAAGTTTTTTTCATAGTTAAATTAATTACACATCCACGAAATAAAGTTCCCTCTGCACCCCTATTCTCCTACACATACCCCGTCCTTCACACATCCTTCATCCCACACAAATTCATAGCTCTATAAAACTACTTCCCACATAGCTAAATCTATACAAGTTTTAAATGGAAAAAAGTTTAGAATTAATTTCGTCTCTGGGGAATAAAGTTCCATCTACACACCCATTCTCCCGCATATTCCTCTTCATTCACATAGTAAAAGTTCTGCATAAGGAAGGTTCTACACAAGGAAATCTTCACACAAGAAAGCTCTGCACAATGAAACATAATAATATTAATTCAAGATTTAATCATGGTTAAATTAATTATGCGTCGACGTAAAAAAATTCACTTTGCACTCTCGTTTTCCCACACATACCCCATCCTCCACACATCATTTGAATAGTGAATAATTTCATTGTGTGGAGTATGAAAGCTTATTCAAAACTTTTATTGTACAAAATGTAAATCAAAATAGTGAAATAATTCAAAGTCAATGCACTTTGACTCTGAAGCGAATGTTATAGTCCCTAGCAAGGCGACATCATTGGGCAGAGAAGTAACATAACAGTGTCAGTGTTAGAGCACTGACCAAGGCCAATCTATATATTAAGAAAATTTGCACATATTTAATAGGAAAATGTGAAATATTATTACATTAAAAATTAAAGTTTCTTTTCGTAGTTAAATTAATTACATCTTCTCTGCACATCCTTCATTCCACATAGATTTATAGCTCTATGCAACTACTCTCTCACACAACTAAATCTGTAAAAGTTTTAAATGGAAAATAATTTAACATTAATTTCGTCCCTTTGGAATAAATTTCCCTATCCATCCCCGTTCTCCCACACATACCCTGTTCTCCACACAATAAAATCTCCACACAAGGAAATCTTTGCACTATGAAACATAATAATATTAATTCGAGATTTATTCATAGTTAAATTTATTACACATCAAAGGAATAAAGTTCCCTCTACACCCTCGCTCTCCCACACATACCCCATCCTCTGCACATCCTTCATTCAAAAAAGATTCATAATTTTATGCAACTACTCTCTCGCGCGACTAAATCTGTAAAAGTTTTAAATGGAAAGAAGTTTAAAATTAATTTCGTCGCTACGGAATAAATTTCCATCTGCACCTTTGTTCTCCCGCACATACTTTGTCCTCCACATAGTAAAATCTTCGCATAAGGAAGCATAATAATAATAATTGGAGATTTTTTTAATCGCACCCCACCCCTGGCTATGTAAAGGACCAACAACCATGTCAATTTTGGTAGCAAAGTAGTAACGTAACACTATTAGTGTTAGAGGATTCACCAACAGAATTTCCACCATTGACAAATACTGAAAATAAAATGCCCTCCACCACGAGAATTATGTCCCATCAAAGCTCCCTTTGCCAATTGAAAATTAGAAGTAAATGTTGCAGCAAATTAGAAAATTATTTTTAAATATATGGAAAAATATAAATATTAAGCATTTTCCTGACACTTTAGTTTACATTAACCACGAGGCGAATGTGATAGTCCCCGGCGAGTCAAACATTGACGGAGTAAATTTCCTTCTACCCCCTTTCTCTCACTCATACCTTTTCCTCTGCACATCCTTCATTCTGCAAAGGTTCATAGCTCTATGCAACTTCTCCCTCTCATAGCTAAATATGTAAAAGTTTTAAATGGAAAGAAGTTTAAAATTAATTTTGTCCCTAGAGAATAAAGTTCTCTTTGCACCCACATTCTCTCGCACATACTCCGACCTTCGCACAATAAAATCTTCACACAAGGAAACATAATAATATTAATTGGATATTTGTTCAACCCCCACCCCCTTCCTATGCAAAGGACCTACAACCACATCAATTCTGGCATCGTTGGGCAAAGCAGTAACATAACAATGTCAATGTCAGAGCACTCACCAACATAATGGCCACCCACATAATTAGTTTTCTTATTTATATATTTTAAAATGAATTGTCAAGCACTGACAAATTTTGGAAACAAAACTCCCTTCACAAAGGGAATTATGTCCCATCAAAGCTCCCTTAGCCAATCAAAAAATTAGAAATAAGATTTGCAAAAAAATAGAAAATTATTTTTGAATCTATGAAAAGATAGAAATATTAAACATTTTCCTGAAACTTTGGTTAAAATTGAAAAAACATAGTCAAATAAGGTAGAGTCAATCCATTTTGACTGTGAGGTGAATTCTATAGTCCTTGGCACGGAAAGAACTAATAAGGCAATTCACATTGTTTTTAAACATTGTTGAATAATAATTGATTCAATTAGAAAAACAAAAATACATTTTTATTGAAAACATTTAATGTTATTAATGAAAAATAAATCTTTAAACTCTACTTCAATTATTTTGAAATTATCGATGAAAAATAAATCTTTAAACCTTGCTTTAAAATTTTAAAAATTACAAGTGAAAAATAAATCTTTAAACTTTTCTTTAAAAATTTAAGATTTATTGATGGTTTTGAGAAAATTATACCATACAAACAAGAGAATTATTCGATACAACCAACTTGAGCTTAGTGATTTTCTATATTTCCAAATACCTAAGAGAAACTATCATACAAAAATAGATCTACACCAACACACAACAAAACTCTTGGTATGGCCACTAGCGAACAATTGTTTACACGTCCTATGATACAACTTGAGTTGGCGTAATGGTTAAGAGCATATGTTTCCTCCTAAGAGGTCACAAGTTCAAAACCAAAAGGGGGTAGAGTATGTATGCCTTCGTAGACTTAGTAGTCAAATCGTTTCGTGGAAGTGGGTCCCTTGTCCCACAAACAAGGGCGTCTCAAACGCCAATTTGGTGTCTCGCTTGGCCGTGACCTTAGAATTAGATGATAATAATAATAATAATAATTGATGAAAAGATACGTGTCTCACGTCAAAACGACACATTATATTGTAATCAAATCATCTTCCTCCCTCCCCTTCCTGCATAAATGAATCATCTTTTAACCAAATACAATGTGAACAAAACATTTAATGAAAATTTCATGATTGGAGAGTCAAACTTATATTTCCATGATTTCTCCTAGTGAATTAAATATTTGACTAAATATTAGGTTCATAGTTGGGAAAACCTATGAACCTTCGATGTGATTTCCTTACTTTATTGATTTATCTTTTTTATTATATATTCTACACCATGATGTATACCGCACAATAGTTAAACATGGTAAGTGATACTTTGGAGTAATCTTTTTTCTTCCCTTACACCAGAAAAGAAAAAAATAAAATAAAATTATTTCATTCAAATAATGATACAAAATAATCCATTCCCCTAATGCATTTTATAAGTGAGGATTGAGTTTTATGTACCTGAGGTGTTTTAAATACCTTGTAGAAAGAAAAATACATGTTGACAAAATAAAAACAACAATCTGCCTTAGGGAAACGATAAATACATAAATATAAGACAACAAAATGATATATCAAAACCGCTTATTCTGCAAAATGTCTATGAAACGACGATGGTAGAATTCATATATTTTAGCTTCCTTTGTTTCCTTTATTAACCACTGTACAAAATCCTTCCTAATACGTTTAGAAAGTTGAAATGCAATCTGGTTCCACTCCATATAGACATGCTTGCGAGAGATATTATCAAAAGTAACTTTAATTTGTTTCAACTCCTCAACTAATGGAAGCATAAGTGGGTTGTGACACCTTTTGAATCGTGGAAAACCAATTTATCCCAAGCATGGAGCCGCTGAAAATTCGAAGAAATATACACCAATTTTTTTTACAAAGAGCAGTAGAAGTTTGAAAGCCATAAGTTCTGCAAAATTATTTAAACCATATCTCGGAACCATAACCATTGAGAAATAATGAGAATCATAAAAGTAGAGGACAACCCCTCCCCCACAGATTTTTTTCCCTCTCCTTAAAATGCACCATCAAAAAAACATTGAGAAATAATGAGAATCATAAAAGTAGAGGACAACCCCTCCCCCACAGAATTTTTTCCCTCTCCTTAAAATGCACCATCAAAAAAAAGCGAGGGAATATATTTGTCAATCTTTTCCTCAACGATTATTCTCGAGTCATACACCTAAGATTTTCTTCGAAAATTTACAAATATTGCAGAGCTTTAAAAGGAAATATGGTTTCGACAAGAAGGGGAGTCCTGAAAAAATTCCCTATTCCTTGCAAGCCAGCCAAATTGCCTAGCACAAAATCTAAAACTTTGCTATGTAATTTCCATTACCACTATCTCTCTAGGATCTCTTTTGATCCTATGTAAAACATACACCTTTTTTAATATTTGTGAAAAACAATATTCTACATCATAAAAAAATATATATATGAAATTAAAAATATTAAATTATTTTTACCTTTCAAATAATTATTAATTTAAGTTAGAATATAATTTTTTAATTAAAAATGGTCCCCATCATTTTTATTTGAATTTTTCTTTATATGAAATTTTATAACATAAACAATAAACACTTTATAATAACAAATAAGTCAACATATAAATACTTATGTATATTTATACTCCATATCTAAATATATATACAAATTATTACAGGATACCTATATTGTAACTTACTGTAAAATGTATATAAATATGTGCAATAATAAAGTTCTATTAAAAAAGTTTTTAATAAAAAATGGCATTCTGATTTCAACATAATTTTTAGCGGATTCAAAACTACTTTTTGAGAGAAGCAGTACGAGATATGAGTGCACCTTATCTTATAGTGTCCGGCAATACGGGGTGTATACGCATTAAATGTTGCCGTAACGTGTGGTGTCCTTGGTGTGGAAAACCGTTAGTGGACAGTAAATGTCACATCGGTCATTCAATGCGGTGTTCTTGGTGTGGAAAACCGTTAGTGGACAGTAAATGTCACATCGGTCATTCAATGAAGAAAACATACGTCAGAGTGGTGAGTCATCCATTGCTGCAACTTATGACGCATGCGAACTTACCTAACACTCAAAGCCGTGTACATTCAATCCGTGTTTCATTGATGTGTCTATCGCAGGCTTCAACTCATTTCGCAGCGCCCTATATAACGGAAGTAATCTTTAGCTAACAAAATGCCCCGATCTTCATCTGTAATCTTTGGCTCCATAGCTTTCATTATGGCGTTGCACGGTTTGTTTTCATATTCAAATCATCAAGAATGCAGTCGGCAGGTCGATTACCAAGTCACTGCTTCCCGAAAGCGTGCATTCGAAGCAGTCTCTGACTCACAAGAAGAGGGTCTTGATCTTCAAGAAATAGTATGGCGAGATGTGGATCAAATGACGACTGTTAAGACCAGAGAAAGCCAAATAGTCGCAGAACAGTTACGCAGGAAACGAATGAAATACTTGTGTACACAACTGGAGTCTCTCTTGCCCACTACTCCTCCCAAGGTAATAATTACAACATTATATGCCTTCCACCGCTCATACTGTATCTATATCAAACTGTAACATCGCCGGTGATTGTTTTAAGCTTTTATAGCCCTAAAAATATATTTGAATTCTTCATACAGCTTGACAGATGTGGATTATACGAGGAAGCCATTAATTACATTAGAAAGCTCGAGGAGGATCTCCATCAACTGAAAAGAAAGAGAGACCGTATGCTGGCAATCCAAACTGAAGAAAAAACAGGCAAGAACACAGAACTGAAGGTTTCCGTGGAAATTTATGACAGGGAAGCAATTATTATAATTACCAGCCAGAGAAGGCCGAGATATATGTGGAGGATTCTGGAGGAATTTGACAAGCATGATCTAGATCTGGAGACCTCGCAGTTTTTTACCGGAGAATCTTTTGCTCTTCTACACTTCCATGTCAATTTCAGAGACAATATTTCCCATGATCCAGCTCAGATCCAGAGTTCTCTAGAATGCAAGCTTCAATTAACTTATTAGATTATTGCAGCATTTCATTGTTGATGTGAAATTAGGACTTTTGCAGATTGCTTTGCTGTGATGGCATTGGCGCATAACCGTCATGTGCTCTTGACTGCTGCAGGCTACAGTCATTTGACATGTAGCTTCTATGATGGTATTGCTAGTTCTGAGCATGATGCGCAGTATATTTTCTGTAAAGCCTGATGACAGCAAGAAAACACAGCCAAGAATCTTGAAAAGCCAATGTAAGAGGAAGACCTTGGTTGTACATTTATAAATACAAATTTTAAACCAGCATACTTTTTCTTCATCTATGAAGTGCATGCTTGTTATTTCTACGGGCACGGACTACTACTACTGAAGATAATTACAAGTAGTTAATTGGGTCACATTTATAAGCTCAAACCCAAAACTCGGGCTCTCAACCCACTTGACAAAAATGGGCATAGAGTATTTATCAGTAAATCCAATCCCAAGGAGAGCAGGGCAGGAAAACACTGTATTCAGATGAGGGATGATTTGATGGAGGAGGAATTAGTTTGTATTGAATATCAGAGTTGCACTAAAATGAAAGTGAGTTCAATTTCATTTATGCTCCGGGCTTGGCCCTTGTTTAACAGCCTTAAATTAGTTTAGCGTAATATTCTTTTTGGTGTCTCCACCATGTGGTATGGTAGATTCTATTTGTACAATACTTAATGTCCTCAGTGGCTAGTTAATTGCTCTCAAGGTTTCACCATGGCCTCGAGGGTTTGGGTGTCTCCGAATCTACCCAGAACTTGAGAAAACTTGGATAGCCCCGAAACAATCGCATCCATGAATTTTTGTTTTGCCAGATTTTGGAGAGGCATCCCAAGGAAGGGAAAGAAGTAGTATTAGTATATGTCGATGCCCAACCATCGTCTGAAGATATGAAGCACTCAGTATGAGTATGAAGGCTTGTATATAGAAACTAACCATGGAAGATGCATGATCAATTTACTAAAATTTTGAGAAGATTTATGCCCCAAACTACACATGCATTATTCGGAGCGGTTGGATTGGAATTGTTGTTTGATAGACAAAAACTTCATTGAAAGTGATGCAAACATCAAAATACCAGTGTTCTAATGAATAATTATGCAGAAAGTTCAAAACTACTTTAACTGTAACATAGTAAATCACTTTAGTGACGAATAGAAGATTAGCTGTGCAATGCTTAAATCTGTGTTTAACTGCACTGGCCAGTGGGAATATTAACGTTACTATTAGTGTTAATGTAACTTTGTGTCCCATTTTTAATTAAAAATGATTAAAATATTTGTATTGTAAATTAAATTAAATTAATTAATAGAGTTCTATAAATTAAATGGCCTGTAATAAGATTACGGGTGAATGTTAATCTAGTAATAATAAATATGAACATTTAGTTTATAACTCTTATATTTTTAAAGTTAAAAAAATATAAAACTAATTGAATTATAATTTTGTCTTACATTATTATTATTAATTATAAATAAAATTAATGTATTAAACATATATATTTGAAAAAGTATGGAATGAGATTCTTATTCATGAAGATTTAATTTATTATGAGTATTTTTAATTTGTAAATAAGTTTTATTACCATATTAAAGATCAATAATATGGTTTATCAATACTACATATCCAAAAAATCATAACTCATTTCTTATGACACTTGTTTATATGACATTTTATTTAATTAATTGAATTAATGAAAAAAAGTAAAAAGGCATAACTAGACATGATCACTTTGAAGATAAATCTCAACCTTTAATTTGTGGATACTACTAAGAATATTCTAGGGAAATTAAATCTCTACCATCTACTTAATAATTAACGATAATCAAATTAAATTTTTGGAAACCCTATTTCAAAATATATCTGCTTATATACATAATTATATTTTTTAAAATATGATTTTTTTAAATCATATATATATATGATTTTTTAAAATTATATATATGTAAAATTAATAAATAAATTATAATTTTAATAAAAAATAATGATAAAAATACTATATAATTTCAAACACAATATTATAAAAAAATAAAAAATCATTAATTCTAAGTTGTTTTTTAAGATATTAAAAATTATAATGGAAAGCTTTAAATACAATGTCAAAAGCAATCATTTTTATGACACTTTTATACGAGAGAACATATGTTTTTGTGTATTTATATGATAAATGAGCACTTTAATTTACATTTCAAGTCATGAAAGGTTTTGGCTAAAGGTAGTAATTATGTCAAAATATTATAAGAGGTTATTTATTTTACAAGGTTTGATTAGAAATGTTAAAATTTGGAAATTTAATGTTTGTTATGTAGACTAAATCTTTTATAATTTGGAGATTCTTAAGGTCTGCACAAAGAACATTTTAAAGGAATCTTTTCATCATTACCAATAAGTATGTTTTATTATTGAGGTTTTTGATTGCTTGCTTTATCTCTCAAGTTAAGGGAAAAAAAAGAGCGATGAAATAGATTTAGAGCATGATCCTTATTCAATATTCAATAGATATGCCAATAACCTGAATCATGTTACCTTGTCCATATCTTATTTAAGAATCACATTCATAGATAAAAAATGTTGTTTCAAGAATTAAAGTTGTAAATGATACACGTCATTGCTCTTGGGTTTACAATAAGGAAAATGGGAAGATAGGTAAGGAGGATTCTCAAATATTTGACACTTAAAATAATGTTACACAAATTCTAATTTTTGTAAAAGGAAAAATAAGATTTTGAAAGGCATTATAGATAATGGTGTATAAAATTTAAGAAGGTAAAATGGTCAATATAAAGAATTGATGATGTAGAAAATTTATAAAATAAAATATCACAAATATTATTGTTGTAATCCCAATTTTGGGTTTTGTAATATTGATGAGATTCATTTTGTAAAGGTTCACGCAGCTTAATAAAAAGAAAATATAAGTTCTAACTAATTTTAATAGAGTGAGTTATCCCAAAATTAATCATTAGCATAGTTTGTGCGAAAGAAAAATAATGGATTATGTTTATGATGAGGTTGAGCACACACACATATGTATAAGATCTATGGATTAGATCTACGGATTGTGAAAAGATTCACATTCAAGTAAATTAATTGTGTTGTTCTCCTAAGTATCTATTTCCATCACTAGGATGTCATTAACTACAAACTAAGTAATTGAGAGGTCAACAAATGCTCTCAAATAATTAAAAAACATTAGATACCAATACTATAACCATTTTATATTGGCCAATATATTAAATGTTGTTAGGGAGAAACAATATATTAATATGGGAAAAAAAAAAAAAACATTGTAACCTCATTTCATTAGGTTTACTCAATATAATGGATTATATTAATAAATTTGTAATGCAATTATAATTTATTCCTATAACTCATAACTAATTATTTTAGTTTTTCATTCAAAAAGAAACAAAATATTAAAACAACTCCAACATCTAAACAAATTAAAGATAAATATTAAATATCATTTCAATTATAATATGAAAAACAAATGTAGCAAACAATTGCACATCAAGTTATTGTTGACCCATCAATCCAAACAAAACGCGTTGCTGCTGCCGCTAATAGATCTACTCAGCCCTAGCCAGAGAACGCAACACGCAGCTGTCCCTCAGCGGCCTCCTGCTGCTGACGATCGAGCAAGATGGATTCACCAAAGCACGGAGATCCTCTCTTTGATCACCAACAAAAAAATGAAGGAACATCAAAAGCTTTCGCCTCTCTCGTTTCTGCAATGGGTCTAGCAAAGAATCGACCATCAGTAACTAAGTTTGTTAAAATATTGGAAGACATCCCTGAAATCTCACTCCCCCCCGCTCTCCCCTGTAGAGTAGCTCTGTCCTTGGTGGAGCGTGGATTAGTCGGTAGTTTACTGGGTTATGGCCCTCACCCAAGACCGTTCAAAAATGGGTAGAAAGGAACTGGATTGTGTCAATAAATGGGAAAATTTCAATCAGATTCTGTAGAAGAGGGTACTACACCTTCCACTTTGAAACCAAGGAGGATCGTGATCTGATATTTAGGAATGGCCCATACTTCATGGATACAAGGGGATTGTACCTAAACAGATGGACTCTAGATTTTGATCCAGAAATGGATGTACCCAACACTGTTCCAGTCTGGGTCAGGTTGTCGCATCTTCCCCTCTACTGCTGGGGAGATGATTCAGTTAAAGTTATAGGAAATGCAGTTGCGAAATACATAGACAAGTGCGAGCCAAAGGAAAATATGCATGCATGCGCCAAAATCTACTTAGAAATGGATCTAGGGAAAGGGCTTCCAGAAGCAATCAAAATCAAAGTGGATCAGTGGACGCATATTCAACAGCTGGATTATGAACAAATCCCCTTCAAATGCAAGGTATGTCACGAATATGGCCATTTTGCTAATAGATGTACAAAAAAAAATGAAAATGAAAATGAAAAGATTGAAGATCTGAAAAACAAATGGGAACAGGTTAAAAGAAAGAAGACAGCCAACAAACAACCCACTCATCCTTCTTCACAGTCCCTCATATCTTTTGACCCCCTCCCTCTATCACCAAAAGCAAACAACAATCCTCTCATTAGCCTAAATCCTTTTGAGCCACCAGACCCCTCTGCCCCCTGTTATGAAACTAGCTCAAGAAAAGGATAGAAAAGATAGATTAACGCCTTAGCATTCAGCCTCTTCGAGGGGGCAACCTCCTTTACATTACATAAATGAACAATTCTTTGATGTTACAAATGAAAAGACCTCCTTTCTATATATAGGAGTCTAAGGGGTCATAACATAATCAGAGTCGACATAACAATAATAATGTAAGGGCACAATAATAACTATAGTGGGCTTCTATGGGGCACAATAGTAACAATATGGGCACTACATGAGTACAACGATATAATAAGTGGGTTGTACTAATAACAATAAGGGGTTACACTAGTAGTATATGGGCCTAACATGCCCCTCTCCTTATAAAAGTGTTGTCCTCAACGCTTGAGTAGTTCTTGATGCTTCTGTATAAAATTCTTATCCTCCCATGTGGAATCTTCAGCGGGTAAGTTCTTCCACTTGATGAGATACTCTGAAATTGGTCGATTTCGTAGCTGTCGGGTTCTTGTTTCAGTGACTGCTCCAGGTTCCAATATGATTTTTCCTTCCTCTTCAATTTCTAGCAATATTGTTTGAATTGGGATCTTTTGCAACTTTTGAATAAGTGGCCATACTTATTCGTCCTTCTTCCATTCATTCCTTGCTTCATTTATCCAATCTGGTTGGATAATAAAAATAGCACAAAACAATGCCTCCACATCCTCATCCTTGAGGAGTCTTCCCATTCGGTAAGGTCACCATTTTTTAAGTGCATGTAGTGTTGCCAACGTTTCCTTCTCATAAATAGCTTGCTTGAGATGTAGTAGTAAAAATACCCAATCACCTACATCAAAACATTTTTCACTGCGATGTTGATCTACCTGTTGTTTCGTTTGATTTTGCACCGAAATGGCGTTATCCTTTAAAAGTTGGAGAACTTGTTGCTGATGCTCAATGTGATCTTTCACTGCTTGAATCTTTTTCTCCTTGATATGTCCTTCTATCTTTAGAGTTTGAGGGGTGGTAATTCCGACCAATGAATTACAAGATATGGTTTGATTCATTTCTTCTTTCTCGATGTGATCTTTCACTTCTTGCACCTTTTTATTCTTGATATGTCCTTCTATCTTGAGAGTTTGAGGAGTGGTAATTCTTGCCAATGCTTTACAAGATATGGCCTGGTTCATTTCTTCTTTCTCTAGGGTTGGGTCCTAATGTATATCCTCTTCTTTTGATGTTTCTTGATCTTTTTCTTCATCCTCTTCATACTCTATGTAAAATAATTTCTTATCAATACACTTATGACCTTTAGTGCATTCGCTATCACAATTGTAACAAAGCCCTTTTTCTCTTTTTTCTTCCAATTGTTGTGGTGTAACCCTTGTAGGTTGTGGAAGACTAGGAGAAACAACACTTCCATCTTTATAGTTGTGAGGGGCAGACTTCCTTGTTGCCATAATTTTACTTTCCATTATGTAACAAAGCCCTTTCACTATTTCCAATTGTTGTGGTGTTGCTCTAAAGAAGGTGTTGCTCTTTGTATCCTCATAATGTGCTATCATTTCCTCCGTGAAAATTGACCTCGTAACAAGTTTTTTACGAGAACAAAGTCCTTTATACCATAAAAATTGATCCGGTTCTAAATATGAAGATGCAATACATACATTTTGTAACAGTGATACACCATATAGATCAAAATATTGCTCCATCTGAAGTATCCAATTTACCGGATCCTTGCCATCAAACTTCCTCATCTTGCTTTTTCTTGATTTTAGGAGCTCGATCTTGAAACGGTTGTAACTCTGTACTTTTGGATCTTTAAGTTTTGAAATTGTGACCTGCAGTAGCCCTCTGCGTCCTCTTTCCAATGCCACAAGCCTGACCCAAATTTGATTCTCCAAGGAAGAGTTATTCCAAGTCTCCCACAGTGACTTGATTATAGACTAGTTCAGTAGAGCGAATTTGTACGATGTGCCACGTGTCACTGTTTCAACCTTTGGCTTTGAAAAACATATACAAGAAACTACAGTCTGTCTTCTTTTTGTAACTTCTTATGACTTTTCAATCTAATCCCCAGAGAGAAAGTTATGACGATTTTCCCCAGGTCACCTGTTTGGAATGTAATTCGGGAGTCTGCAAAAATACCAACTTCCTCAGATCATATCTCCACAAATATAGCACGAAAAGCTCTAAAATTCGGAACCGAGGTTCAGCGTGATTTCGTCTCAAATGGGTTTTTTTTGCAACTTTTGAAACGTCTCAGAAAAAAGTTATAGTGAAAATTCCACGATGACCTGTTTGGAGCAGCGAAACCCTAGAATTCAAAGCTCTGATACCAAATGTTATGAAACCAGCTCAAGAAAAAGATAGAAAAGATAGATCAATGCCTTATAATTCAGCCTCTTCGAGGGGGCAACCTCCTTTACATTACATAAATGAACAATTCTTCGATGTTACAAATGAAAAGACCTCCTTTATATATATAAGAGTCTAAGGGGTCATAACATAATCAGAGCCGACATAACAATAATAATGTAAGGGCACAATAATAACAATAGTGGGCTTCTATGGGGCACAATAGTAACAATATGGGCACTACATGGGTAAAACGATATAATAAGTGGGTTGTACTAATAACAATAAGGGGTTACAGTAGTAGTATAGGGGCCTAACACCCCCCCATCCCCCAGACACAGATCCAGATCTAGACCCCCCCCCCATACTCTCAACCCCCCAGCTCAAGAAAAAGATAGAAAAGATAGATCAATGCCTTAGAATTCAGCCTCTTCGAGGGGGCAACCTCCTTTACATTACATAAATGAACAATTCTTCGATGTTACAAATGAACAGACCTCCTTTATATATATAAGAGTCTAAGGGGTCATAACATAATCAGAGCCGACATAACAATAATAATGTAAGGGCACAATAATAACAATAGTGGGCTTCTATGGGGCACAATAGTAACAATATGGGCACTACATGGGTAAAACGATATAATAAGTGGGTTGTACTAATAACGATAAGGGGTTACAGTAGTAGTATAGGGGCCTAACACCCCCCCATCCCCCAGACACAGATCCAGATCTAGACCCCCCCCCCCCCCCCCATACTCTCAACCCCCCAGCATCCCCCCCGATCTCAAACACCCAATCTCCTCCCCCTCCCTCAGTAGATAGAATTCTAACAAGAAATTAGTCAAAGGAAACACTTCAAAATATAGAATATTAAAAAAACAGGAAGAAAGTCAAACAAATAACTGAGGGATGAAGCAGAAACAAAGGAAATGGCATTAGGAACGCAACAACCAATGGAATCCTGCTTGGGAAGAAACGCATGAAAAAATGATAAAAGCCAACAAAGAGGGAAAGGTCCCTTGCACCACCCAACAAGCAAATAATGATAGTGGTCTCCTAGAACTGCCAAGGAATGGGATCATCCCTTAAAGAAAATGCCACAAGAGACATTCTGGAAAAAGAAAATCCAGACATTCTTATGATTCAAGAGACCAAAACAAATATCCATGAAATTGAAAATATTAAAAAAAAATCAAAAATCAAAAATTATGAAGGGGAAGCAATATAGGCAACAGGAGCGTCAGGAGGAATCTGCACAATATGGAAGAAAGGGCTCTGGGAATTGATACAAACGAAAAAAAGATCAACACTTGATACAAATGGACCTAATGCAAATAAGCACAAAAGAGAAGTACAGTGTCATAAACATATATGCCCCCAACCACTACAAGGAAAAAGAACAATGCTGGGACACCATAAAGGAAGCACTAAAAGAAACACAAACTGGGAAAATAATTCTTGGAGGGGACTTAAATTTGGTAAGAAGTATAGAAGAAAAGTTTGGAGGGACATATCACACAGACCCATCTAGAGATGCTCTAGAAGAGATAATGGAACATCACAACTTAATAGACATTCTCCCAAACAATGGAAAATATATGTGGAGCAACAAAAGAGTGGGCAAAAGCAACATTAAAGAAAGGCTGGATAGAATTCTGATTCAAGAAAACATAGCAGTGGTGCAAAGCTCTATTAAATAAAAAAATTTACATACCATGGCATCTGATCATAAGCCAATGGCAATAATGATGGGCAAAATGGAAAATCAAGGATTGCTCCCATTTAGATACAGTCTAATATGGGACAACAATACAGAAATCAGCAAACTACTTAAGGAAGCATGGGTACCAAGAGTATTAGGATCACCTCAATATATTTGGGAAACAAAATTAAAAAATTTAAGAGCCAAGCTAAAGGAATAAGCAAGAGCAAAAGAAATTAAAAAAAAAAATGGAAAAAAGAGCTGCAACAGAAAATGGACAACATGCAAATTGAAAAAGAAAGCAAATAAGAAGACAAGTAGGATTATCTAAGAGAGAAAGAGATATTTTGGGAAATATACAGGGAAAACAGGAAAGAGGAAGAAGAGGCCAGACTGAAATCTAGAAGCCTGTGGCTCAAGGTAGGGGATAAAAACACCTCCTTCTTCCACAATACTATGAAGATAAGAAGAGCAAGAAATCAGATAGAAAAAATACAAGCTGACGGTCAAGAGGTCAAAGGTGTAGAGGAACTAAAAAAAGCAGCCCACAAGCACTTTAAAAATTTACTTTCAGCCAAAGAAGAAATGGTTGAGTATGAAAACTTCCTACAACATACAAAAAAAAAAATCAAAAAAGACCAAAACGCAGAAATGTGCAAAGAGATAACAAAAGAAGAGGTAGTGGCGGCCATATGGAGCCTACATCCAGACAAAGCCCCACGGCCAAATGGTTTTACAATAACATTCTACATATTCCATTGGAATACAATTAGAAAGGACTTCTTAAGAATGGTGAAGAATGTCTTCAAAAAAAATAAAAAGGAAGCAATACAAAATCCTCCTATCTCACTTTAGTCCCAAAAGAATCCAATCCCTCCACTTTCAATAGATTTTGCCCCATCTCTCTTTGTAATTCCTCCTATAAGATCATAACAAAAATAATTGCAAATAGAATCAAGGAAGTGCTTCCAACAATCATATCTGAAAATCAAGGAGGATTCGTGCCCAACAGGCAAATCATAGATAATGTAATTATTGTACAGGAAGCTATACATTCCAGTATGCAAAGAAAAGAAAAATGAATAATAATCAAATTGGATATGAAAAATGCATTTGACAGGGTCAGCCTCCCATATCTAATGGCAGTCTTGAAGAAACTTGGATTTTCAAGAGAAATAACAAAAGTCATCCAGGCTTGCATCTCCACTCCCTGGATTTCTCCTCTCATAAATGGAAGGCCTAGCGAATTTTTCCAAAGCACAAGAGGCCTCAGACAAGGATGCCCTCTCTCTCCCTTCCTATTTATTATATTGGTGGAAACTTTAAGTGGAGCCTTGGAAAAACAAAGAAAAGAAAGAAACATCACCGGGCTCAGAATAGCAAGAGGAGTAAAGACAATAAACCACTCTCTTTTTGTTGATGACACCCTATTGTTGGGAGGGGCATCAACAATAATTGCAAGAAGGTTCAAAAGAATATTGGATGATTTCTTACAGGTTTCAAGTGAGCTTTTAAATAACACAAAATGCAGAATATATGGATCAAATACCCCTCCTAGAATCATGCAAATTATTTCACAAATCCTAGAAATTCCCATATAGGAAAAATGGACTCACTTCTTTTACTTGGGACTCCCTATCTCAAAAGAGAACATGAAGGCAGAAATATGGACCAAACAGATTGAAAAAATGAAAAACAAAATCCAAAGTTGGGGAATGATGTGGCTAAATATGGCAGGAAGGGTAATATTAATTAAAGCACTCCTAGCAGCACTGCCTATCTACCAATATGCAATAATCTTGGCCCCAGCAAGTGCCCACAAACAAATGGAGTTAATCTTAAGAAGCTTTTTATGGCAGGGGGGAAGCAAGAAAACAAAAAATTCAGTTTGGTCAGGTGGGAGCAAGTAGTTTTACCATATGAACAAGGAGGCTTATCAATTCGGTACCTGGGCTCATGAATGCAGCCCTGGGAATGAAAGTAATATGGAGATTGATCAGAGGAAAAGAGAGCTGGTGGAAAAAAACACTCATCTCAAAATACATGGATGACTCTAGGAAAAGACTGCTTAATGGAAATATCCCATCAAGACAATGTACTCAAGCCTGGAAGCTAGTAAAAAAGACAATTCCTTTAATGAGCAACTATATCTCTAAAATTCCAGGCAATGGAAAAACAATATCAATTTGGGAGGATAGAATTATGGGAAAAGAATCACTAAAGACTCACCTAGAAATTGAAGGCATTCAAAAATGGATGATAGGAAAAGGTCTAAATACTCTTCACTCAATCTCTCTTTGGAACCAAAGAGAATGGCAAGATTGGCAAATCTTAACAATCCCTGCAAATCTGGAGGTGCAATGGAGCAAATTAAGGCAGCTTCTAAAAGGGGCAGCACCAATAAATTATGATGAGGAAGATGACTTCCTTTGGGATCCAAGTGGTGGAAAATACACAGTCAAGACTGGATACAAAATCCTACAAGAACAACCAAATCAACAAGATTGGGATTGTTGGAAGACAGTTTGGAAATCAGAAAGTTTTCCTAAGATCAAAATGTTTATATAGAATCTCTTAAAAGGGAAGATCTTGACCAGTGAAAACTTAAAAAAGAAAGGCTTCCAAGGCCCATCACGATGCCCAATGTGCTTGCAGGATGAAGAAACCATTCAACATTTATTTCAAGAATGAATTTTCGCCAAAGAGTGCTGGCAGCAGCTCATAAGCCCTCTTGAAATTAATATAAATTTTTAAAAGCCTCTGTCGGACTTTCTCCAAACTTTGGAGAAGGCCTATCCATATACAACAAAGAAGAAAGTCATGATACAGAGGATCTGGAAATGCATCCCAGTAGTTCTTTGTTGGCAAATTTGGTTGACGAGAAACAAGTGCATCTTCAAAAACCAAACTCCAAGAATAGGGAAAACCCTCTCAAAAACTTGGGGATTAACTTCTGAAATACTTAATATCAAAGGAACAACATCAACAGACTATAACACTCTTCAATAAGAAGAGCGAGATTGGCTCAACAAAGCCATAATAAATAACAATGGATAGAAACAACAAAGGAGGACAACTTCAAAAAATAGCTAGAAAATTAGGATGAATGAAGAGGAACTCACATCTTGGAAAAAAAATAAGAGAAGACATCATCTCTACTTTGATGGGGCCTCAAAACATAATCCTAAAAAGGCAGGGGTAGTGGGAATTATTCTTGATCTGGATGGGAAAGAAAATGTTACATATGAATGGGGACTTGGAGAAGTCTCAAATAATAAGGCTGAAGCTTACAGCCTATTAATGGGAACAAGAATAATAAAAAAAGAGTGATACAAGATCCCATTATAATAGGAGACTCAGCCATAATAATAGAGGCAATGGCCCATCACAAAAATCCAAGCAATGAGTTCATGAATAGAATATATAGGAGAATCAGGAAGAATTTAGAAGGCTCAGGAGATGTAATCTTCAGACATGTCTTGCGAACCCACAATCAACAGGCAGACCATTTCGCTAATCAAGCAGTGAAAAGAAATGAAGGGAGTGTTCAGGAAAACAAAGAGGAATATCACAACTCTGTCCCATAACCTCCATCAAAAGATCACAAGCATGATTTCCATAAAAAACAAGGAACAAAGTGCACTCATAAAAGAAATTAAAAAAAAGCAGCAACCAGAACTCAACAAAAGGCATATCTCTGCAATGACAAGTAGAAAGTCACGAGAACTCAGAGGAAACATCATAGCAGCTCAAAAAATCGCATTAGTGTTGGCAACAAGGACGATTGTGATCTTGGTCACAAGAACCACGCAACAATCCATCCCATTAGCGAAAGGCATTGGGTAGCCCCCAACCTCTACAAATACATTTGGAAATGCAACATATCATGCAACTCCAGTTCAAGGCAAAGCTACATGTTTGAATCGCTCCTCATCTCCCTTGTTCTGCTCCAATCATCTCCACCTTTCCTAAACTCCTCCCCGTTTAATCTTCACTACCCACGAATCCTGCATCTCGTCATCTCCTCCAAACATCCACCCATCCTCGTTGTGAAAATCCACAGCTCCCAAATGCACTCCCCCACAAACGATCATCCCTGCCTCTTAACTCCTCCCTCCTCAACGACCCTCCTTCCTGACTGTCACATTCAAGATAGCCAAGCTTTAGCAAGGAGTAAAGTTCAGAATGAAAGACAGGCAGGCAGAAACAACAGAAGAAGGAATATCTCGGGCAAAACAAGACACAAGAAGCACAACAATACAAGGAATAGCAAGTAGCACAAGAGGAATAAGAAGAATACAAATCAAATGGAATTCAACCCCATTGAAAAGGAAGCAAGGAATGATGCATGTACAGCATGCAAAGCGAACAAATTTATGATCCATCGACTACAAGAGTCACTTAAGGATATCAAATCCGAAATGAGAATGGAGTATAGCTACTAGAAAAGGAACATGGAAATGTAGACAGAATAGATTGTGGCGCTAAAAACTAAATGCAAGCACTTAGAAGAAGCAATGACATACTACAAAAACAACACTATGAGCAACGAAGGAGAGAACTCGATCAATTATGACAGGAAGAAACAACCATCTCAGGAGCAACCAATCTACAAGCCTTGAAAAATTCTCAAGGAATCCATGTTATGTAAATTTGCTTTATTAGTAGGTTGGTATGTTAGGTAGTACTCAAGAATAGTCATAGAATATATGAAGTTTTGAAATCATGCATAGGAGAAGGGATTGCGCTCCCTTCTCATTGCCTAGTTTCTTTCTATGCTACAGCCGATTGTAATAGGAGCTTGCTCCACCACAACGTTTGGTAATATATCCACTATCTGACCTTGTTAAAAAAAAATGTAGCACATCAATTAAGTATGTGAATGGTACTAGAAAGATCATTTAAAGTAAGTTAGTGGAATTAGAAAGATAAAATAAAATATTTTAGATTATTTTGAAAGTTTACATTAAGTGGTCATTTTGTTTACTAAGATGGAGAAATAGATATTTTCATTTTCAAAAAATATATATATCATTTCATCATTAAATTAAAATACCCAAAAAATGCTTATACTAATATAGGTATGACAGACGAGTTAATTAACTTGATTTGTTTGTTTCGCCCTCCGAAAACCTTGGCATTAATTGGCATCGTGTGGGCGAATGAGGATCGTGTTGGAAAAGGCAACAAATAATTCCTATGCTATCTGATTGTATTGAGCTGGCAAACATGGTGGAGAATCTGCTACACATTACGTTGTGGATGTGTCTCAAGGCAGTGGATAGTACGTTGGCACAATATAACCTTTAGTGGGTGTGTTTTGCATGGTGAAGTAGTTGGTCAACACGTTGGAGAAATAGGTACACAGTGATTAGGTCAGGTAATTCCTTGTGACTACCCTCAAATTAAGTGAAATCTTTGTGTTTTGGCATCAATTTAAGTAGTCTTGAATATTTGTCATAAATGTGTCCATTTGTCAAAGTTTGATTTAAAAAAACTTCAGTGAGAGTAAAAGTCCCATCTATTTAGTTATTTATGTTGAATTTGGGTCTTATCTAACTCTATAATTTGCCATCCAAAATCAAGATGACTTTACTGTTATACATTAACTTGATCTATGTTATACACTTAGAAAGAAACTATTATTGAGAGGCAAACATTATATGTATAATTCCAGATGTGCGAGAAGAGCAGAATGGGGCAAGAGTGTGGCTTCCTCCACAAATGATAGCATAGAAAAATTTCGTACGCAGGAGTTGTAAACACAATCCGTTTAAAACTACTAAAACGGTTTTAATTTTCCCTCCGGTTGTGTTTTCTACATATAATGATCATTGCCTTACTGTTGAACTTTGTAGAATATAATGAAAAAGGACAGCTATGAGCATGATCTGTGTAGGGAAAAACATTGGGAACAATCAAGAGGCATGCCTAGTAACACAGACCAGAACTTACCATAGGCCCTCTCATGCTCCAGCTTTGGTTATGGCATCAAACAAAGAAACATGCATCCTAGTTATCCCACAGATCCTTTGAACATGAGGCTGCTGAAACCAATACTTTTTTCAGGACGAAAAAGCATGATATTGTATTATATGAGGAATATAAAGAGACATATTTATACATTCGATTTTCTGTAGATGACCCATAGCTCTGGATCATACTAATAAAAAAACATGGAACATTTTCCAAAAAAAAACACCTGCTAGGAGAATGACAGATTAAAGACAAGTATCCAGCTACAACATATTCTTAGATCATAGGGTTCACAGATCATAGACAAATACATCCAGCTACAAGATTCTTTGGTCGAAATAGTTGACATAGGTGGAGACTTTCACGGAGATCAGAACAGAAAAAACATCATATAAAACAAAATGCGAAGAGAAAAAACCTGCGAGACTGCTTGCATAAACTTAGAAATCAGGAAAAGAAAATTCTTGGATAGAAAAAATTTTCCCTTCAGATGATACCTGCAGAAACCACGAACCCAAAGCTGAATGAAGACCTATTTTTGAGAGCGAATCTGCGTGCTGGTTTTGAGCCCTGCTGATGTAATGAATAGATCCACCTTCCAAGCATCCCCAGAAAAAACTGATCCTGTCCATCCATCCTACAAGGTGTGTCATGAGAATATAATTATTTCTTGAGACGAAATCCACCATTACTTTTGAATCTCTAAAAACTGAGACATCTTGAATATTTAGAAAGAGGCAAAATTTTAGAAGGCCAACGAGGGCCATCACCTCAGCTTTATTGTTGGTGCCTTTTCCCCTGCTCCAATGAATGTAGAATTGATTGTTTTCATTTACCATAATAATAACTCCACAGCCACAGGAACCTCTCTGTTCAGCTCCATCGAAGTACGCCCTTGGATAAATTGTGTGTTCCTTTGAGAGATCACAACAGGCATCTTCTTTTTGCTTGAGGGTCTTTTGCGGGAGTGCTTCAGATTGAGAAACAATATTGAAAAAGATTTCCAAGAAAGGGGATTTGCTGTTATTGAAAATAGAGTCGTTTCGCCACTTCCCAATACTCCACAGAGTGATAATGAAAATTGTTCTCCATGATTCCTTTTGCTCACTGCACCAGAGAAACACTTTAATGATTGAAGCGTGGAAATTGTGCTGAATTCCATAGCAGCCCTCCAAAGCATGCCATAATTGCTGAGTTCTTTTGCATTCTAAAAATAAATTATCGTTGTTTTCCTCTGACCTGCATATAGGACATAAATCGGGACCGTGCCATCCCCTCTTCTTTAAACTTTCCCAGGATAAATTCTTGTTGTGGAATGATAGCCAAGTGAAGAAGATCATTTTGGGCGAGCAACTTGCCTCCCAAAAAATGCGAGGGAAAATAGGATTGTGAGAGGCCTGCTTTAGACCAATTAAATTATGGTATACATCTTTGACATGGACCGTGTTCATCCCTTTCGAAATTTTCCAGGTGAGACAATCAGATTCCAGTGAGCGAAATATGCCACAGTTTCTTAAGCACGTCCTGATGTGTTCCCATTGAAGGGCTATCGCATCTGGCATTTCCAGAAATCCTGCATCTTTCCAAAGTGGAATAGATCCCTGCCAGCCCGCAATCAAACTGTCCCAAAAGAAAAGACCCCTTCTATGAAAGAAATTTAACAAAGATTCAGGCACATAGATCTCCTTGGCGCCGCACAGGAACTGGTCTTTCCCAATAAGGATCTTATTGCCAGTTTGGAAATGCAAAATTAAGTTCTTCAAGAAATAATTTTCTATCTTACGAAAGCTAAGCCAAATTGAAGAACCATATGAGGTGTCGATCCTTCCCTCCCTAAACCAAAATGTTAAGTCCTTCCTACCCAAGTATTTCTTCTGAATAATGGAACTCCATGATCCTTCTCCATGAATCGCTCTCCTAAAAGACTTGCATAAAAGAGCCTTCCCGAAAGTGCGCATATCGAGCAAACCCCATCCTCCCATACTCTTTGGCAACTAGATACTGGATAATTTTGAGAGATGATATTTCTTTCTTTCCGCTTGGCCACCCCAAATAAAATTCGTTGTTAGTTTATTCATATTTTGAATTATACTCGCAGGAAAAAAATTTAAGTGTGCCCAGTAAACCGCGAGTTGATTTAATACTGATTGCACCAAGGTCACTCTTCCCGCCAGAGAAAAGCATCTATATTCCCAAACTGAAATCTTCCTGTAATATCTGTCTGAAATCCAATTCCAATCTTTCTTTGAGTATCCATTTGCTTTTATCTGAAAACCCAAATATTTAATACCATGACTGATGGATTGCGCCTTAATTCCAAAAAGGTCAGCTAACCATTCAACATCAACCAGATTGATATCATTGTGGTAAATAGTTGACTTCGCATTGTTTATTAGAAATCCTGTAGCCTTTTTAAAAAAATTTAGGATTTCATAGAAGCATATCCAGGTGAATCTGCAAATCATTCCGAATAAAATAATATCATCAACAAATAAGTTGTGTGGTATTGAAATATTTCTACAAATTTTTAGAGGACGACACTTGTTTTCCTTAACAGCCTTGTTGATATGAAGGCTAAGCGTGTTCATAGCGAGGATAAACAAAAGCGACACTAGAGGACATCCTTGGCGAAGACCCCTGGCCACGCGGAAGAAGGGAGATGGGATCCCATTTATGAGGATCGCATAGTTCACCTTTTCAACGCAGGCCATGATCCAGTTTATCATGCTGGCTCTTAAACCGATCTTTTTGAGCAAACACCTAGTGAAGCCCCAATCGAGGCAGTCGTATGCCTTACAGAGATCGATCTTGACAATGACCCCATCGCTTTTTTTAGAATGTATGGCAAACAGACCTTCCTGTGTGCTTGTGACTGCATCTAAAATGTTTCTTCCCTTTAGAAAGGAATGCTGATCCTTTGATAGGAATTTTGAAAAAGTTCCTTTGAATCTTTCAGCTATGATCTTCGATATAATTTTGAAAGAAATATTACAAAGTGAAATCGGTCTGAAATCCTTGAAGGATTCTGCATCTCCCTTTTTAGGAATGAGTGCTATATTAGTGGAAGAGATTTTTTGATTGATACTTCCTGACATCCTGGAACCTTCCACCATCCTTAACAGATCTGATTTTATAAGATCAAAAAAGTGAATGAAGAATTCTATCGTCCAGCCGTCTGGACCCGGGCACTTGTCCCTTTTAAAAGATTTCATTGTTCTTAACAGCTCCTCCTCAGATATTGGCTAGAAGATTTGTTCATTTAGTTCATCATCAAACATCCGGGGAAACACTTCAATGCCCCACAAAATATCCTGAAACTTGCATTCTTCAGACCTCTTGTACTGATTTTCAAAAAATTCCACCGCCCCATTTGTAATATCCTGTTGGGAATATAGGAAACCACCTCTTCCATCACTAATTTTCCATATAGAATTCTTTTCGCGTCTGGAGCTGGCGAAATTATGAAAGAATTTTGAATTCCTGTCCCCTTCCTTCATCCATATCGCTCTGCTCTTTAACCTCCAGAAAGATTCTTCCTGTTCTAAAATTTTCGATTTTTTCTTTTGGAGCTCCTTTATCCGACATCTCATTTTAAAAGGTAACATATGTGTAGCCATGGATTCCGCATCTCTATCTAATTCCATTTGAATTTCCCTGAGATCATTTCTGTTCACTAGCCTTTTTTTGAACTGCCACTCTTTTACCACCTTTCGAATGGACTCCATTTTGTCCCTGAAAGTCATTAAACATGGAAGATCTTCGGGAGACGACATCTCAGTCCAGGATTTTAATATGATATCATTAAAATCTGGATCTTCTAAACATGTTCTGTTGAATTTGAAGGAGTAGCCTTTTCTAAACCCCTTTCCCCTCCATCCTAGCATGATCGGTCTATGATTTGAAATGAAGAAATTCTCAATTGATGAAAAAGGCATGCCTAGTTTATCAATTAGACTAGCATGAAGAATAAATCTGTCAATTCTCTTGGCAATATAAGCTTTCTTGTTTCTTCCATTTTCCCACGTCGGGTGCAATTTGGGAGGAAGGATGTCAACAAAGTTCCTGCTAAGAAATTCATTCTTAATTCTGTCAGTAATGGGATCCTTTTTCTTATTGATGCCCCAGATTTCGTCCATATTTAAGGTGATATTGAGGTCTCCTGCAATCAATAAAAATTCAACATCAAAAATTTCTGAAGCAAAAAGACTTTATCAGAATGACAGTCTATTCTTATAGGGAGCATATATATTCGGAATATTTATTGGACATTTATGCCCCCTCATTTGAGCTGAGATGAGGATGCCCGCGAGACAGCTATATGTTTTTGCAGTGATCCAATTAGGATCTCATAACACTGCCAAACCGCCTGAAAGGCCATTTGCATCCAAAGCAAAAATGTGCCAATAGGGGAACATCTTCTTGAAATAAGAAACTGTTACAGAAGAGGCGTGCATGGTCTCTTGTATTAAAAATATTTTGGGGCTTGCAGAAAGGAAAAATTCTTTAAGGCCGCATATTTTAGGTCTGCCCCCAAACCTCTAATGTTCACTGATATGATGAAATTCATTGAGAAGGCTTTCCGGCCATGATTGCTTTAAGGGGATGTTCTTCAGTCATATCATTTATGGGTATATTGATGAGGGATAGATTACTGATTCCTCTTCCTGCTCCTTCACCCCTCCCCCTGTAATGTCTACTGCCCCTATTGTTTTTCCTCCTGACCGTAATGTTACTTGCAAAATTGCAGCTTATCTAGGGAGATCTTCGGTTTCTGAGCTCAAATGATTTTTTCTTTAAAAGGTAGTCCAGATCACTACCAATCAAGTTTGAGGGCGATGAGATATGAGAGTTAACAAGGGTGGGTGTAATCAGAGGCTCTTTCCCTTTTCCAAGAGGAGATTTATTCTTAATCGGGGATAGGGATGAGGATTGAATTAAATGGACCTCCTTTTTAATGTTTATGGAAGGTCGAGGAATCGGGGGAGGATTTGGGACTTCATGATCAGAGGATGGCTCCAATGGAGGGTTTGGGGGACGAGGAAGTTCATGGTTAGAGGCTGTCTCCAAAGGGGGCATCGAGGGAGAAATTATATACAAAGGGTCAGAATTTTTGAGCGACGGTGGAGTTTGCAGATGATCATCAAAAGATACCTTTAGCTATGCATCAGGTCCAGAAAAGGACTGGCTTTTTGGAGATGCTAATTTCTCCGAATCTGAGGAAGAAGCTTTTATTCTACAAGACTTTGCCACAAAATGATGGGAACCATGATGCTTTCGTCTTCTTATAGGGCACCGCAAGCAATTCTTGATAAGATGACCTGTGCGATGGTAAGCTGAGCATCTAAAGGGGACTCCCCAGAAGTCCAACCTCTGTCTAATTTTTAACTCCCTCCAAAAAATATCTATGTGGTCCGGAAAACCACCTCTGAAAGCTTTGTCTATCAGAATCCAAGCCACTCTTTTGTCTGTCTCACCTAAGCACCACGGGTCAATGTAAACACACCTCTCTATGGCATTCCCTATCTCTGCCAAATTTTCCTTTGACCATAATTCCAGGGGCAGACCGGGTAATTTAACCCATATCAAGTTATTGGAAGGGATATTCATTAGCGGGTTATAACCCAGATACCATCTATGTAATGCCAGAAAGCTTCTTCCATAAACCCACTGTTGCTTCAAAATGGTTTCCAGGTCGCCCGCACTGAGGAAATGAAAGCAATACCACTCCTTTAATAATCTAGCCATGATGGGGACATATCCTATTAATGGTTTCCATTGCGACTCGAGCCAAATTCTCATCTTTTGGTCATCCATCTCCGGGAAATGCCACCGGCCTACCAAGGCATTTTCCTGAAGGCTTCCTATGCGATCCACCAGATGAGCACTATCAATCTTTATTGCTGCAAGAGGGGGAGTAATCTTTACAGGCTTTTGACTTTTCCTTGAGTGATATTTATCATATACCCTTCCTTTTGGTTCTATCACGGTTTTACTATTTCCTCGCGGCGGCCTTACTCTATCATTACCACCCAAGTCATCTCGTGTGCCCTAAGGGCAAATCACAATGTCATCCAGGGTGGACTGCCAATCGGTTGACAACTTGGTGTTGTCGTGGAGGGATTCTGCCTAGATGGCCGCATGTATCATTTCCTCAATGGCAGATGTGTTCGACGGATAATCCATTCATAAATAGCTCACCTAAACCTTATCTCATGGGTATAGGAGAAAATCCAAAACGGATATATGTCGGACACTGCAAGCTGATAGGACGGGTGAAATCTGAATAAATACCTGGAGAAAGAATGTTCAAATAACTCGCATCTGACTGAAGTGCTGACGCAAGGAAGCCTCGAGAACAAATAACATTTTCCCAAGATGGATAGGTTTCAAATATGAGACCAGTTGTCCCTCTATTAAATGGCGTATGACGATATCATGAACTAGATTATGGCAAGGTAGAAGGATATTTGAAATATGACGGCTCTATTTATTTCAGGAGTGCAACTCACATCCCAACAAGGATTAAATATCCTTAAAAGCAACAGATATGGATATAAAGGACTCTGCCCGAGAAAGTCCTGATAAAGGAATGAGAGTTAAAACATGTACCACAAACCGGAATCCAACGTCCCTGGAAAATATCCGGTCCTGAGAGACTAGGGAGGATAGTGTGGAGTGAAAACAAGAGCAAAGAGAACTCTACTACGGTTCGGAGATCTTCCTATCTTGAGACAGAACTTTAATCCAGACTCAGAGCAACTCATGCCTTCCCATAACAGATATCTTCATGATGTTTCTTCAGGGAAAACTATACAACAACACAAAACCTCACAGACGCACCACCAAGGTCCTAGCTTAAAGCGGAAATCTGTGCATGGTTTGGTAATGACACAATAATTTTGAAACTTTGAGACCGGAAACCATGACCAGCATGAGGATGGTTTACCAGACATGTGAATATGCAACGTATACCAGATAATGGAAAGAAAATGTAGCTTCTAAAACTACTAGCCTTTTTAGAATATAATTGAAGTTCAACTTCAGCAACAGTATTCACATCCAAAATTTTGCTAATTCAGAGAGAACTGCGACTTTCCTTTAACCAAAAATCCTTTAAACAGGAAAAACGTTAAAAGAGGATCAGAAAATAACTAACCTGGAGCCGCAAACGCACCGAGGACGAGGTGCATTCGGTAAATGAAGAAATACATCCCGGCCAAAGAGAAACGAGACCATAAAAAGCGATAATTTAGTGAGGAAAACAAGCTCACCACTGCATTTTGAGAACAGAGGGAGAAGGGGAAAGGAAATCCACTAGCTTCAGTCAGAAAGGTAGTCGGAAGAAAGGAGAAGGAAAGCCTACGGCACAGAGCTCTTTTCCGGAACTAGGCTAAGACATGCAGAGCTGTATTCTGATAGATGTCATCTGATGAAGATAGAGAGGAGAACATGCGGATAATCTTCATGGAAACATTGGCAATACAAAGACGAGGTTGTGAAAAAAGCACATGCATAGGATCACTGCTACACACCTGTGCTTAGTTCGTAGGCTGGCAGACCACTAAACCGACCTGTGCTTAGTTCATAGGCTGGCAGACCACTAAACCGATCTCTGGTTGGATGTCATTACCTGCACACCTCCGCTCAGCCACCGTGCTCCTCCCTGCTAAAACCAATACTTATAATTCTCATGCATCACATTTTAGATTATTCCAAAGAGTTATCGATTCAATATATATATATATATATATATATATATATATATATATATATATATATATATATATATATATATATATATATATATATATATATATATATATTCAGTTTGAGAACCAAAACAGGTGAAGTTCCACGATTTACAGTTTAATGAAAGCTTGTATAATAACCCAAAAAATATTAGAGAATTTTGAGGTCCACAAAATAATAAAACAATAATAAAAAAACAGAAATTATGTTTTATATTTTATTTAATGTTTTAATTTATGAGCATTATAACATTTCTCTTATAATCTTTCCCATATTAAGTAAATATTTAAATCTTTATATTCATTTACAACCACTAGAACACCTCCTCTATATTGTTATAGAACGATTTTAGACACAATAATATTGTAATTTTATTTTTATTAATAAACTTACAAACAATTTTTTGGGAAAATATATAAAATGCATATCACATTAAAATAAATTTACATAATAACATTTCATATTTTTTTTTAAATAGTACCAAGTTTTCTATTAATATAAAACCAATTTTACATGGGTACCATTATAAGCACAGATAGTGGTTATCAAAACCAAAGTCTCAATACTAACATCAGTTACAACCATACATCATCCAAAATACCAAAAAACTATAACCATTACATGACCATGAAGGACTAGAGGCAACATAGATGCCATAAATACTTCACCATCAAGGACAGAGCAGGACCGTTGACCATTGGTAACAACATCGTAAGAGACATATTGTTGTTGTTGACTGCATAGTGTAAAAAATGAAAGGTATACCTGCATGGACATTGAACAAAATTGTAACCATCTCCTTGAGAGCGATAGCCATTAAGTTGACAAAGACAGACACTAGAAATCCACCTTATTCTGAAATGGTCACTGGTGAGAGAGGGGATGTAGCAGAGAGAGGAGAAGTATTATTCGGTTGTGCATTGATGAAAACATGTGTAATCTCCTCCATATCTGAGTCTGAGTTGACATATTTCTCCAGCCCGCACACACGTGAAACTAAATCATCAACGAAAAATGAATATTCTAGAGGATTCGCTTCATATCTTCTAGACCTATAAATAATTTGTAGTTATCCACCTACTTATCTAGCAGGACCACGATAAAAAGCATATCCATTTGTTGGTATACTGCGAGAGAATGCAAGAAATGCTATCTCCTCATCCTGGACTTCCTTGAATCAAGAATCCATTTAAGATTTGTAACCCCTACTTCAGAATCATAGTGGTAAATATTGTCACCAAACTTTCTTGACTCAAGATGTCGAATTTCCTTATGGACCTCTAGAGGAACTGAGTCAAAGTTGCTACTGAATTCCATTCAAATAATCTCCAATGCTGAGAAATTGAACTACTTTCCCCCCTTGTCGAATTGTCATTCTCGTGATGAGGAGGCATTATCATGGAAACCAGCAAAGGGACCACACAATATTGACAACTAAGAGGATGAAAATAACAATTACTAAAAACCTTTGCTATTAGCTAAAACCAACATACCCCAAGGCTTGTTTTAACAATTTGGAATAGTTTCTTTAGAGAAAGTATTCAAACGAGACCAACAACATTGGGCAAAGAAGAAACACCATTTTGAAAACAACAGTGTGGGCAAGAACTAAAAATAAGGTTTTTAAATTGAGAACCAAGTAGTGACACAATATCATTAGTATACCATATTTGAGACTTGTGGATTTTGGATAAAGAGTAAATGGAAAGACACATGATTGATCGTCTTTTTGGTGAACGCAAAGAGAGAATTCAAGAGAAGTGGGTACAAGAAAGTATAATTTGAGACCAATGTGGACGAATTAACTCAGTACGAGTCTAGAAGAAACCCAAATCTAACACATTAGACATTGAAAAAACCAATTATTCTATTATCGAACGAGAGAGGGAAATATTGTTATAACTAAATAGAAAAAATTCCCAAATACCATACTCCACAAACCAGAATAGAATAACTGAAGAAGATACCTACAAAGTCGGTCCCTTGAAGTGTCGAAGAGGGAAGGACTACCACTAGTTTGAATACTCGACTCATTGTTGTATTGTGTAAAAATAGGATGAAGATCATTGGCCTTCATCAACCATAGAGGGCTAAGAATTGTTGAAAACCCAAATCCACCTCCCCTATGAGAGAAGAGGGCTCCTAATCTTGCTAGAAAATGAGAATAAGAAACCCCAACATCTAATGTAGAGCATGAGAAAGGAATAAAAGAGGCCAGGTGAGGATTTCTCCTCCCCACCACCTTCAATCCTATCGTACCCCTGTCATGGAAAAAATGCAACCATGCAATTATATAAGAAGTATAGTGAGGAATGACGTGAGATTAGAAAATGATTGACATGCCTTAGCAAACCCAGAAAGGAACATGTGTTGTGTGTGACACACCTATTTAAAAAACATTCTTCTTGTGATGGAGACCTCCATTAATGCCCACAGTTCAAACTTCTCCCAAATGCATAGAGGGTTGAATGTGACATGCACCATATAACCTACTCATTACTACGAACATCTTTAGAAAACACAATTGGAATAATATTGAAGCCCCTACTTTAGTCTGCCAACTCCCCACATTTAAAGTGAGAGGAAGCTAGTTGGTATTTAATTGCTATTAACCATCCTAATAACCATGCCCTTAACATGCTCATATAAGTAACCATGATATTTAATAAATGTATAAACAATTTAGTAAATTTAACAAATAAATGTATAATTAAATAAATAAATATATATATATATATATATATATATATATATATATATTTGATGATGTAAATAAAAGTAATGATCTATATCCGTAATCATTATATTTAAAAGTTTCATACTTATATATATGTGTATGTTATACTAATTAAAATACATTTGACGATGTAAATAAAAGTAATGATTTATATCCGTAATCATTATATTTAAATGTTTCATACTTACATTTAATTAATAAGTATATAGGAATGGGATATTTCCAATAAATATTTTTTTTTAAGTTATTTGTTTATTTATATCTCTATATCATCAATGTTATGCATATTACATTAAAAATTTAAAATGTCAAAGAAAAATGTTACATATATACATAATATATCTATTATTAAGGCTTTAATAAAAAAAAATAAGAATATCTTTATATATAGAGATGTGAAATTTATGCCAAATATAAATAATAAAATTATTAAGAACTAGCATAGATCCATCTTAACTTTATCTTCCAAGGACAAAGAGGGATCAAATCTTTGGAAGTGCAAACTTTTACTGAAATTTTACATTCAAAAATAAATTTGGGTCTTGAGTTTTTTTAATCTCTATCCCTGCTTATTAAATCCAAAGTTAAAATAGATATATGTTATTTCTACCACAACCCATTTTTCAAATATGATTACCATAATATAATAATATTATAGTCAAAAGACATCAGTCTCTTTTAAACATATTTCGCCATAATTATATGATAGGTGACTCATAAAGTTATGAATTATTGTTATAGATGACTTCTTGTAAGGAAGTTATGACTTAGACTTATTGTTATAGATGTTTGGTTCTAAATGATTTGTGATATGTTGTTGCAATAGATTCTCTGCAAGGGATCCATTCTTTTTGGAAAAATCTTGGTACTTTATTGTGATATTTTTCAATTTAATATGAAATATTTTAGTGTTATATATATATATATAGAGAGAGAGAGAGAGAGAGAGAGATATACACCCCCAAGTAAATTTGTATATACTCCAATTACTTTTTTTAAGTTACTAGCAAACTATGGGCCATGTTAGAGGCATGATATGCATATGTGATCAATACAAATGTTTTGTTTAATTTTTCATTAATAATATTTCATACAGTCAACCATGGAAAATTATGGTGGAAATTAATGCTGAAAGAGAGTTTCATATTTTAGAAAGTTGAAAGACAATTACGAGCAAACACAGTTGTTTTTCCAAACTCCTCTCTAGAGATAAACTACTCAGTTTGGGAAAAGGAAGCCAAGAGGGTGATAGGGAAAATCTCGAGGCAACCTTGTTATCTTGGAGCCTAGTTGGAAGGGGGCCTGAGAGAGGAGACAAAAGTTGTAGTTTGGACACCCTTAGACAGGACGCTATTGAGGGAGGTAGGACGATGCCAAGTAAGGTATTCTTAAGTTGGTTAGCCAGTGAAATTCCAAACTGAAGCTTGTGTGCTCAGTTAAAACCCTAATCTAGACCTTGTAGTGTTAGAGTTGTTTAGGGTTGGACCTAGTATGGTCATGTCATGAATGTTGATTTGTGTAGCTTGGGAGGTACTCTAAGCGCTAGGGTTCGGGATTTGGAGGGCAAAGCACCACAAGGGAAACTTGTGGGCTTGGAACCCAAGTATGGGGTTTTGCACCCATCGGGATTCAGGTCAAAACTATGATGAATTTTATCTTGGGAAAATTTTAGGTGATAGAGCTTGGCGAGATGATTTCAATGCTCCAAATATCACTCAAATCGAAGCTCTATAAATGATGTTATCAATTTTTGAAGTTGACTAGTAATTATTGGTTTTCAAGTCATGTAGGCTTGATGTAAAATTCATCCAATAGATGAGTCTCTTCATGAATTCATGGAGCCCTCATTTTTTTTTTAAATATGAGTTGTCTTGGAGTCATTTAGGAATCCAAGTGAGAGAAATACATCCTCCATGTGATCTTTGAATTTGAAGAGACCTAGTTGTAGTAGAAGAAGACTTGGAACAACGTGTAAAGGAGGTCGAGGAGTAGCATGGAGGGCCTGTGTTTGAGGCCAAGTAGCTAGGAAGGAGTGCAGACTCATTGCAAGATTGTTTTATGGGTTAAAACAAATTCGAAAGGGTTGTTTCAAGTGTGCTCTAGTGTAGAAAGGCTGGGCAGTGAAGGCCGCAGAGCTAAGGAGAAAAATAATGTTGTTTGGAGGCAGTTTGGGTGGTGTCTAAGGGAGGCCGCAACCATAGCTAGACGTTGTGCTAGGCAGCAGGCCATAGCCAGCAACTAGAGTCCCTTTAAAGGCAACATCTAGATGGACAGGCCTAACAAGGGGCAGCATGGGTCTTCCCTTGGAGAAGCACAACATTGAAAGGTGCATCTTGTTGACTCTATGTAGGGTGGAGGGTAGCATTGTTTGCCCCAACTAGAGGTACAATGATATAAAGAGGACAACAACAAGTTTTGGAGGTGTGTTGGGTCAAAATATTGACTAAATTTGGATCAGTTTACCTTGCAGCCGACGGGAGCCAATTTGAAGACGAGATTGGGTGATCGTGTGTCTTCATCTTAGCAGATATTGTAGTGACATGATTGGGTGCCATAGATATGATTGGATGGTAGTGTGTTGGCTACCCAAAGTAGCCTTAGAGCAGCAGACAAGAAGGACATTGTTGGTATGTGATCGGGTGAAGAATTGCAACCTTATGAGTATCTCTTTGATGGACGAAAGAGGCTACTAGAAGGTCAGATTGGAGCTCAGGCATTGGCCAACCTAGAGAGAATTTTTATGAGCCCTTGTTGATTGTAGAAAAAGTGACTTGCAATAGTGATAGGTGGCAGCCCTCTTGGAGCCTTGATGTGTAGTGGCCTTGATGGACTAAGGCAATACTAGTGAGAAGTATGGAAGCGAAGGACTGGCATGACAATATACAAAATAGAAGTTGCATCAAATATTGTCATTATATCTTGTATACCATAGATTGTTGTATTATTCAAATTTGGTTTAATATAACAAAATTTGGGATTGTACAATACTATACAATTTTGTTAAAACTCTTGTATATTTGTGCACATGTTATTTATTGCTTTATATTTCTGCTATGCAAAGTAGTTTATGGTTGAGATTCTTGGTTTGGTAGTGTCAGTTATTTTAAGACTCTAACCTACACCCAAGGTCATGGAAATTGAACATGGTATCAAAGTGTGTCTGAGCTACTTTGGAAGTAAGTAAGTCAGAGTTGTGTGTAGCGAAGTACAATGTGAGAGGGAATTGGTCACATTGTAAGTGAAGGGATCACTACAATGTCAAAGTTACGGGAAGGTATCTGGTATGAGGACAGGTTGGAGGGGTTGTCCAAATATAGTCCTTGGAAGGAAAGGATCAAGTTGGTCTTAAAAGTCAACAGGCTTTGGGAGTTCACCGAGAAAGAGATCAAGAAGCCAACCAACCCTAAGGAGCTAGAAATATATGAAGATTTGGATGCGAGGATGAGATTGATCATCCTAGATGGTGTGAAGGATGCCCTAATACCTCATTTGTCTAGTAAGAATAATGCACATGATATGTGGATGGCTCTTCAGATTTTGTTCTAGAATAAGAACGAGAACCGGGTACTAGTATTGGAGGATAAGTTGAAGTCCACCAACATGATAAAGGGTGAAAGCATGACCTCATATCTGGCAAGATTGTCTCAGGTCAAAGATAATTTTGATGCCATCGGTGTATCTAAATCTAATGGAGATATTATAAGGATTGCATTGAAAGGGTTCATCGAGGATTGGAAGCCCTTCATCAAAGGGATCATTTAGAGGGAGAAGCTATTACTCTGGTATATTTTGTGGGATGAATTCATTCAGGAAGAGTTGTGAGATGGGGATCTTCATCCAAAGAAGGCTTCAGATGATGACATGGAACTTGCAGCATGAATGAAGGGTAAGCAAAAGAAGGACTTGAGTAAATTCAAGTGTTTCAACTATGGCGAGATGGTCATTTATCATTGAGATTTTCGATGAAGAAAAAGGAAAATGATGCGAAGAATAAAGGAAATCAAGCCACCAGTGTTGCCACTTTAGCTGAGAAATATGCACTCTCCTGGAGATTGGAAGACGAGAAATTTCCTGTGATTTCTCATTTCTCACAGGGTACTTTCAATGAGGATGGATGGTACGTGGATAGTGGTGTGACGAAGCATATGACAGGGTCACAGGAGGATTTTAAGACTCTAGTTGAATGGAACTTGAAGTTTCACATGGTTTTTGGTGACAAGAGTCAGTTGAAGATCTGAGGATTGGGTGTTGTGCCATTCATGATGGAGATAGGACATATGATGCGGGTCCAAGATGTATTGTTTGTACCAAGACTTAGATATAGCATGATTTCCATCTCGTTGATCGAGAAGAAGGGTTTTGAGGTCTTGTTCCATGATGGGAAGGCAAGACTCAGGCCCAAAGGCTCTACCTCCATTGGGATTGTTCTTGGACTTAGAGAGCATGGTCTCTACAAGTCGATGGTCAAGCCTTTGGATCATGGAAAGAAGCAGGTGGAGCAGGTGTATGTTCCAGTGAAGTAGGAGCAGGTGGAGAAGGTGTAGGCTCTAGAGAAGCAGGAGGAGGTGTAGGCTTCAGAGGAGGAGGTACAGGTTCCTGAGAAGGAGTTACATCTTCCCGAGAAGGTCCAAGCTCCAGAGACTCAGAGGGATTCTAGTTTGAGAGGGAGCTTGCAGATTCAGATGGAGACTCTACAGCCCAAGAAGAGCGCATGGTTAGTGGGGAGAAAGGGTGCTTCTACAATTGGAAATAAGGAATCATGGAGAGAGTGGAAGATGTTATAGGATAAGAAGAAAAACCAGGGTGCTTCCAACAGTGACAACGACACTTCTGAGATGGGTGTAGTTCACCGTACAGGGATTGTTGCAATTGTGAGCGTGAGGAGTTGGGCAAGTGTTGTGAGCAGTATTGATGATGATGAGAGATTTCCTAGTCTTGGAAGTATCTCCCTCGCTAAGAGGGAGTGTCGATTTGTGTAGCTTGGGAGGTACTCTATGCCCTAGGGTTCAGGGGCTGGAGGGAAAAGCACCACAAGGGTAGATTGTGGGCTTAGAACCCAAGTATGGGGTTTTTCACCCATCATGATTTGGGTCAAAAATATGATGAATTTGAGCATGGGAAAAATTTAGGTGATAGATATTGGTGAGCCGATTCCAAATCTCCAAAGTTCACTCAAATCGAAGCTCTAGAAATGAAGTTATGAATTTTTGAAGTTGACTAGTAATTATTGGTTTTCAAGTCATATAGGCTTAATGTAAAATTCATCCAATAGATGGATCTCTTCATGAATTCGTGGAGCCCTCATTTTGTGTATAAATATGAGGTGTATTGGAGTCATTTAGGAATCCAAGTGAGCTCTAGATTTGGACAGACCTAGCCATAGGAGAAGAAGACTTGGAACAACATGTAAAGGAGGCTGAGGAGCAACGTGGAGGGCCCATTTTTTAGGCCGAGTAGCTGGGAAAGAGTGCAGACTCATTGCATGATTGTTTTATGGATTAAAGAAGATTTTAAAGGGTTGTTTCAAGTGTGGTCTAGTGCAGAAAGGCTGGGCAGTGAAGGCCATAGGGCTAAGGAGAAAAATAGTATTTTTTGGAGGCAGTTTGGGTGGTGTATAAGGGAGGTCATAACCATAGCTAGATGTTGTGCTAGGTTGCAGGCCATAGCCAGCAGCTAGAGGCCCTTTAAAGCCAACATCTAGGTGGACAGGCCTAGCAAGGAGCAACGTGGGTTAAGAGGTGTCTTCCCTTGGAGAACCGAAACCTTAAAAGGCTCATCTTACTGACTGTGTGTAGGGTGGAGGGTAGCATTGTGTGCCCTAATTAGAGGTGCATTGACATTAAAAGGAGAACAATGTTTTGTGGAGGTGTGTTGGGTCAAAGTGTTGACCAGATTTGGATCATCTTACCTTGCAACCCATGGGAGCCAATTTGAAGACGAGATTAGGTGATCGTGTGTCTTCATCAGAGCAGATATTGTAATGACGTGATTGGGTGCCATAGATCTGATTGGAGGGCAGTGCGTTGGCTACCCAAAGTATCCCTAGAGAAACAGAAAAAAAAGGACATTTTTGGTGCGTGATTGGGTGAAGTATTGCAGCCTTATGAGTAGCTCTTTAAAGGTTCACGAAAGAGGCTACTAGAAGGCAGAATGGAGCTCAGGTATTGGCCAACCTAGAGAGTAGTTTGATGAGCCTGTGTTAATTATAGTAGAAGCGACTTCCAATAGTGATAGGTGACAACCCTCTTGGAGTCTCAATGTGTAATGGCCTTGATGGACTAAGGCACTACTAGTGAATAGTACGGAAGTGAAGGACTGACAATACAAGATACAACATAGAAGTTGCAACAAAGATTCTCATTCTATCTTGTATACCATTGACTTTTGTATTATTTAGATTTGGTTTATTGTAACGAAGATTGGGATTGTACAATATTGTACAATTTTGTTAAAAATCATGTATATTTGTGCATATGTGATTTAATTCTTTATATTTCCGATGTGCAAAGTAGTTTATGGTTGAGATTCTAGGTTTGGTAGCATCAGTGATTTTAGTGCTCTAACCTATACCCAAGGTCGTGGAAATTCAACAATGAAAACTATTCTAGATATGAAGTTGGTTCGGGGGGGTTTCATCGGGGCACACTGATTCTCATTAGTTAGGTGGAGCATTCTTTCCCTTGTGATTTTGTGACAGACTGGTTACTAAAATAAAATAAGTGAAACATGTTCTTGAATTGTTTTCCTGAATATATGCATTTATGTTCCTTGATTGTTAAAAAAAAAGGAAATTGATTATGCTTTGGTAATTAGTCATATATGTTATTGATGAATCAGGTTAGCTCTAAATCCTAACTGACAATTGTCCATCAAGAAGGAACAATCCTTAATTCTTATTTACTTAGTCTGGTAGATCCTAGAAAATAGGTTCCACCAAACTTCTAGGTTAATAATTATATTATTACTAATTCTGTAAAGCATGGTATGGGTCATGAATTACATAGGGTGGTGTGAACTATAAAAGAAATAAATTCATAATATAAAGCAAGAACACAGATTAAAAACCAATTAAAGAAAACATCAACCCTAAATCCTCAGGGTTAATAAAATAAATAAGGCGAAAAGAATGTCACTATACGTGGAATCAATGAACAAATCCATAGTTTTTACAATGATAACCAAGGGAATGCATAACAAAGAAATTTAATAAATATACAATTTCATGAGACTGCTTATCTAACTGAGAGCAATACCATTTAACAGTAATTTACAAAAAGGCCAAAGGCCACAAGTATTAACGGTCAAACCAACCAGGAAACTCCTGGAACATAGTAATGATATAAATCTCATAAAATCACAGCAGTAGAAATTTAAATTTAATTAGGTCGACATGCCATTTATCCAAAAAAGGGTTTTAAGGCTACATGACGATACCCAAAATATATAACTTAAAATTTACAATGAAACTCGTATATGAAAGGAAAATACAAATATCTGAGTATAAACCCTATCCTAAAAATGGTGGAAGCCTCTCGGTGACCTATATCAAAGCAATAACACTGAGGGAGTATTAAAAACCTAGAAGCCATGTGAAGTAGAAAGTGCAATAACCAATTTTATACACATTGATGGGTGGAACTTGCACCTATGACTTTTCATGAATAAGTCGGTTAACAAGCTTGTGGCTGTAACTAATAACCCTAAAGAAAACAAAAATAGAGAAGGTTTACTGTCAGACCAGGCAGTAACTCCTCAAAAACAATTCATTGATATTAATTTAGGTTAGTCTTTATTATATACAATAGGGAGAGACTGTTCATTTCATCTCCCGGTGACTATTCATATTCTCTATTATTTATTTACATCAATTTCAGTTATTCTCCCAATATTGATGATTAGGTGTCAACATTCCCCCCCTTAATCTGAAGGGATGTTGGTGAGTCCAAGCATCATTTTGAATCTTTCAAGCTTTTCTCTTCCAAGCACTTTGGTGAAGATGTCTACAATTTGCTCATTAGTGGAACAATGGTGGAGATGGATTGTTTTGGCCTCAACATGATGTTGAATCAGATGATATTTAGTATTGATGTGCTTTGTTTGATCATGCAACTTTGGGATCTTGGCCAACTTTATTGCCGAGGTATTGTCAATCATGAGTGGAGTCAATTGTACTTGTTTTACCTGCAAATCTTCAAGAATTTTCCTGAGCCACACAATTTCTTTTGTTGCCTCAGCTGCTGCCACATATTCTACTTCTATTGTGGAATCTACTAGAACTGATTGTTTGCATGATCTCTAAGAGACAGCTCCTGATCCAAGACTCATAGCATAACCTAAAGTATATACCCCAGTTTCTTTGTTTCCATCGAAGTCTGAATCAAAGTATCCAATCAAGCTGAAGTCGTCCACTTTTGTATACTTGATTTCGAAGTCTTGAGTTCCCTTCAAGTACCTTATAACTCTTTCTGCAGCAGACCAATGTCCCTCACAAGGCTTTTGCATAAACCTGGAGAGGATTCCAACAACAAATGAAATGTTTGGTCTTGTAGTAGTTAGGTAGTTAAGACTTCCTACAAGCTGTCTATACTTTGTTGCATCCTCAAATTCTTTTCCTTCAATGGATGTGAGCTTTAAGTTTTGTTCCATTGGAGTAGTAAGAGGGTTGTATTCTGTCAGGCCAAACCTATTCAATAGATCTCCAATGTACTTCTTTTGAGAAAGAAATATGGACTTCGGACATTGAGTTACTTCAATACCAAGATAGTAATGAACATAGCCCAAATCAGTCATTTCAAAACCTTTCCCCAATTCCTTCTTTATGGATGCAATGTAGCTTTCATTATTCCCTGTCATCAAAAGATCATCTACATATACCACAAGATATACAACTCTTTTGCCAACTTTATTGACAAATAAAGTTGCATCATCAAGATCATAATGTTTGAAATTGAGTTTCAGGAGATGCTCAGTTAGTTTTTCATACCAGGCTCGCGGTGGTTGTTTAAGGCCATACAAGGATTTCACAAGTTTGCATACTTTATGTTCATGTCCTTTCACAGCAAATCCTTCAGGCTGGGACATAAAAACATTCTCTTTTAGATCTCCATTCAAGAAAGCAGTTTTTACATCCATTTGATGGAATTTCCAACCGTTCTGAGCTGCTAGGGCAAAGAGTGTCTAGATGGTAGCCCATTTTGTTGTGGGGGAAAAAGTCTCCTCATAATCAACCCCTTCCTTCTGTGCAAAACCTTTTTCCACAAGCCTAGCTTTGTGCTTGTCAAGTGAGCCATCTTTTTATACTTTTTCTTGTAGACCCACTTGCAACCAATTGGTTTGGTTCCTAATGGAGGATCAACCAGCTTCCAAGTGCCATTCTTTATCAGGGAATCATACTCCATTTGCATCGCTTCTTTCCATTCATCATGAGAAGCAAATTCTTTGAAGGAAGTTGGTTCAAAATCTGTAGACAAATTCAATTCACAATCATAAGAAACATCCATATCAATAGGTGAATTAGAGTCATCTACATCACCTCCATTTTGCCGTTTTGAATTTCTAGTTCCTGTCTTTCCAACCTCATCAGGATGAACACTTTCAAGTGTCTTTTTTATCCACTTTGGGGGACCTTTCTCAGATGGTCCAGGCTGCTCCGTTGATTGAGTTGGGACTGAATCAAGATTGAGTCTCCCAATTCTATCAATCACATCACTTAAAGTATCATCAGTTGTTGGAGTTTCATGTGGGGGAGAGAGTTCTTTAGAAGAAGATTCCACATGTTGATCTAGTATAGGAATCCCCCATTCAAGATGTGGAATCTGATTATCAAATTCTTGAAATGATTTTGCATTTGTGAATCTATCCAAGCGATCAAGTTGCCGCTTAACAACTTTGTCAGTTTTGGATGATTCAAGAAAGATTACATCTCTAGGTATAACAAACTTTTTATTGACTTCATCATAGAGACAGTATGCTTTGGAGGTGTTTGAATACCCCAGGAAGATACACTTACGACTTCTTGCACCAAGTTTGTTTCTATGTACCTTTGGTATCAAGGCATAAGAGGTGGAACCAAAGACCCTGAGATGCTTTACCGAAGGAATGTGCCCATGCCACATTTCATATGGAGTCTTGTTTCTAATAGCATTAGATGGACATCTATTCTTTATATATATAACACATAGAACTGCATCAGCCCAAAACATCAACTTTACATTTTTGAAAAACATCATGGAGTGCACCATATTTAAGATTGTCCTATTCATTCTGTCAGTTACACCGTTCTGTTGGGGATTATAAGGCACAGTTGTTTGATGTTTGATCCCATGTTAGCGAAGATAATTTTCAAATTCATTTGAAGTGTATTATTTTCCATTATCAGTGCGAATAGAGCCAATATGAGATTGTGCATCATTTTCAATCCATGTATGAAAGTTCTTGAATGTTTCAAAAGCTTCAGATTTGTTCTTCAATAAATAAATCCAACGCATTCTGGTGTAGTCATCAATAAATGTCATCATATATTTATTTCCATTTGCAGAAGGAACATGCATTGGACCACATAAATATGAATGAATGAGTTCAAGTTTTCTATGTGCTCTTGAATGTGAATCATGAAAAGATTGTTTGCTATGCTTTCCTAGAATGCAAGCATCACATTGCTTAAGTTTCCTAGGAATTGTAGGCAAACCAGCAACACCATTTTTCTTCAACAAGCAGAGGCTGTCATAGTTCAAATGTCCAAATCTAGCATGCCATAATAAACTTGATGGAAGTGTACCTTCTTCATAATGAGAATTGTATGAGAAATGTTGTGCACGAGCAAGGTACCTTGCAGCGTGAGAATCCTTTCTTCTTCTATTCCCCTCATGACAAGTGAGTGGTCAGATGCTTTTCTCAGCTCAAGATTGCCATCAAACATATGAATGGAGTGACCTTGTTGGCGGATGTGGACCAAGGACATCAAGTTTCTCTTCAGTTGTGGGAGATATAGAACATGACGCAGAAGAAACTCTGGAAGACCAGGCAATTTGAGCCTGATTGTGCCAAGCCTCGATGACTTGATTTTTTATTGGTCTGCAAAGTATACTGCTCCATCAACATTGTTAGTAAACTCTTCAAAAAAATATTTTCTATGAGTCATGTGGCAAGTTGCTCTTGAATCAAGCAACCAATCATTTTTCCAAGAAGTAAGTGAAGTATTAAATAAATCTTCATTTACTCCGATATTACATTGTGCCCCAACATAATGAGCGGATTCAGGTGCTTTACCTTTGTTTGTGTCATTAGTTTTACCTTTCTGTTGGTTTCTTTGTTGCTCAATTTTGTCCCATGGTAACTTACATGTAGAGGCATCGTGTGATCCATTTCTTTTGCAACGTATGCAGTGCAAATATGAATTTTCTCCTTGAAAGTTTCTGCCCCCTGCCTCTGAAATATCTTCCTCTTCCTCTTCGACCGCTTCTTCCTCTCGAAGAATCTTGGGCAAGATTCTTTTCTTTATGAGCAAGGCACACAACCTCTTAAGAAGATTCAGGGGTTGTCTTCTTTCCAAAAGCTTTCTCTCTTTCAGCAATTTTTTTCACAAGGGACTCAAAGGTAATATCTTTGAGATTTCCATTTGCTTGCAATAACTCAAGATAATTGGAGTAAGTAGGATAAAGTGCCTTGAGAAAAGTGATAAGAGGAATATCCAATTCAACCTTAGTGGCTTTGATATCATGCATTATAGTTTTACTCCTGATGCAAAAGCAGGAGGATCATTATTTTTTAATTCAAGAGTGAAGAGTTTAATCATGAGTTGAACAACTTCAAGTGCAAAATGTGACTCACAAAGTTATTTCAGCTTTTGTAAGGCTTCGAAAGTAGTTGAAAATGGCGAAATATGGCGACTCACCTCTTCACTTACAGATGTTGCAATTAATGCATAAGCTTTGTTGTTCTTATTTTCCCAAATGGCGAGCTCTTTGTCTGAGGTAGGTTTTTCTGGCTCTTTGTCTCCATCTCCAAAACACACTCCTTTCCAGAACTCATTGAAAATGAGGGTGTGTTTTATCATTCGGGACCACTCAGGATAGTTCTCCTTGCCAGTAAGAACTATTCCCACAATAGATATGATTGAATGCATACTGTAAAAAAAAAACTTCTGCTGGCAAAAAAAAAAAATCTGTGTACTGTAAAAAATACTTCTGCTGGGAAAATGTGCTTCAAAAATAATGCAGCCTTATTCTTCCTTCTTGATTTAATATACAAAGATCAAAACTATATTCTATGCATATAGAATATCACCATTTTTTTTTGTATTACAATATGGTTGCAATTCAAGAGAAACAATATCAACTGCTCAAAAGCGAAAGAACACCTATCATAACTTGAATTCTGATGTAAATCGGAATTTTCCAAAAAAAACTTGGACGGATGCTTTTCTCATAAGTGAGTGGTCAGATGCATGAAAGCTCAAATCCTATGCTTTATGCTTTGATACCATTTACACCTTGACATCGCACTGATACAGCTGCCTCCACCACCGTTGTCGTCGCCACCAGCACCATCTCGGGCAATATATATTATCACGCTCTTCACCGCACGCAGTTATAGTTAAGTGTGCTGATCACGCTCTATTATCACGGCAGTCTCTCGCAACGGACTCGTTTCACGTTGTTCCCGCGGGATCTGCTCTCAGAAGGTGCAGTATTAAGGCAGAAAGGAAAAATCAAAATCCCGAAGTAACAGAAACTGTTGCAGATGCAACACCGAAACACCTATGCCAGAGAATGGATTGCTTGAATTTGTCCTTGATAAGCTTAAAAAAAAAGATACTTATGGTGTATTTGCTAAGCCTGTGGATCCCAACGAGCTCCCAGATTACCATGAAATCATACAAAACCCAATGGATTTTGGTACAATACGGAAGAAGCTTTCAAAAGGAGCATATGTGTCTTTTGAACAGTTTGAGAAGGACGTCCTTTTGATTACTACCAATGCAATGCACTATAATGCATCAGATACCATCTATTACAAACAGGCTCGCGCAATACAGGAGCTAGCAAGAAAAAATTTCAGGACAAGAACACGCCTGGACTGTGGCCACCGAATCACAATGGAACCCTTACCCCATGATACAAATCACAACCCTAAAGTGTTGAAGACAGGGCTGCAATGTGGCGCTGAGAAATCTGGAAAAAAAAGGTCTATGAAAAGGTAGACACTGTAACTGTGCTCGTCCAGCGATATTCACCCAACAGAATGGTTTGGAGGGCGGACTATTCACTGCAAGAATAAAATGTATATTGTGCATGGAGCAGGTTTCAGGCAACTGACACCATCAACAACGTACCACAACATTTACCATGGCAACGAATTATATGGGAAATGAGCAACGTATTATATGTCAGAGCAGAGCAGAGGAGCAGCGCTTTTATATGCAGGTGAATATGAATATGAATAAAAGACAGAGAGCAGTGTTTTGTATGCAAGGTAGAACATAGGCAGAATAGGGAGTTACAAAGCAGAGGGAAGCCAAAAATGGTGTTGGCTCTGATACCATGTCAAACCAGGCAGTAACTCCTCAAAAACAATTCATTGATATTCATTTAGGTTGGTCTTTATTATATACAATAGGGAGAAACTGTTCATTTCATCTCCCAATGATTATTCATATTCTCTATTATTTATTCACATCAATTTCAGTTATTCACCCAATCCTGATGATTAGGTGTCAACATTTACCAATATTAACCTCTAATAATTATGGGAGGAGGTTGAATCTTTTGTAAACCTTCATACATGCATAAAACATAGAACAATTTCTTTGGAAACTAAAATAATAACTCAAAAGAAAAATCCTTCATAATAGAAGTGAAAGGAAACAAAATATTATTTGGACTCTGGGATTGGAAAGACATTCTCCTAAGAAAGAAAAAAGGGTTTCTTCCTCTTGAAATGATATTTCCTTCTCAAGTAATAAGAGTCAAACAATAGTGTCGTAAACCATTCATCATAATGACTTGTAGCATATTTCCATTACACACAAACAAGGGGAAATGAGAGAAGAAATTGCAACCCAACACCAAAATTTAAGATCAGGTCATAGTCTTAGAATTTACCTTGTATCCATCGATAATTGTTAACTGAGTACGCCTGGAAGCAGTAAGGGTTCTTTTGTTGCAGAGCTAACCCTCTTGCTAAGAAAAAAGGCAAATGAGACGGAGCAATGTTGATTGAGAGGGAGATAGTTACCTCCATAAGGATAAAGAAAGGGAGGTCAGTGCTATTTTTCCCATGAGTTATCCCGATCATGTTGTTCCATTTGCATATATTCTATTTTTGAGTCCAGACTCTTCACTTGTGTTTTGTTAATCTAGATTATAGTTTGGTTTCCCAAAGCCCTATACGACTTGTGTGCTCGTCCTGGTGTGTGAAATCACCTATGTGCTCCACCTCCCATTTTACAATGGACCCTGTGGATAGAATAGAGCTTCCCGTAGGTGAAATTATTGAGGCTTACGAGGAGTACTTCGCTTTTTTCCAGGAAGCGTATGGTGAAATTTTGTTTTGAGCTTTTAGGGCCATAATGAGGATGCAGTGAATGGTTTTGCCTCCACCTTCATTGGCTGTAAAGTCAAATTTGGAGATGTTGAGATGATGGTTGATGAAAACTTCATTGTTGAGGAAACAAACCTTTCCAAAAAAGGTGAAAATTAGACGAAGAACTTCCTGGTACATGACATTCCTTGGCAAGAATTTATGGTCTTGAAGCATGCTACTTATAACATAAAAGGTATGCTTGTTCACTTCCTCAAAAATAAATGGAAGGATTTACTTTACTTCATTAATCATTTCATTACCTGTGAGGATAGATATGGGCTTGTCTTTTTGTATCATACACATATGTTGACGGTATTTCTTGGTTTTAGGTTGAACCTTCCATTCTATTTGTACAAAATCCTTTCGAAAATTGCTAAGTTTTAACAAAGAGACTGAAAAAACTTAGAGTGTAGCTTGTTCCACCATGAGTTAATATGTATTCTTGTTAAACACCATTTGAATAAGTCCAAGGACTCCTGGGATTCATTCCTTCATTAGAATTGTGTTGAAAACCCTCATGCCAGTGATAGAGAATTAATCCCTCCTAGAGTTTCACATAATTCTTGAGAACCTACTCCAAAACCCTCTTTGTCTCATAACAGTGATAATTTGGGTCTTGATAACCTCTGTCATTGAGATGAATCAAATTTATGTGAGGAAACAATGGGTAAAACCCCCAAATTGGTGCCTACTTGCGTAACCCATATCATGGCAAAGAAAGTAGGGTTTCAACATGTTGAGATGCAACTTGAGTTCAAGGATGATATTAAGCCAATTCTCTCATACCACATTGGCCATTTTCGACATGCACATCAGAAAGAAAAGAGTCAATTGGGTTTGGACCTTCAATCTCTAATTAAAAGTAAATAAATGGCTCATAAAATAGCATATGCTCAATGAAATGGAGGTATAAAGGTCCTTGTCAAAGATGTTTATGTTGATGTCGACTCTTCTGAGGAACCTATGTTAAAAAAGAACAAACCCTAGTCTAGTTCCAACTTTAAATTTGTCGATCACAATGTTTAAGTTCAAGCCGGTGATAATAACTATGACAATTGCTGCCAATACAAGGTTGATTCTAAAAGATGTGTGAAAAGCATGTACTGACAATAAATATACTTAGTTATGGTTCCTTGCCTTGAGCACAGGATCCGCTAGTTTCATGTAACACCAACTCCCCACATTTACCTTATTTTGCAAGCCCTCTAGGTAAATGTGAAGCAGAGCACCACTATGAAATGACCTAACCTCCAAGATTCAGTTATGGAAGTGGTGACGACAATTACCAACTCCCACATATTCCTCGAGTCTTACAAGACACTCATTCGCCAAAGAACCAACCCAATTGACCAAACCCTAAGATGAAGCTATTTTCTTTGACCTAACACCCCAATCGCATGCACAAGCCTACAAGGGTGCAGTATGACCCTCAAACTACATGCAAAATAATGCCTCCATGCGGTTGCCACCCAAATCCTCTAGTTCAGAGGGTGTGATCTCGAGATCTAAGCCACTTTTCTAGGCTAGCCTCTAGACCGCTTCATGTAACTTCTTAGAATGATAAGTGACGTAATGATAAAGTTATTCACACAAAAATTGAAAATAACTTGACCTAACCAAGCCTAAACATGATAGTCATTTCGTTAAACATATAGTGAATATGTGAGTTACAGGTCATGAATGCATGTATGATCTTAAGAGTTTCAACCTCATCTAAGAATCACCAAGAAGGTCTAATTCCTTCTCTTAGTAGCTGCAATAACACTTGTTACTCCATGCATTCATCAACCATTCATATACTTATCGAATCCTAAACAAGTCATAGCTAGAGCACTTGAAAAATCCACGCTTATAACGAACATATAACTAGATTTTTAACCATGACAAAGCAACCATAAAATCATCTTAATAACAAGTACAAGTGCTCATAGATTACAATAGTAAAATGCTACTTATTAACTTGTGCAAAATCCAACCAAGTCAGGGCCTTCCATGTACCAACCGACCATAGATTGGGCTGAACCAAATCTTTCTTTTAGACAATCACTCACGTGGCATATTCCAAGCATGAATGTGGGATATCATGGGATAAACCAAGACATAAAAAACCAAGGGAATCCCAAGGTTAAACAACCACCACCGTTAAACTACCAAAATATCTCCAAAACCGGTCAAGAGATCACTAACCAAAAAAAGCTTCGATGCCTCAGAATTCCTTCACCATCCCTTGAGTAATTTTTTTGTATCCACCCAACTGTTCAGGGCTTCCTGGAGAAAACCATCTCCACCCCCAACACTCGGGAATTTTCCTAAGACCAATTCATCGAGTTCCAAAACCTTCCTGCAATCCAAATCTCAACCAAGAAATAAATCCCATCACAACATGGCAATCTAGGAAATGGCAAGGCAAAGTTGAAACCATTGTCAAACCAAGCAAAACCCATGTCAATTACAACAAATAAACCAAATGAAAAAATGTATGTACCATGCATTCACACCTCGGTTAGAAAATCACACAAGCAACCTATTACTAGCAAAATCCTCCTACTGAATATGCTTGATCCAACCTTCCTTGCTTATCCTTCTCCTTTCTTTGTTTTACTTGTCCTTCCTTTGCCTTCCTTTCTCCAACATTAGAGTGCTCTAAGTGTGCAATAGTATGAGAAAATGAGAGAATACAATAGAGCTCTAAAAATGAACTGACAAATGCTATGAATTGATCCCCAAAAGCCATTTTATCATTGAGGCCTCTATTTTCTTCATTTTCCTTCTAATTTCTCTCATGAAAATATGTGTCTCTTCACCTTCCTTTTTTCCTTTTTTCCTTTATTTTCATAAATAAATTCCAATTAATGCCTCTTCTTTTTTCCAATGCCTTGGTCATTTTCCTTAGCCATTAATAAATCGAAAGTGATTCCCATTATAGTGCTTTTCTCAACATTTAGCTTGGAATATGAGTCCCATGACATTGTCTTATTTTTCCTTTATCAACCTTTATTACATGAAAAATTAACCTAAGGTTGTTACACTCCAATAGTAAAACAACAAACTCAATAGGTTGAACCAACTTAGGGCCAATCAAAGTGATAAGACAACTTCTGGATTAGAGGAAAAATCGTGGTCTTCGGAAACAAGATAATTATTAAGTATACTAATGTTAAAGTTGTAATAATATCATATTCTCAAAGTCAAAACTTTGCTAAATAAGATGTTGTCAATTGCCTATTTTCAGACCTGAAGATTGTCAAGGTATGGTTAGATATTTGATTTAGTTTATTAGTTTTAAAGGAAACTACAAAATCTTATATTATGTAGCCACCTTATTTTGAGAATGTCAACTATTAATTTCCATTTCTTTGGTTTGCAATAGGCATCCCTGGTATTTCAGAAGTTACCGCTGGTTATGACGACACAGGCTATTGTGAATATGGCTCAGCTATTTTGAATCAACTTTGCATATCGTGTTGATTTTTTATGTCATTTTCTTTCAAAAAAAAAATTATGATTCAACCCCAAGTGGCCATGATAGTTAAATTATGATCCTACTTTCTGGGAAGCTATTTTTATTTCTAAGATTTAGTTTGTACATCGAAGAATCATTAACATATAAATAGAGCCTCGAGTATTGAGAGAAGAGGAGGACAAATGGTAATTAAACTTTGGTGATTATTTTTATTTCTAAGATTTAATTTGTACATCGAAGAATCATTAACATATAAATAGAGCCTCGAGTATTGAGAGAAGAGGAGGACAAATGGTAATTAAACTTTGGTGACTGTGGAACCTTATAAATATTTGGTTATTGTAAGTCTTGATTTTGTTCTAATGATTTTTGACTAATCAAAACTTGATCGCATTTCTTATCCATAGTTACTAATGAATCCTTTTTGGATTTTTAGACTGTGTTTTGGGAAATTCTGAAGGTTTAACACTTTTATTTTCATACCATGATTTGGAATTAAAACAAAAATTTATTTACATATTTCTTATATAGTATTGATTATGTTTTAAATGCGTTTGATCATACCAATCTTTTAAGACTGTTGTTTTAAAAAATAATCTCGATTTCTACATTAGGCACATCTGAATTCTTAGAACGCCTTTTGGGGAATTCAAGTTATTCAAGTATATGGTTTGTATTTAAATGATATTAATACTTTGATTTTTAACAGTTTATGTGTTTCATATAATATTTTATTTCTTACGTGTTGAACCATTTCAAGCTTTTATGTTGTGAAAGATCCATTTTCAAAAGGAATTGTTAGGGTCATTTGATTTTCCTCGTGCGAGATAGTATTAAATAATTAGATATGCATTGATTAATGATGTGAAATATGAAAGACAAATTCGGACTTCTTTGCATTCATTTAAAATATAAGGAAATTATATTATTGTAATTTTTCCTTTTATGAAAAATTGCGTTAAGAATTAATTACATTCAAACTGTAATTTAGACTAATTTATATACGAAATTTCTTACATTATAGAAACTTAATATAAATAATTCTTTTATATTATTTTTCCAATTACATAAGTTTCTAGTTACTTTCCTTTGTATTATGAGTAAATTATTTTTTATATAATTTGTGTATAATATTATTTATTGTACTGCGATATCATACCTTAGTAGCATGACTACTAACTCTATTATTGTACTTTATTAGACTAGTTAAGTTAATATGTAATTTAGATACATTAACACAAAATATTAACTATTAGTCCATGTACATATAACTTTAGGATTACATTAGGATTTTCACATCTTATTTTTTTTTTAGAGAAGAAGTGATTCACAGGGTAATAGAGCCTCTAAACCAATTGGGATTAGTTATTTAAACGACTTAGGTTATTTGAAGAAAAGAACTTCAGTTCAAGATGCATCTCTTTATTGACATATGGTCCAAAAGGCTTATCCACAAGTATGTACATTCATAAAATTTCACTCCACAAAAACATGCTTATAAAAAATTATTCTAATAATTTATAAAGTTTTATTAATATAAATTTAATTGAAATCATAGCTATAATTAGATATATTATGTATAAGAAAAATTTAAAGAACATAAAAGTTCATTGTTTCTTAAAGTTGCTTCTAACTCTACCCAAAAACCCTACTTTAGGCTCATGGGGGATGACATAACAATTCTCTGTCTTGGGTACACCATTCGAGGGTGGCATAAGGATGCTCAGACTTGGGTACACCATTGGGGGATAGAACAAAGATAATATTAAAAATATTTATTACCTCAAAATTTAAGAAGAAATTGCAGGTGATAAAAAGTTATAAGGAAACAAGAAACTAAGAGATTATAAGCAGTTAACCAATCCCAATCTAAAATTCAAAAATATGTATTTCATCAATGTTAAAAGAAAATGAGCATTGTTAAAATAAGAACAAATTCTCATGGCTTTTATAGTGAAATTAAGCATTTGTAAATTCCCAAAACACCATGGGACTAAAGAGTCTCTCACCCATGCCATAGTAAATGGGTTGAAGATGAAGAATACTTTCTCTTAGATTGCTCATCTTATACTCACATTCTATATAATTTTCATAATATTTTTCACACTGCGAACCTTGTTGACCTTTCAAGTCATCAAAACTATGTAATCTTGCAATTATTCTCTTAATGCTTTTAAAGAATAAAATAAAAGTTAAAAATTCTAAATAATCTCTTACTTTTAAAAGATTTGATAAACCATATCTATATTAGTGTACATTAATCATCATCACAATATATAATTATTTATATTAATATAACATGGTTTATTAAGAGCACTCTAAATAATAGGAGGATGGGGTTCTGGGCTCTAACATGGCCGCAGGCGGGAAGGTGGCGAGCGCATCTCCCTGCACCTGCACAGAGACAGAACTTAAATTAAATCACAGATTATTTGGGTAAATTCAATAGATGTTACCCTGTTTCCTCGACCGGTCGACATCCATCTCACCATCCTCGGTCAATTAACTCCATTCCTGACGGTTTCGGTGGCAGTTTCCGTTAATGGAAGCGATGGATTATGAAGAAGAGGCGCTCGATTATTCCCAAGATCCTTATGAAGGACTATCCATCTTTAGTGGTCATGGTACTAACCCTAGCATAGGCGGATCTGCACCTACTCATCTGGCTTTCTCGCCAACTCTTGCGCTCCCTGGATCTACTGCATCGCCGCTGCGTATAGGATCTCTCTCCTTGGAGACCTCGGGTCTTGACTACCCCCCGCTTTCACCTGGTACGCTCAATCTCCTCTCTGCTATTACGCCACCCTCCCCTGATTTTGATCCACTCCCCTCCCTTAACCCTGTGCTCCCCTAGAGATCGCCCCATCCGCTGTCGGCAAACCCTAATTCTCTCCCTTCGGGATGCTTCGACTCCCCGGTCATAAACCCTAAATCGACGACTCCCCCGAAGGATGCGGGATCAGATCCATTAATGGAGCACCCACCGGCGGAGAACAGGAAAGCGAAAGATTAAGTGCATGAAGAAGTCCGCAAAGGATCTTACCATCACTTTTGGTGAAGATATCCCAATGGGCGAGGTCGTGGATAAGGCCAACAGAGTACTTGTCCGACATGTGCGAGGGAGGGCTTACTCAGCAACGAGGCTCACAAATTGGGTACATGAGATATGGGGTGGCATTCTTCAGGAGCTCCCGGAGGTACAGAGCCTGGCTCGGGGCTGGTTTGCTCTACATTTTTCGAAAGCTGAATACACTGACCTGATCCTGGCCAAATATTGGCACATAGAGATGGCACTGATCCTCCTCAAGCGCTGGTCACCATTATTCGATCCAAAGCGAGAACAAATTGGAGCGGGACCTATTTGGGTACGATTACCTGGTCTACCACTACAATTCTGGTCTGAAGCGGTGTTTATTAGGATTGGCAACGCCCTTGGAACATATTTGGAATATGATAAGACTTATGTTCAGACAAAAAATCGGGCGCTGGAAAGAATACTGGTTCACTTGGACACTAGGGAGGGCTTAGAAGAGAAGATCACCCTGAAATGGAGGCATTACACTATGATTCAGATCTTGGATTATGAGGGGGTACCATTTTGTTGTAGAAGGTGTCACAAGGTTGGGCATGTATTCAAAGAATGCCCTCTGCTCATGAAATCAGCGGACTCCCTAGGCTCGCCTTCGTCTCTAAAAGGAAATGCTCCAGTGTCGGCATCCCAAGCCCCGGGTTCGGCATCGCGTATGAGTACACCGGCACCAAAGAATTTCAACTTGGGTGGATCGTTGAAGGAGGCAGAAGAAGCAAACAGGGTGCCCTCGCCCCCTTTGACTCAAGCTAGGGCCGCAGCAGCTGTGGAGGTGGCGTGAAAATCGGGTACTACTACTTCCTCCCCTCTGATTTCACCTTCATTATCACTTTCCGTTGATGCACCTTTGGATGTTTGTGCACCGCTAGTTACTTGTGCAATCTCCCCCCCGCCCATCATTGCACCATCCTCACCTACTGTCCATTCCTATCCACTCCCAACATAGGTCGTGGCCTCGTCCTACCAGATATTATCCCACCCCTACAACCTTCGGTCTAGACCCTTATCTGGCACCGACCCACATACTGGTTTGGGAATGGTCTACCCTGGTCCCCTTGCTCTTTCAGCCCAGGGGCGTAAATCTAACCTATCCAAAGATATTCTGAAAGCTGGAGCTGAGGTAGTAACAGGCAAGCCATCCACCATGGAAGGGGTCCTTAGAGCACTGAAAACCCCATAGGGGGTTCCTCCATGAAATGCCTATCCTTTAATTGCAGAGGTATGGCTAGTACCTCCAAAAAGCTAGCCATGTGGAGGCTGGTTGAAAATGAACCAATTGATATCCTTTTGCTGCAAGAGTTTTTGGGCAATGATGAATCCATTGAGCATACCCTCGCTACCCTACGACCTGGATGGCATCACCATGCGCTGGATGCCATAGGGAGGGCTGGAGGCTTAGCCATCGCTTACAATCCTCGGGCCATAAATGTATCTGCCACTTGGGGGGAGTGGGTTTCATAGGCATGGATTTCTTCTCAGCCGAGCTAGGGGAGACCTTAAGGATTATCAATGTATATGGCCCCTGCCAGAGAAGAGAGGAATTCTGGCAGATTTTTCTTGGATTAAGCATGACTTCTATAGATCAGATTATCATTGGGGCCGATCTTAATTTCTCAATGGGATATGGGGAATCCTAGGGATCATAAGCACAAGTTGACCCCTTGTCCAATTTCTTTAAAGATATTCTGGAACAGCACCTACTCGCTAATATCCCCATGAATAAGTCGATGCCTACCTGGAGGAACCGGAGGGTAGGGGAGGTGCCCTAGCTAGGAGACTTGACAGATTCATGATCAAAATCCCCCTTCTCTAGAGACTAACCAGATACAGACAATGGGTCGGGGTAGGGGGTAAATCCAACCATTCTCCTATCTATTTGGAGATTCTGGGACCTGAAGCCAAGCCAAGGGCTCCCTTTAAATTCAATCATGCCTGGCTTCAAGATGAGGAGTATACTAATATGATCAAGGACTATTGGGTGTCCCACCCTATATCTAATCACAGACCGGCAACAGAGGGTTTCTGCCATAATCTCTCTCAGCTTAAACATCTAACCATAGCTTGGGCAAAGGAGAAGAAGGCAAAGGATGATCGGAAGATTTTGGACATTGAAGCTGAGTTGGAAATGCTGATGGATGATAGGAATCTTCGCTTTTCCTCAGCAAAAGAAAAGAGCAAACTGATTGAGCTTGAGTAGCAGAAAGACAAGATCCTTAAGGAAAGGGAGGAAGCATGGAGATTGAAGAGCAAGGCCATATGGTTAAAGGCAAGAGATGACAATACCAATTTTTTCCAGAATCATGCCAAAGGAAGGAAGGTCACTAACACGATCCGGAAACTGCCCCTTCCAAATGGAGATCTGGAAGACAACTTCCAAAAACTCTCCAGACTGGGCACATCTCATTTTTGGAGTATGTTCAAAGCACCCCATGATGTCAACTTAGCAGATATCATTCATGTGGCTGGACTTTTCCCTCGTTTTGTAGGTGAGGAAGATCCAAATGAATTAACCTCGCCGGTTACCCTGGAGGAACTTGAGAGGGTTCTAAAGTGGTTCAAGAAGGATAAAAGCTTAGGACCCGACGGGTGGTCTATTGAATTCTATTTGGCTTTCTATGATCTATTGGCCTTGGATCTCCTTCATGTTGTGGAGGAATGTCGTTCATCTGGCAGGCTATTCAATGCTATCAATTCCACTTTCATAGCCCTCATTCCTAAGACTGATTCCCCTGTCTCTTTTGATGATTTCCATCCCATCTCCCTCTGCAATTGCCTCTATAAGATTATTTCGAAAATCATTGCCAATTGTATCAGACCTATTCTATCTCAACATATTCTCCCTAAAAAATTTTCTTTCTTGAAGATCGCCAGATTCATGAAGCGATTGGCACTGCTCAAGAGGCCATTCATTCTATCCGAGCACGCCATCTTAAAGGTATCATTCTCAAAATTGACTTAGCCAAGGCCTTTGATCGGGTGGACTGGACTTATATCAAAATGCTGCTTATTCACCTAGGCTTTCCCCTACCATTTCCAAATTGGATAATGGCCTGCATATCAACCCCCCCTACAGTCTGCTCATTAATGGATCTGCCTCCCCCTTTTTCCATGTTGAAAGGGGCCTTAGGCAGGGATGCCCTCTCTCACCGCTCCTCTTCCTACTTGTTATGGAAGGTCTGAGCAGACTCATCTATCATGAAAAGCAGAATGGCAGATTATCAGGCTTGAAGATCACTGATCAGTGTTATTTAACACATCTCCTATTTGTAGATGATGTCATCATATTTTTGGACAGGAGTGTACTGGATATGACCACCTTTGATAAGATACTCGCCTCATTCTATAGGGCGACCGGTATGATGGCTAACCACTCAAAATCATTTATTTCCCAGGCTTACACTTTTGGTCAAGAATCTGATCTAGCCTCGCATCGTTTCCCTTCTAACCCTCGACCACTGGATCAGGGGTTCAAATATTTGTGTTATTGGATCAAGCTGACGGGACACAAGATCGCGGATTGGACTTGGCTGATCTCAAAATTAGAGAAAAGGATCTCGCACTGGAGCCATCACTTTCTATCCAGAGAAGTAAGGCTAGTTCTCATTATATCCGTATTAGAGGCCACGCCCGTATTCTGGATGGCTTTAGCTTGGATACCTAGAGGTATTCTTGCACGCATAAAGCAATTATATTGTAGATACCTCTGGAATGGAAGATAGGACAAGCGAGTTTTTGCATGGATCAGCTGGGACAACATTGCTTTGCCGAAGAAGTGGGGAGGTTGGGGCCTAAAGGATCTTACATACTTTGCACACGTTTTGGCTGTGAAAATGGGATGGACTTTGCTTACTAAACAAAACCTATGGACATCTATCTCATACCACAAATACATATGGCCCTTACAACTCATGGATTGGATCCGACTACCTGGCTGGAATAGAACATGTATATCATCAGTATGGAAAGCTCTGTTGTACTCGCTCCCCCTCATCTGCAGCCATCTTACATGGAGAATAAATGATGGATCCAGGGCACGCATCGGAATGGATCCATGGATAGGAGGAGGAGGGAGGTGTTATCTCCCACAAGAGCTTACTCTTTTACTCGATCAACAGTATATTAGAGTAATAGCTCACAGGTACCCTTCCTTGGTGGAAGATCATTTGGCAATTAAAGACCCCACCCCAGACTAAACTCTTCTTCTGGTGCTTACTCCGGAGCAAGGTTCCTACTGGGGAATCGCTTATGCGCAGGTCTGTGCATGGTCCCACCTGGTGCATACTCTACAAACAACAGTCTGAATCGACCACTCATCTTTTTCTTACATGTGGAATAACAAAACAGATATGGAAGGATGTGGCTGAGGAGATCGGCTTCATGGGTGTATGGGAGGGTGAAAACATCTCAGCGGCTTGGGAGGCTTGGAATCGAGCACACTCCGGTACAAACCGCACGTGCGTTCCCCTCATCATTAGCTGGACAATTTGGCTGGCTAGGAACAAAATGATTTTCGAAAATGGCTCAATTTGATGGCAATCTGTTACTGCCAAAATCGTTGCAGCATATCATGAATTTCCAAAATATACCCCTCCTCGCACCCGCAGACCAGCTGCCCTGGATCCCATAGATCACTCCATACCATGGGCTTTTTTCGATGGTGCTGCTCAACAGCACGGATGTGGGGGGGGTTTTATACTATTTTTATCAGATCATCATCATTACAAAGTCAATATGGGCTTAGGCATAGGATCAAACAATTTTGCTGAGCTCATTACTATTAGACATCTCATGCATTTTGCATTAAATCATGATTGCAGAGACTTACAGACAAATTGGGACCCAAATATTATCATACACTAGATCAATCTGAAATCTAGATGCCACGCACACACACTCTTAAATATTCTGGATGAAGTTATTGTAGGAATTTACAGGGTAAGTTCCTCAGAAAGAACACCCAAAGGACACCGCTCACAAACAGATCACAGATCAATACACCAGTATTTTTGACGTGGTTAAAACCCTCAAAGAGGGAAACAGTCCACGGCCTGAGCCAACGCGGCCACTTCAGGAAATTTATTAATCAAAGAATGAAAATTTACATAAGCTTCTCTCATGCACGAATTACCCTACAAATGACCCTCCATGCGCTTTAAATAGAATTCATGGACCAATCGGGTGTCAAGCCACGGATCAAGTGTCGGTAATACCGAGGAGAGAATGAACCGTCGGATCACTACATATCGTGACCGTCGGATTGTAAGTTACAAAATGTACAACGGTAAAGAAACACACTTTACCTAACTCTATACTAGACCAAGTTGTACTTAACTATTTCCTATGTGTCGGAATATCCTAACATCCCCCCTTAAGAACAACTTGGGATAGGATTGAAGGATTTACAAATATGACACAATAGGAGAAGGAAGGAGGCACTAGAGCCTATCCCCCCTTAGTGACAACTTCCTGAACTCCAACCATAAATCAAAGTTTAGTGAACTTCGCCTCTGTGAGAGCCTTTGTGAAGATGTCTGCAACTTGATCATCTGTTGAACAATATTGCACTTCAAGAACATGGTCATGAATGAGCTTTCTGATGAAGTGCATGTGCAGTTCAATGTGTTTGCTACGCTGATGTTGAACTGGATCTTTGCATAGCTGAATGGCACTTTGATTATCACACCAAAGTGTAGTCGGATGCTGCTGCTCAAAGCCAAACTCTGATAGGATCTGACGAAGCCACAAGGCTTCCTTACTAGCTTCCACGGCACCACGATACTCTGCTTCTGCTGACGAAAGAGAAATGGCACCCTGTTTCTTACAAGCCCATGTAATAGGTCCTGAACCAAGAGTGAAGACATAACCGGCAGTAGACTTCCGATCATCAGGGTCACCAGCCCAATCAGAATCAGTGAAACCAACCAATAGAGGAGCTGCTTCGGCACTGTAATGAATCCCAAACTCAACTATACCTTGAACATAACGAAGTATTCTTTTAGCTGCTTTCCAATGACTTTCACGGGGGTTTTGCATGAACCGAGCAACAAGGCCAACAGCAAAGGAAAGGTCAGGACGAGTATGGGTTAGATACAAAAGTTTTCCTACAAGTTGACGGTATAAGGTAGCATCAACTTCAGGAGAAGTACAAGTGACTGAGAGTTTGACTCCAGACTGAAAGGGAGAAGGGGCTGGCTTACAGTCTTCCATGTGAAAATGACGTAGAATATCACAAGCATACTTTGACTGGGAAAGGGAAATACCCTCCTTGGATTGCAAGACTTGAAGACCGAGAAAATAGTGTAAGTGTCCTAAGTCTGTCATTTCAAATTTCCTTTTGAGGCTAGACTTCACATGGTTTATATGGTTGGGATCACTACCAGTAAGGATAAGATCATCAACATAAAGAACAAGGATGATAAGAGAGTTGCCCACTTTCTTGGTGTAGACAGTATTGTCAGAATGACACCTAGAAAAGCCAGATTCTAAAAGAAAGCTATCCATTTTGGCATACCAAGCCCGAGGAGCTTGCTTGAGACCATAAAGGGATTTCTTAAGTCGACAAACAAGGCTGGAGTCTGTTTGTATGAAGCCAATGGGTTGTTCCATATAGATTTCTTCATGCAAGTCCCCATGCAAGAAGGCAGATTTAACATCCATCTGATGGAATTCCCATTTGAAAGAGGCAGCAAGGGAAAGAACAAGGCGGATAGAGTTCATTTTGGCAACAGGGGAGAAGGTTTCAGTGTAGTCAATGCCTTCAACCTGTGAAAAGCCCTTAGCAACAAGACGAGCTTTATGTTTATCAACTTTCCCATCTGGTCCATACTTGGTTCTGTAAACCCATTTGCATCTAACAAGTTTTCGTCCCTTTGGTAAAGGAATAAGATCCCATGTATCATTTGCCAATAATGAATGATATTCTTCATTCATAGCTGCTTCCCAATCTGGATGGCCTGAAGCTTCTGCAAAGGTGTCAGGATCATAATTTACTGGAGCTTGAGCCAGTAAATAAGAGGCTCTCTCGAACTGAGAACGTGTGCGTCGCTAATCTGTAGGATCACCGGCAAGATCACCTGCTGCATCTCGAGTAGCACGAACCCATTTTGGAAGCTCAGGAGCTGAAGGAGGATCCTGAGATGGTGGGGGAGGATTGTCATCCTCACTTTCATCATCTGAAGAAAAAATGTTTTCAAAGGTAGAAGAGATAGGGAGAGGTGGCACATCCGCCGGACTAGGCTCGCAGGCCGATATATTTTCATCAAATTTTACATCTCTTCTAATGATAACATTTTTGGACTTAAATGGAATAAGTCTATAGCCTTTTACATCTTCAGAATATCCAACAAAAGTACATTTTTCACTCTTAGGTTCTAAAGCTTTATGCTTTTCATCTGGAATATGGGCCCACGCTTCACTTCCAAAAACACGAAAGTGACTTACATCTGGTTTGATTGAGCTCCATGCTTCTTCTGGAGTGATATTCTTTAAAGCCTTAGTAGGAGTGCGATTTATTATGTAATTTTCACAGTTAATTGCTTCTGCCCAAAAACTAAGACCAAGTCCTTTAGATTGCAGCATACAATTAGCCATTTCCTTTAAGGTGCGATTCTTCCTTTCAGCTACACCATTTTGTTGTGGAGTATATGGAACAGTATGTTGCATTTGAATTCCATTCTCAGTGCAATAGTTGATGAATGTGTTTTTAACATATTCTCCGCCATTATCAGATCTTAACTTAAGAATTTGATGTCCAGATTGTTTTTCAACAAAGGCCTTGAAGGCCAAAAAAGTGTTAAATACTTCACTCTTGAGTTTTAAGAAGTATACCCAAGTGCGTCTGGAGAAATCATCAATGAAAGTTAAGAAATACTTGCAACCAGAGAATGAAACAAATGGAAGTGGACCACATAAATCACTATGCACAAGCTGTAAAGGGGCTGAGGCGTGCCAAGAGGCACGTTTTTCAAAACTGTCCCGATGATGTTTTCCGAGTACACATCCAGAACAAACACCATCTCTGCAAGATACCATAGGAAGACCTGTCACCATATTTTCTTTACATAGATGCTGAAGGGAGCGATAGTTTAAGTGACCAAATCGCTCATGCCAAAGTTTGCTCACTTCATCGTTATGAGCAACAAATACTGAGGGAAGATTTGATGACCCAAAGTTGTGAAACTTATACAACCTTGTAGAATCATCAGCAATGCCAGTAGCCAAAATCTATTTAGGATCTTTTAAGTCCTTGATTACAACATCATGAGGTGAAAATTCAACGATTTTACCTTCACCTGAATGAGTTATCTGATATACAGATAGAAGGTTGCAGGATAAGGTTGGAACACATAATACATCATTAAACTGACCATTGTCTAGATGAACAGTTTCAGTCCCTACAACATTAAGAGATCTATCATCACCAACATATATATTTTTGGTGTTACAATCATTTAAAGAAGAAAACATGGCTTTGTTTTTGGCCATGTGATAAGAAGCTCCAGAATCAATGAGCCACTCATGAGAATGAGAAGAAGAAGATACATTTAATGCATAGCCAGACCGAGATGCTTGACAACCACATGCAGAAAGTTCCATTCCTGAAGATGAAGTTGAAGATTTCCCCAAATGGATGTTATGCTTCTTCATTGCTGCTTCCAAGGCTTCCATCTTTTTAAAGCATTTTGATTCTAAGTGGCCATCTCGATTACAAAAATTGCAATGTCTATCAGTCTTCTTCCCTTTGTTTTTATTTATCTTATCATTTTGTTGAAATGATTTTTCATTTTGGGGCTGAAATTGCTTAGGACCCTTGTTAGGTTTAGGACCATTCTTTTTAGGATATGACTTCTTAGGATTCTTTGAATTTGGTTGCTGCTGGGCGGCTAACGCTTTCTTGGAAGAGTTTCCAAGATTAAGAAGACCAAGGTGTAAGAGTTTTTCTTGTTCTCTTATTAAAGAATCACAAAAAGAGTCAAAGGAAGGGGGCTTGTAGTCTTTTCCTTGAGAAATGAAGGCTTCTCTTGTAGAATGGAAGGTGGGAACAAATACAGAGTAGGCTGGTCCCAACTTAGTAAGGATGGAATAAATAAGGTTACTATCTTCTTTCTTAACCTTAACACCTTCCAAAAGATATCTAAGGGTCTTGAACTTAGACAAGAAATCTTCAATGCAAGAAAAATTATTAGGGTTCAATGTAAGCAACTCATTTTCAAGTTGATGGGCTCTAATTTCATTTTTAATCCCAAAAACTTTATTGATTTGTTCCATTGCTTCATGAGGAGTTTGAAGTTCTGCAATATGGAATCTAAGATCTGGAGAAATAGACATCCCTATCAAACCACGTTCTTGATCTTGTCTATTTTCCCATTTAGCAGCCTTGTCTTCATCTTTCGGTTTCTTTTCTTGGCCTGTGGCTATTCGGTAGAGACATTTACTTCTAAGTAAATCCTCCATGTAGGACAACCATTGGAAGCAGTTGGTGCTGTCAAGGGTAACTTGGTATTGACTTTCCATTTCAACAGAAACTGAAGCTGAAGATGCTGAAAGTAAGTGTTCCAATGGATATATCTTGAAAAATTAGGCTGGTTTAAAAAAAACGGCTCTGAAAAAGGCTTCCGGATGAAGAAGTTAAAGCTTTTTGAAAAAAAGTTGTTGAAGTTGCCGACGAAGTGCGGGAATGTGCGGAAATGAAAAAGTCCGCCCCCACAAAATGGAGACTTGAACCCAAGACCTCTACTCTCTTAAAATAGCTTTGAACCAATTGATCTATACAAAAAATTTGTGAGAGAGAGAGAGAGAGAGAGAGAGGGGGGGGGGGGGGGGGGGGGGGGGGCCTTTGGGTTGCGTGCTTGCTTTGAGAAAGCTCTTTTTCCCTACAAAACAAAAAACACAAAACCCAACACGGACATGCAAAGAAAACGAACCTTGCCGCTCGAAGTTAGCTTTACCCAAAAAACTAAATATTTTCAAAAAATTGAACCTTGCGGCTCAAAGTTAGCTTTACCCGAAAAACTAAATATTTTTCTCAATGTTTCTGATTTTCTGAGATCACACTAAGGTGCAGGGAAAAGAGCATATGCATGAGAAAAATCCTTCCTTTCTGTTTCTGATTTGCCCAGATCGCACAGAGTCGCAGGGCAAAGAGCATACGCAGAAATGAAAGGTATAGATCCGGTTTAAAAAAAAGCTAAATAAACCGAAACCGAAATAAGCAGAGAGAAATAACAGTAAACTACAAATACTCTGTATACCTCCAGATCTTAAAAATGACGCAGCTAGGGCTACCGGAAACCTTTTCGCGTGAAACGAAAGGGCTTCCTCACTGGAACAGATGCTCCGAACACAACAGAGCAGTCCTCTCGGCCCGAAAGCAGTCAGAAACAGCAGATCTAGGAAACGACAGTCGGATGCAGTTCTGCCGGCTTCAGATTTGGATCACCAACGGATGCGGCCCTCAAATAGCTCCGATACCATGTAGGAATTTACAGGGTAAGTTCCTCAGAAAGAACACCAAAAGGACACCGTTCACAACCAGATCACAGATCAATACACCAGTATTTTTGACGTGGTTAAAACCCTCAAAGAGGGAAACAGTCCACGGCCTGAGCCAACGCGGCCACTTCAGGCAATTTATTAATCAAAGAATGAAAATTTACATAAGCTTCTCTCATGCACGGATTACCCTACAAATGACCCTCCATGCGCTTTAAATAGAATTCATGGACCAATCGGGTGTCAAGCCACGGATCAAGTGTCGGTAATACCGAGGAGAGAATGAACCGTCGGATCACTACATATCGTGACCGTCGGATTGTAAGTTACAAAATGTACAACGGTAAAGAAACACACTTTACCTAACTCTATACCTAACTCTATACTAGACCAAGTTGTACTTAACTATTTCCTATGTGTCGGAATATCCTAACAGTTATGCACCTCAAATCACAATTTAATAACATCATTGTTCATCATATCTACAGGGAGCATAATCACAGTGCCGACGAATTATCCAAGGAAGCTGTTATCTCAAAATCAGACCCTGATAGGCTGCTGATCAGGTAGACCTTAAGTAACTATTTCAAACCTACTTTTGGTTGAGGCTTAGCCTCCTCAACCTGAGAGGGCTCTCTCACAAGATAAAAGATTTTGATAAAGATTCTGATAGTGAATTGGATGGCTAACTCTATGAAACAAATCAAGAAATGTAAGTGGTGGAAATGCAATTAGAGAATATCCATTGGGCTTATGGAGTCAAAATCGTTTTAGTATAACAATGATATCAACCTTACATAGAAGTCAGGGCATCCAGAATTCAACACAGTTAGAACACACCAAAAACATATAGGACAACACAGTTTATAAATGTATGAAGGAAATTAGAGCACAATCAGTGATTTCTAAGTAATCACACATTCATAGCACTGCAAATATTGAGAAAAGGACAACACAAGACATTCTGAACATTGAATTCTTTATGATTCCTGAGAAGCAAAGCCAAATACTGTATTACTAAAACAAAGTCTTTTACAAAGCACAGTATTCAAGTTTCTCTGAAATTTTCCAACCCCTTGTACATCAGATGTTCTGCTATATATAGAGCTCTTTACATAACTGAGATTCCTCCTCCATTATGAGGGGAACTCGAATTCTTCCTATTATGACACCTATTGACACTTTGAACTAAATATTAAATACAACTGATTGTAACTTGGCAGTTCTAGAGACCTAGTACAATTAGGAGAATAGCTCCTCATCATGTTGGTAGTAGCATTTATTACAATTCAAACTCGTTCTCTGACAAGTGGCCTTCTTTAGTTTAGCTTTGGTGGAGGTTTGGAACTCTTTGCTGGACCTTAATGCCTCATCCTTTTACTACTCTTGGAAACTAGGAAACTGCCCCTGTTGTCTCTCTTTAATAACACAAACATGTATTGGACTGCCATGTTTTTCATGCACTGTAGATCTTTCCCATATACACGTGTGAAAATAAAACCTTTTTAATGCTACCTGAAAATATCAGGAACAATACTAGCTGTGATCATTTTTTATAACAAATAGCTTATAGTTCATATATATCTTTCCCTTGCTTGTTTTATCCTTGCTGGATGCTTGCATTTTGTAAATGATCCTTTTCTGAAATTCCCTTTCAAAAATATTTCCCTTTAGTTACTCAAAATTGGTTACTCGAGTTATAACATGCAGCTACAGCAGTTTCATAGCGCGCTACGAAACTGCTGTGCATTAGGCATCATCGTCAGCAGTTTTGTAGCGCACTACGAAATTGCTGTGTAATCACAAAAACACAGTTTTTATGCCAAAATTTGATTGTCTTGAGCTTTCTTTTCCTGAAATGTCTTTTTCATCTGCCCTGAAGCTGTTCAAAATTAAATGCAAAGATACCATTCTTCAAGGAAAACTTCAAAAAGGTAGATTATCAAAATTTTGGACTTAGCCTTTCTTGCTGTGTGATTTTCCTTAGCTAAGGAAGTCCTTCTCGCTGGCTTAGTTGTATCTTCAAATCCTTGATTTTCCTCTTCATGATTATGATCCCAGCTCTCAGTCTTGTATTGACTTTTCTGATGTATTTGGCTTCCTTTATTGCAGGGACTGACCAGGTGTAGTATTGAGCATGACAGTCAACCACCTCGGGTATTGAAATAGTTTTGTCTTCCCACAGAGCCTCCATTTTATTAAAATGAGCTTCCTTGATTGCATGTTTCCTTGAGGTTCTCTTCAGTTTGGCAATTTCAAGATTTGCTAATTCTAATTTCTTTTTTAACTCTTCAACACTACATTCCTTTTGAGAGATAGCTGCCTTACCTCTATCGTTTTTATGCAACTGAGATGACGTTTCTGATGAAGTCACCGGTCCTTCATGAGATTTTGCTACCTCCTCTGTTTCACTTGCTTCTAGCACTTGTACCTCCTTTGAACGCCTCGTCACAGGTCTTCTTGGATTAAAGACAAACTTAGAAACTTGATCATCAAATTTGAGCTTTTTCGAGGCTTTGATCTTTTTGGTTTTGTTTTTACCTGATTCTATCAAGTCTGCTCGAACCAGAGGAGATTCTTCAATATCAATAGCTTGCAGCAAGTCATTCAGACTTCCCTTTGAAACCGGGCTTTCCTCAGTAACCACTGTCTTGCCTTTTTCTTTAGCTAACTGGCTCCTGGTTATTCTTCTCTGGACTGCTTCACCTGTAGATGGTTCATGTACACCCTCTTTGATCTGAGTTTTTTCTTTCTGTGACTGTTGGGGTGTGTCTTGGATTACCAGTGGTCTGGTGGGTTCCTTTACCTGTTTCCTAGCCTTCGATTTTACAAATCTCCTAGATCTTGTTTTTGCACGATGACTAACTACTGGTGGAGAACTCTTCGTAGCTTGAGGGCTGAGACCGGTTTCATTCTTGAAGCCAGACATGAACATGAACACGGACCATTCCCTATCTACTTTCTGGAGCTCATGCAAAACGATCAATTTGACTAAGCCGTGATGAAACAATGAGGTCTCACAGGCTTCCTTCTTTAACTGAACCTTGTCACACATTTTGCCTAGGCTACGAAACAAGTAGAAAGGAAAATCAAGCGATATCTTCCCAGTGAAATGGAGCAGAAGCTTGAAGTGATAAGAATATACCTTATGATACCTCCCTTCGCAGGTGAAGTACCTCTGTATGCAGGTAAGTAGGTTAGCATATGAATCTTTGACAAAACTTCTTGGTACTGACTTGTTTAAGTCTGAATCAATGAACTCCGGTTTCAGAAATTCCTTGCAGGGGGTCATATCAAACTTAAAATTTTTAAACCATCGTTCCTGTCCTCTTGGAATCTCAGTGACTGTGGATATAATCTCTGGAGAGATTTGCAATTCAAGTACCCCAACTTTCGAATTCAGTCCTGTGAAATTTAAGGCAAATTCCTTGGTGACTTGCATATGACCTCCTTGAAGTTTTTCGCAAAACCTCCAACAGCCAACCTATTTGAAAGCTTGTTCAACCTCATCGTTCTTCAGGATGACATCTAAACCCTCAGGTTCATTCCTCAGGCATCTGCCTGACCTATGCTCTTTTCTTTCTGCAGACCCCTCCATGAAATTCCAGCGGAATGAGAATTTGAAAGACTGGCACTGTCTCAATCTTCGATCACTGCCTCGCTTGATCACTGAATTCAAATTGAATGCTTGCCAATTTTCTCCTCATGCATGAACCCAAACATAGTTATGACTATGAATACTTGGCTTCTTTTTGAAACTTGCAATCTGAGCGTACCAAGACATTTAACGACCCTAATGATGAGGATAAGCGGTTGAATGTGATAGGCAAAGTGCATGGACTGACCACTAATGATGTAAGGATAACTGATTTTTGATAGATTTGACAGCTGGATGAGATTTGCTACGGATCTGCACGAATCCCCGATTTCGTAGCGCAGCCAGTGTAAATTCTGGGTTTTGCGCTACGAAAACACCTAGACTGGGTTTTGCGCTACAAAAACTCCTAGACAGTTTCGTAGCGCATAAGAACCTTGAAACAAGCTTCGACATGTGGAGTTAATGTGAGATATGAGACCAATAATATACAAGAACAGAGAATTGACCCCTTTTGACATACCAACAAGACTCTTATTCAAAATCTTAGACTCTAAAACATCACGGAAAAACTAGACCAAGACTGACACCACTCTTTTGGAAAAAATTGATGCTCAGAATTTGAAATTCTTCTTAAGTGATAATAGAAGCCACGCACATTCCAGGAGGACAGTGGATAATCCATGAACAGAGGGGCATTTCACAGTACCAATACTACCACAGGCCTTACATAGACCAAATCTACCCCCAGGTGGATGACCACTGATTTTTTGAAGATGTGTCGAGTATATATGATGATGTAAAAAGCTAGTTATTACTTATGAACAGCATCCTGCGAGGTGCAATTATATATTTTGTTTACTATACAAACATCCCATGTGATGATTTTTGTTTATTGACACAGACATGTACAGGAAGGATATATAGACTCTAAAGCCATGGAGGAAATTCGCATATGCTGAACAACATTTACTACATGTAATTTTTCACCGTATAATGAAAAATTACGATTCTTCCGATGGAAACAAAAAAGAGAACTCTAAATAATAAGATATAATGATATATACTTTATTTTAAATCTCGTAATTAATCTTCCTTTTATAAGTAAGAAATTAGATTTTAAAAACTCATAAAATGAATCCATAAATTAATAACAATAATAAATAATATTGAATATTATATTATATTATCGTTTAACATAAAATAATTTTTAAACACAGTCAAATTTATCAAAATCATAATTTAATAAAAAATAATAGAATATGTTAAAGATATCTTAAATTACTTAAAATATGTGATATAATATTGCAGATTTATTGAATATCCTAAGTCTATATTTTAGAAATGTAATAACATTTTTTATTTTATTTCATAATTATAATAATAATGAATAAATTTTTTAATTGATTAATGATTAAGAATAATAATTTTCAGTCTATCAGACATACAATAAATATTGAGGGGTATATTATTAAGGCACTTTATGATGTGAAGGTCATTGGTTCAAAACTTTATGGGCAAAAATCTAACCATGTTAAGGGTTTTTTGCAGCTGAGGCGGGGTGTAATCTTCAGATGATTTTGACTGCTTAGATGCCCTTTGTCGCATTTTTCTCAAGCCAAAGGTTAAGTTTGTAGTCATCTCAAGGCTCACACAACTTAGCAAAAAAAAAACATAATAATAATCTCAAACTTAAAATAAACTAAAAGTTTGAGAAATGTTTCTCCCTGCATCCTTATGCGAGTGGAAATCTTTGGGTGATTTTGACTGCTTAGATGCCCTTTGTCGCATTGTCTCAAGCCAAAGTTTAAGTTTGTAGTCATCTCAGGACTCACACAACTTAGAAAAAACAAAAATAATTAAAAAACTTAAACTTAAAATAAACTAAAAATTTGAGAAATGTTTCTCCCTACATCCTTATGCTAGTGGAAGAGACGACTCAAGTTATGAGGTATGGTGGTTTTAAGTCTCATACTTACTTTTCTAATTTTGTTGAATCATATTTTGGTTTTGAGTTCTACGGGTTTTAGAGTGGTTTTTAGATGTGTATCATTCGTGAGGCTTTTGAGTTTGGCTTTATGACTTCTTCTAGTGGGAGGGGATTGTAATTAGGTGGTGTTGCATAGTGTGTTTGGTTCAGAGGTATCTTTATATTTTTAAACCGAGTTTGCTTGTTTTCTTCCATCATCCTCCATTTGTCTTTGGCCTTTGGTTGGCACATCATCTCTTTCTCCACTTTGGACCAGTCTTTGTCTTTTATCCTGTCCTGAAATTTTCTTTATGAGGCACTATGCCTTGGCAAAGAATGTGCATTCAAGGGGAAATGGTGGTAGAGGCCAACATGGCCATCCCAAGGCCCAAGCTAAAGTTCAAGATGCCACTATCGTGTTTAACTCATTCATGTCACCCCTCAAACATCAATGAGGAAATTAAATAGTCATAATCTCATGTTTTTAATGATCGCTAGACATTTTTTTGATTCAAATATCATGGAGGAAGTTGTTAACTTGCTCCATGACCCTTGACACACGAGGAGAAGAAAGAAACAATATCTAAACATAGTCACATTACATTTATCATTGAATACTCTCTTAGGAAGTGTTATGAAAGAAAAACACAAGGAATAAAATGACATTATATCTTCTTTAAATGAAATTTAAAGGGTGCAGTTAAAAACCACCTCCAATATTTGGCTCATATAGAGAACCACCTACTGAAACCATTTACTCCTAATTCTAGTGCAAAAGACTCTTAAATGGTGACCTCATCAAATTATTATTTAGCTTATATCATATTATATTATAATTTCATGTTTCGTTATGGTTTACTATAATGATTATATATAGTTATTATCTCCAATAAACTTTGTATTTTAACTTTGCATAGTACATTACTTAACATTTTAAAGTAATACGATTATATAATTAATTATATATATATATATATATATAAATTAGAATTTTTTTAGGGAAAACATTCTAAGTTCAAATTAAACTAAGCTTTAAAATATTTAGGATATTAGACGCTTCATGGGTTGCATATCTAGTACTGAGTTGCAAAAAGTAGTTGAAATAAATACACATGTAATATAATAATGGAAAATCACATTTTTCATGTTAAAGTTAGAATATACAAGATTTTTAATAATAAAGAATGATTTTTAAGTGAAATTGTATTAGTAAATTTGAATAAGACTTAAAATGGGATATATATAGATAAATAAATATTAGAACAAGTTGCTTTTATATCTATCTATATATATATATATATATATATATATATATATATATCAGAACAAGTTGCATTTAAATATTTAGGTAAAACTTAAAATGAAAATAGAATAACATTAGGTTGAATAAGTGTTGGCTGACGGTCGAGGTGGAGCGATTAGGAAGGAGAAACGACTAGTAAAAGCTAGGGTTTAGAAAAAATAATCATGCATTGAATGCCATGGAGGGGCGTCAAGGGGGGAGCTCAACTCCTTCCTACAGTCAAGCAGTCTCCAGCCGAGGCAAGAAACCGCTAGAGGTTGAAAAAGATCTTTCAGGAGGAGGGAAACGGGACAACGACAACACATAAGAGTAGAATAATAGGAGGGAGGGAGACAAAAAATAGATAAATAAGAAGAGGACAAGAAATAATAAGCAAAAAACAAAATACAAAATGGTCCATGTAAGCCTAAGACCGTTGTCACACCCAGAGTGGTGTTAAGTGATCCAACACTGCAGGCGTAGAGGGATCACATGAGGACTTATGCTATCATTTGTAAATTCATGGGGTTATGGCCCACAGAGAAGGCGCTACAAGCGTGGATTAAATATCACTGGAAACCTAGAGGGGATATAGACCTACATCTTGGGTCAAAGGGTTTCTTTATTGTAGTCTTTACTAACATCAAGGATAAAGACAGGGTGTTTGAAGGAGGGCCCTAGTTCTATGCAGCTGCAGGCCTCTATAGGCAGCCTTGGATGATGAATTTTGTCTCGGAGCGCGAGACCTTCACTTCGGTCCCGGTTTGGGTACGGCTCTACTCCTTACCACTAGATTACTGGCAACCAGAATCTTTATTAGCAATAGGAAATAAATTAGGGTGTTTTGTTAAAATATTTGAGGCAACAAGAAGGGGAAAGTACACCTCCTTTGCCCGTATATGTGTGGAGATGGATCTCTCTAGAGATCTACCAGATGAGGAGATCCTGGAAGTTTTTGATGAAGAATGGGTGCAAACAGTGGATTATGAACATGTTCCTTTTAGATGTCGCAAATGCCATGAACATGGGCATCTATTCAGAAACTGACCTCTCAACAATACAGAGCGCAAAAGTAAATTTCCAATAGGGAAAGAAACTGAAAGCTTTTAGAAAGTGGGAAATAGAGTTAAAGGAGGAAAAAGGTTGCAAAAGAAAAACCACATCAAGGAAAAACTGGCAAGTCATAATAGGTACAAGATACTAGAAGAAGAGGAAGAGGTAACAAAGGCAAATTAGGCCACAGAGGACAGCCCAGGGGAGAAGGAAAAGGAAGAAAACAGGGAGAAGATACAGGACAATAACCAGCAAAATGAGACTATGTTGAGCAACATGGAACTTGAAATGGACCAAGAAATGACCCCGAGTGAGGTGGAAACAGAGGATCATGAACTACAGGATATTCTCGAAAGAGAACATCTAGATCTAGAAAGATTCTTGAAACAGGGGACCATGGAAGGTATGGATTCATTACCTTAAGATGATTTTAATAGAGTGCAACAGCTGTTTCTGTGCAGCACTCAGGCTAAAGGGCTGAGGGGGAAAAGAAACCTCGAAAGACAGGAAAACGAAGGGGTGAAAACCTTGAAAACACATCAAGACTCGCTCCAAGAAACCCAGGAAGGAAAAGGGGCAGAAAGAAACAAAATGAGTTACTGATAGAATGTGGAAAGCTGATGATAGATTCAGGTAAGATGAAAGATCTAACCAGCTACTCCTTTACAAATATTTCTTAACAAAGCTCACATCTTGGAATATTAGAGGTCTGGGAAGTAAAAGGAAGCAAAGGAATCTTAACATTAGAATGAAACAAGAAACTCCAGATATGATTTTCATCCAGGAAACTAAATTTTCAATTCAAAATATAAGAGAAACACACAACAAATGTTTCAAGAGATATGAATTTCTAGAATTCAAGGCAGACAAAACAGCAGGAGGTATTTTCACACTTTGGAACCCTAAAAAGATTAGCGTAGTGGATGATGAGGCATCTAGGAATTATTTATCAGTGGTTATTTAGCCTGTGGGAGACGGGGAGACTCATTTAATCACAAATTTTTATGGCCCTCAGAGACCTAATGACAAACTCAGACTACTCACTTCTCTAGAGGATCTAAGAGATAGACATTCAGGAATACCATGGATTCTAGGCGGGGACTTTAACCTGATAAAATCCTTGTAAAAAAAAAAGGTGGGACCAGAACACTAAGCAAAGACTCTATAGCATTTCAGAATTTTATAGACAACATGAAGCTAGTTGACACAGTTACAAGTAATGGCCTCTTTACCTGGAATAACAAAAGAGGAGGAGAGTCTCAAGTCGCCTCAAAGTTTGACAGATTCATTATCTTAGAGGACTTCATGCTCACAGGCCTTGATATGATAGCGAGAATTCTCCCCTTTGGTGGCTCGGACCATTGGCCTATTCAATTTATGGCGACCAACATTGGAACCCCAAAGAATAGACCTTTTAGTTTTGAAAACATCTGGCTCACCCATCCAGAATTTATTATCAACATTAAAAAATGGTGGAAAGAAGATCTGTAGATCCAGGGAATGAGGATGTTTCTATTACACAAAATATTGAAACATATAAAACTCAGGCTCAAAGATTGGAATAAGAATGAGTTTGGCAATATTTTTGAAGCGAAAAAAGTTGTTGAAAGAAAAATGCAGGAAATTAATCAAACCATTATCACAGATGGATTTGATGGGGAAAGAAATGAACAAGCCAACAAGCATCAACAGGATTGGGAGAACTTATGCAAACAAGAGGAAATATTTTGGAGACAAAAATCAAGAGTACAATGGCTAAAAGAAGGGGAAAGAAACACAAGGTTTTTCCACAGATCTACAATGGAACACAGGTCTCACAACAGAATCTCCATGATCAAGGACTCCAGAGGCCAACATCTCAATACCCATAAAGAAATAGAAGCTGTGTTGGTTCAACATTTTCAAAGCATAGCAGAGGAACCTCTCTTAGATAGATCACAATTTATCAGGGACTTCACAAAGCACATCCCTATGCTAGTAACAAGAGAAGATAATTATAATCTTAATAGGTCGGTGAATGAAGAGGAGGTTAGTGAGGTCATCAAAGAAATGCAGAATGGAAAAGCACCAGGCCCAGATGGTTTCAATGTAGATTTCTTTAAAGCATGCTAGAGTATTGTCAAGCAAGATATTCTGAATGTGGTGGAGGACTCCAGGAAAAATAGAACTGTATTGAAGGTGCTCAATACATCCTTCATCTCCTTGATTCCTAAATAGGACAATGCTATGACACTAGACAGATTTAGACCTATAGCTTTATGCAATGTGGTGTATAAGATAATATCCAAAATTATCACCAACAGACTCAAACCCCTTCTTCCTACTCTAGTTTCTGTGGAGTAGATGGGATATGTGGAGGGCAGACAAATTCTCAATAATATCATTCAAGCGCATGAGGTGGTTCACTCATTGATGAGTAAAAGGCAGGGAGGAATGATTATGCAATTGGACCTAGAAAAGGTGTATGATAAGTTAAATTGGACCTACATCAGGAAGGTCCTGCTAGCTTTTGGATTTGACCACAACTGGGTAAGATGGGTAATGGCCCTGGTGACTTCCTCTAGTTTTTCAATTCTGGTAAATGGTTCTCCATCTAAGACCTTTAAACCTTCAAGAGGCCTCAGGCAGGGAGATCCTCTATCCCCCTTTCTCTTTATTCTTATGATGGAAGGACTAGGTCGAGCCATAAAGTCCGCTAAAGAAGCAGGTAAGATCCAAGGTCTCAAACTATCCGGGAACGGACAGGCTTTGACCCATCAACAATTTGTAGATGATACCATGCTACAGGGCATTCCCATGGTCAAAGAAGCACTAGTTTTCAAACAAATCTTGAGTGACTTCGCTATGGCAGCGAGCATAGAGGTAAGCCTCTCCAAATCAAAGATTTTCTTTTTCAATAGTAACATTGCTATTCAACGAAATATCTCCAGAATTCTAGGCTTTCAAAGAAATATGCTACCTTCCAAATATTTGGAAGTTCCGCTCACATCAAACCTCTGAACAAGACTGTTTGGGAGTTTGTCATTAATAAGCTGCAGGATAAAACTCGAATATGGACTAACAAATCTTTGAACTTGGCGGGCCAATTGGTGCTTACAAAATTTGTCCTACAAACAATCCCCATCTTCATGTTTTCAGCCCTTCCAGCTCCAAAAGGAGTTATGCACCAATCCAGAAATATCCAAAGAGATTTCCTTTGGGGTAAAGGAGAAGAAAAGAAGAAATGGGCCTTAGTAGCCTGGGAAAAGATTTGTAAACCTAAGAACCATAGAGGTTTAGGACTGGATGATCCTGAAGTGCTAAATAAACTTTTGGGGGCAAAATTATGGTGGAGATGGATAAAAGATTCATATGCTCCTTGGGCTCAAATTTGGAACCAAAAATATGCAAGCAATTGGAAAAACAAGGACCACATAAGAATGTCTGGCCTAATAAAAGGCTCCCACATCTGGAATAAAGCTTGGGAAAATAGAGACATAATTCAAAATAATAGCTTTTGGGAGATTAGAGCAGGAGACCTGGCATGGTTTTGGGAGAATGGAAACAAGAACCTAAGCTGTTAAGAGAGGACTTTGTGGATCTCAAGAATGATACTGATAACAAAGGGTTACTCCGGGTAAATGTTTTTTGGGATCAGACAAATAGCGAAGGAAAATTAAGAACCTGGAAGAAAATGGAATATAGGGATAGTAGCCCCTTGAAAGCAAAGGTTGATGCTCTAATGGCCATTCTGGATCAAAGAAAGATACTAATATCAGCTGATCCTGACCAACTTAGATGGGGAAATAACAATGAAAGCACCTTTAACCTTAAAGAGGCAAAACGCATAGCCCTTGAGCTTGATTCCACAAAACTGGATTGGGTTTTGAAGAATATCTGGAAGAACCAAGGATGGATGAAAAACAAACTATTCATGTGGCTGGTACATCATCAGAAAATTCTGACATGGGAGAATATCCGTAAAATGGGCGTTTTGGGCCCATCTAGATGCTAGCTATGTGAATCACAAGAGGAAACAATGGAGCACCTTCTCATCACCTGCATATTTACCTCCGCGTTGTGGGATGGTATTTCCCTAATATTCAGACAAACAAACAGGGAGAGAGGAAGCATTACCAATACCCTAAGCAACTGGAGGAGGAACTTCTCTAATTATGAAACGATAAACAAAGGTTGGGCTTTAACTCCAAGCTTCCTAATATGGGACGTCTGGAAAGAATGCAACAATAGAATTTTCAAAAATAAAAAAAGTTCCTCCCAGACCATCATGGAACAAATTTTAAGACAGCTTAAGGAGACGTTGGAACTTTAATGCAAACACCCCCTACAAATTTCCCTTCAAATGCTGATGTGTAGATACTTCTTCAGTTGGGTATGCAGGGGCTTATTCCTTAGGGAAAGAACAGGTTGGTAAAGCAACTGGTCACTGATAAAGATTTCTGGCACCCTCCCCCTTAGGGATTTATGAAATGTAACATAGATGGGGCCTCAAAAGGAAATCCGGGTATGGCTGGTTATGGTGGTGTAATAAGGGATGAAAAGGGCTGCATACACTACATTTTTCATTTTAATCTGGGAAGAGCCACAAAAAATATGGTAGAGCTAATGGCACTAGAGCAATGTTTAGAAATCTTGAAGAACGACAATCTTCAGAATATCATAATTGAAGCAGATTTTGAGCTGATCATCAATTCGGTCAAGAGAATCTGTTGTGGTTCGACTCTGGAAAAGGTCTTGAGACACTGGAGGCTTCTTCAGGTCTATCAAAGAATCCATCTCTACCTTCAAAACATGAGAACCTTAAGTTTCACACATGTGCGCAGGACGACCAATAAATTGGCAGACATACTTGCCAACAAAGGTGCTCTCTGCACTAAAAGCAGTAATAAGTACAGATGGCAAGATGTTCCTCGGGGTAGATTGAGGGATGACTGTCTCAACCAGGCGAATGAGGACCGAGAGATACATCAGAACAGAGAATATCAGCAGTAGCAGAGGTTGGGTTTGTAAATACACAATCAACATGAGGGGGTTTTCCAGAGGCAATTTTGAAAATGGCACACAGGCCTTTGTAAGATTTATCAGTCTAGAACAGCTCAGACATAGAGTTCTTGGGTGGGAGATGATCTGTAGAATGAGGATTTTTTCAAAACTTTCTCCTAACACAGATCAACTCAGTTTTACTCAGTGGGAAGAGGGTGTGAAGAGTCTTCAGTTAGAAGGAACAACAGCACCCCACCATAGGTATATAACTGTTGGCAATGGATACAGTGAACCGGCGGGGTTGGTCTATAGGTTTTCGGATGCTCGGATGGCAGGAATCGCTCCTGCTTTTCTTCAAATGGAGATTCCTCTCATCCGTTGGATCAAATGGTTGAGGATCAAGGGTGGAGATTCAAATTGTAGATTGATGGGTTCAGGTCAGAGTCTTTGCTTCCTCAGCGGACTCGAAACCTTACTCATAACTACCTTTAGTTTCAATATCGCCCTCAAGGTGGTTTTTGGCTTATCGAAAGCTCCCAACTCCAGAAAGTGGTTTCAAAGATTTGAGCCTGATGTCACCCAACATGCAACACGTGGCTCTAGTAGGAGAGAGAATATCACCCTCATTGGGCGGGTATTCTTTGGGCTTCGTTTCCATTCGATATGTTTATCAATTGTTGGATCTTGCGAGGCGAATCAACGGCCCAGGATCATTTTGCATGTTGGTGGGTCCGGGTCAGAGTTATGCCTTATTGTTATCATCTGTGCTTGTTCAGCTTTGTGGTTGGTAGCAATGAATTTCGGGCGGACCACATACGCAATGTTTATGCCCATTTTCGGACCCAAAATATGAACAATTTGGTTTTTAATTCTTTTTCGGGTTCGGTTTTAGTTCCAACTTGTATGCCTTTTTTCACTCCATTGTTACGGATCAAATTGCATCTGTATTTTGAAGGACGTAGGGGGGGGAGCCCATGGCACAATTGTTTAGCCTTGGGCTCGTTGGTCCATACCTTGGGAGGGATAGTTAATTCTAGGTCCCCTGATTCCTTAAGGTTGGTTGTAATTTATGTAATTAATCCTTTTTGTTTAAATTGAATAGAAGGCACGACTCTTGCTTCAACAAAAAGAAAAAAATAGAATAACATTAATTAAAGAATTATTTATTACTACTTAAACTTAAATTACATTGTGTTTAAATATAATGAATGAAATATTAAAATTCAATGTTCTGTTTTAATATAGATATGTTAAATAAATGAAATATTAAAATTCAATGTTTTATTTTTAACGTAGATATAACATTTCAAGGCCAAATTTGTAAATTTAAATAAAAATGAAAAGTATTATTTTTTAAAATATGTGGTTGAAGATTGTAGTGGGTCAAAAGCAAATGTTTTTGTTTTGTTTTTTCTTAAGAGTTAGAGTGTTATTGTTTTGAGAGGCTTTGTACAAGTTAGTATATGAGGAGATGTTCTCGCATAATGTTATATTAAACAATTTTTTGTCTAAAGGAGCTCTACAACCTAGTATATGAGAAAGATATTATTACGCAATATTACGTGAAACAAATTTAAAAATATATGTCGGCTAATTAACAAAAAAATAAAGAATACTATTGAATATATTCTCTCAATTAATTTTTTTTAACATAAAACACATATACACCACAATATTATTGATCATAACAAGGAATAAATCATGAACAAATAAAATAAATTATAAAGTTGGTTTAACTAAGGAGGATCAATGCCTAACTCTTCATTTAAGATATGTTTGTTCTTAAAAGTTATTAAACTACATAATCTATAACTTATCGTGAATAAAATTACTTGTTTGTAAATTTTTCCTAGCTTCATATTGGGAAAATAAACTCACCCAACACACCCAACTATAAAACTTGCCAACACCTCACTCTTCATAAAATATTAAATTAGATTTTATCTATAATGGAAAAAAGTCATAGAAGATTGTTTGCAAAAACCTTAAATTGAATAAACATTACTTGTCAAATGTTACATGAAATTAGAATACTTATAAAACTAAAAAGTTGCCTACAAAATTTAGGTAAATTGAGTTCATAGTTAAAAATTTCATCAAAACAAAAAATAATTAGTATTTCATATATATAAATTGATATACGTAAATTGATATTATTGTTAAAATGTTTTTGTGCGAGGTAAATTTTATCCAAGTGAAAATTAATAAGTGTTTTAGGTATATAAATGATGTAAATTGATATTTTAGTTAAAATGTCTTTGTGTGAGTTACCCCCATCAGGGTGCCCGCCAGTGGCACGAGGGCTTCACTCAATGAACCTCTCACATATCATGTGCGATCATGACATATTAAACAATACCCTTAATTTGAGTACATATTGGAAAATACCTCTAAAAATCATATTATTTAACCCCCTACCAATATAAACCCAATATTCCTTCCCAATTTAAAAAACCCCTACTTTCACTAGATATTGTAGGTATTCATTTTTTCATTAACATTTTTTATACCCCTTTATATTTTTCATTAACTTTGAGCTCAATTTTTTATAACTGTCAATATAAAAACCCTTTACCCCTATATATCCCCCAATATATTATGTCATTTTTTCCTCATTATATATCCCCCAATATTAACCCATGTGCTATGGTATTGCTCCCGCAGTGAAGCCCCCGTGGCCAGTGGTTGGGACAGCCTACGGAAAGTAATGAAGTGTACCTATGATTTACGTAACACCACCCTCGACACACTCAAAGCAATGGGTGTGGTGGTCCTTAGCATAAGTGCATGCAAGGGTGGTGGGAAAGGTGGTAGAGAAGATAGCAGAGAGGCAAGATTTATAGGAGCAAAGGGCAGACAAGTGGGTAATGCTAGTGAGTTTTCCTGCGGAAGAAGGAGCTAGTGCAGGGGAAAGGGTGGGCATCGACATCCTTGACATCAAGCGTGGATACAACATACAATTGTTAACGGGTATGTTTCTTGGCTGGTCGCCTCCTTTGCAATGATGACTTGGTTGGGTTTCTGTTGGGGGGAGAGGGGGAAAAATATGAATTTTAATTGGAAGTTTGAGAAATGTTGGGGGAACTGGAGGTGGAGATTGGATGCAATGATTTGGTTATGTTTCTACATACTACGCTTGCCGGGTATCTCCTCTACCTTTTGTTGTCTTGACCTTTCATTGTTTCACATTGGGAACCTGGGTACAGCACGCCAAGGACTGAATGGGGCTGGTCGAAGGGGTCAGGTAGGTAGAGGCTATGAGTCTGATGCTGAGGGAAGTGGGAGTTAGTTACTATATTGTATAGGAGCTTGGCCTTGCTGCCGAAACCACTGCAATTGCTAGGGTACTGTGAGAAATTCCTGCGGTCAGAGAATTGCTAGGGCCTTTGAGGGGGACATTGGGTATGAAAATGACAGCGGTATTGCTCTAGTTTACTCGATAGAGGGGAAAGGGTCTGCAATTCATGGACGGAAACTTGTTGATTTGAGGTTGGGCTCACTTGCATGGCCTTGGTAAGGGATTGGCAACCTGGCGGCGTATGGGAGGCACTAGGAGTGGAGGTGTGAGATGACAGAAGGGATTTGGAGACCGACCCCTTCTGAGGACTTGATCTCCGTCCATTATGGCTTTGGTACTGATAGTAAAAGGAAAAGGGAGGAGCATGGGGAGGCATACGACATAGATAATTCAATTCAGGGAAGAAAGTAGTGCCATAGTATGTTAAATTGTTTTTGGTTAAAAAATTCTTGTTGCGAACAGGTTTCGAACATCATTGACATGGCTCGGCCTGCGAAAAGTTGTGGATGTGGAAGGCGGGGTCGGGAGCCCAGAAAGGATAAGGACCTGAGCCCTGCAAAGGGAGGAAATCAGTAGAACATATTATCAGTGAAGCTGTTGAGGCATATCTTGAGGCTACAGATGAAGGCATTTGGAATCTGTTAGAGGAATGGGAAGAGGAAATTAAGCAGGGCAGTGAGGCTAAGGAGGATATGGAAAATTGGAGGACACTTATCCCAGATCCTGGGAACACCAAAGGTAGGATAACGCAATTTAAGCAGACCTTGTATTTCTACTCGCTAATGAAAAGCCTGTTGGGCAAGGCCATGGAACAGATCTCGGTGGGCATGGCGGTTTCGCTCCAAGATATGTCGAGCTACAAACAAAATCTATAGAAAGTTCAATTCTAGCTCCATAAGCAAGATATTAGGCTGGACAGAATTAAAGACACATTCCATGCATCTTGGAATTGTCGAAGAGGCCTGGAGCAATTGTTAAGGATCCTATGCCAATGGAATCGGCCTCGAAGTAGAAGGGTTAGTCAGTTTCCCATGGTTACTTTTGTTATATATGCAGATAGCATTTATTTTTCATCATGGAAGTATATGCATAGATAGAAATAGAGAGTCTGGTCATGAAACGGAGACACATATAGCTTGTCTAGAGAGGTTGAAACTTTATTATTTTTGGATGGCTTACAATGCGGATAGGTGGCCAACATACTTGATTTCCCATTGGACAAGTTGAGGCCACCTAGCCAATCTATGTGGCGTAAATTTGCCTATTATGGAATAGAAAATGAAAGGACTTGCGAAGCTTAACCAAAAAGAAAATGTCTTTGTGTGAGTTAAGTTTTATGGAAAAAGAGAAAAGAAAAAATATTTCTAATATATAAATTACATGACTTGATATCATAATTGAAATATTTTTGTGTGAGACAAATTTTATGAAGTAAAATTAAGTGTATATATATATCTTTTCTCTGAAATGAATTATAACAAAGAGAGAAGTTTTATATATATATATATATGTGCCGGTAAATTTTTTTTAATAATAATAATATTTTGAATGGAAAATTGTTACACTAAATTATATGATAGATATTATAGTTAAAATATATTAACTTTAAATTTTATCAAAATAAAAAATAATAAGTATTTAAGATATATAAAAATTTAAAATAACTATTAGAAATATAAGTGCTTAAATATAAGTGTATAATTTAATTAGCCTTAAATTATTCAAAATTATAAGTTATAATCAGTATAAAAAAACAAAAACAAAAATAAAAATAAAAATAAAAAGCAAAGTTACAAGATTTAATCCCTCTCGTGCAAACTCCTCTTGTGCAAACTGAAAATGGATATAGACTCATTAATAAAAAGAAACAATCTTTTAAATTCCTATATTCTCAGCCTTTACAAATATGATTAATTCAATAAGGAAATTCAGATTGTTTTTAAGCATTGGTGAATAATAAGCAATTCAATCGAATATATATTCACTAAGGAAAAAAAACATTGAATATTATAATAAAAATTATCTTTAAACTTTACTTTGAAATTTTAAATATTATCTAAGGAAAAAAAACATTGAATATTATAATAAAAATTATCTTTAAACTTTACTTTGAAATTTTAAATATTATTACGGTTTTCAAGTAAACTATACCATACCAGCAAGTTAATTTTTCGATACAACCAACTTGAGCTTAGTGATTATCTACATTTCCAAATAATACAAATGTAGATGTATACCAAAACAATCGTTTGCACGTCCTATGTTTACACTGCACGCTATTCAAAGGGGAGCGGGTGAGAGCACAAATTTTGTCCCGACTCCCTCTGCAAAGAAAATTGCGGAGCTGATTTACTTACGGAGTCGTTCATTGAGGTGGAGGAATTGCACGCATAGTTAAAAGTGGTTAGAATTTGGGTAAAAATATTTCAAATTTTTTTGTATAAGCAGTACTTGAATTGTGTTTTTGATGGTGGAAATAAATTAGCCATCAAAAACGTTTAGGACACTTAAAATTTTGAAGTTTAACCACTCTAATGAATTTACAAAAATTCTTGCCAAATTTTCTTTAAATATAACCAAAATTTCCATAATTTTCCAAACAATTCCACCAACTTACTTAATTCATGACGAAGAGATACAACAAAGCGGCACCTTATATTTTAATCAATTCATCTCGCGCCTGCCCTGCAAAAGTGACTCGTCTCCTGACAAAATGTAATGGTAACGTATAACATTTAATGATACGCAGAGCTGTTATGATTGTAAAACACAAACTTATATTTTAATTATTTCTATGAAACAACTAAATAGCAGTCGTGATGGTTGGAAAACCTGTCATGATTGTAAAAGTCCAACTTATATTTTAATTATTTCTGAGAATCAATTAAATATTAGCTCGCAGGGTTGGAAAACCATGTTCTTTCATTGCTGTATTGATTTATCTATTTACTTAGATGTTATACACCATGACGTATGTGTGACAACAGTTCAATATGGTAAGCGATACCTAGAACTCTTTTGATCTTATCCGAAACCAACATCATCTGTATCCTTGAAAAATATATGAAATTGAATATATATATATATATATATAATTTTTATTTTTTATTTTTAATTTTCCAGGAGGTAAGGAAATAGGTTAATTGTTTTAGGATTCAGAGGTATTTGGTCAATGTAAAAGCATATTTTTTTACTGGTAATTTTAGGTAGTCAAGTTTTCAGAATAATAATGATGACTTAGTCTGCATTTCCTTATAACAAAGAATGATAATTGTCTCCACTAGTGGACAACCTAGTTATGATAGGTTTTCCTATACTTTATAAATTATTTTTGCATTTTGAATCACCATAATCTGAAGTATTATGTAAATCATAAAATAAAAAATAAATTCATGTAGAAGAAACCAACCCAAAAAGAATACTAATTTGTAAATATAAGTTTTTATTAAAAAATATTATCCATCATTTTTATTTCAAAATTTTGTAAAATAAGCCACAAACACTTTATAATAACAAATATATTAACATAAAAACACTTACATGTATTTATACTCTACATCCAATTATATATATATATATATATATTAATTAACATAAATTTATATTGCAAATAATTAAGGAATACACATATTCTGATTGTACTGCTTTTTAAGTGGAAGAGAGAAACCATTTCATTTCACTTTATATTGGTGTTGTTTATAGAGACATTAATTTTGTTTAGATAGCAGTGGAAATGTATTTATTACCATTAAAAATTTCTAAACACTTAAAATCTAAGTTTTACAACCCTAAGTAGAATTTCCAGAGATTTCTATCAAAATTGCTAAACAAAAATGACTACAAGATACTAAGACTATTACCTTCTGTAATTATCTTGTAAAATAAGACATATTTCCAGAAATTTCTACCAAAATTGCCCTGTACTGAGTATAAGACTATTACCCTCTATAATTATCTTGTAAGAATCTTGCGGGACAAGGCATATTTACCATGCTATCGAGTCATTAATATAACATATCTGTTTCGATGCAACGATTTTATGGCTAATTAACTTAGAAATATTGGTTTCCATCCTGTAGTGTCCGACAATTCGGCGTTGATAAGTATTACCATAATGTTGCCGTACTGTGAGGTCTTCTTCGTCTTGGATGCCGGTAGTGGGCAGTAAATGTCACATACGTCATTCCAACGAAGAAAACGCACGTCACAGTGGTGAGTCATCATGTGCTGCTACCTACTACTCAAAGCCCCAAACCTATCTACCACTCAAAGCCGTGTATATCCAAATTCCAAACCGTGTTTCATCGATGCGCCTATCACACGCTTCAACTCATTTCACAGCGCCCTATACAAGGGAACTACTTGTTCAGTAATATTAGCTATCAAACTGCCCCGATCTTGATCAGTAATCTGTATCACTGATATTTAGCTCCATAGATTTGATTATGGCGTTGCAGTGTTTGTTTTCATATCCTTATCCTTCTAATTCAAATGATCGACAACGCAGTCGGCAGGTGGATTGCCAAGTCACTGCTTGCCGAAAGCGTCCACTCGAAGTAGACTCAGACTCACAAGAAGAATGTATTGATCTTCAAGAAATAGTATGGCGAGATGTGGATCAAATAACGACTGTTAAGACCAGAGAAAGCCAAATAGTCGCAGAACAGCTACGCAGGAAACGAATGAAATACTTGTGTACACAACTGGAGTCTCTCTTGCCCACTACTCCTCCGCAGGTAATTACAACATTACATGCCTTCCACGACTCATACTGCTTCTAGATCAAACTGTAACATCGACGGTGATTGTTTTAAGCCTTTTATATGCCTAAATTATATATTTGAATTCTGCATACAGCTTGACAGATGTGGATTGTACGGGGAAGCCACTAATTACATTAGAAAGCTCCAGGAGGATCTCCATCAATTGAAGAGAAAGAAAAACCGTCTGCTGGCAATCCAATCTGATGAAAGAACAGACAAGAACACAGACCTGAAGGTGGCCGTGGAAATTTATGATAGGGAAGCAATTATTAGTCTTACCAGCCAAAAAAGGCCGAGATATATGTGGAGGATTCTGGAGGAACTTGAAAATCATGATCTAGATGTGGAGACCTCGCAGCTTTTTACAGGAGAATCTTTTGTGCTTCTAAACTTCCATGTCAAGTTCAGGGACAATATTTCCCATGATCCAGCTCAGATCCAGATTTCTCTAGAATGCAGGCTTCAATTAACTTATTAGATTGCGGCGGCATCGATTGTTGATGTCAAATTCGGACCGTTGCAGATTGCTTTGCTGTGATGGTATTGGCGCTTAATTGTCACTGTTGCAGGCTACAGTTATTTTATTTTGCTATTTCTGAGCATGATGAGCACTGGATTTTTCATTTTGCTATTTCTGAGCATGACGAGTACTGGATTTTTCTGCAAAGCTTGCTGTAGGCAAGAATCTCCAAAAGCCAATGTAAGAAGAAACCTACGCTGTATATTTATAAATACAAATTTTAACCAAACATAATTTCTCTTCATCTATGAAGTGCCTGCTTATTATTTCTAGAGGTGTCCGTCTCCTACTAAGGTTGGAAATAGTAGGAAATTTGCCTGGATGGCAAAATATGGCCGGAAACTGTCAAATTTTTCCAAAAAGATTTGACAGTATGAGTGTTTAATTAGTGTTTTTGATGATGGAAATAGATTCAGCACCATCAAAAATTTTAGATACCCAAAATTTAAAGTTTAATAACGGTAACTTGAATTTATAAACATTTTTACCATTTTATTAAAATCTTGCTCAAATTTCCAAGATTTTCTGATCAAATTTGAAGCCTGAGTTATGGTAATAACATGACAGATATGATGATAACATGAATCATGTTATCTTGATCTTAAATTTATAAACATTTCTATCATTTTATCAAAATCTTGCTCAAATTTCCAAGATTTTCTGGTCAATTTGAAGCCTGAGTTATGGTAATAACATGATAGATATGATGATAACATGAATCATGTTATCTTGATCTTAAATAAGAATCACATTAGGGTAATCAAGCCAAAAAAATGAGTGACAAAGTAGATTTAGAGCACAATCCCTACTACATATATATGACAATAACAATAACATGACTCATGTTATCTTGTTCATATCTTAGTTAAGAATCACATTCTTACATTACAAGTGTTGTTTCAAGCATTAAAGTTGTAAATGATACATTTCATTGCTCTTGGGCTTACAATAAAGAAAAAGAAAGAGATTTAAGAAGTATTCTCAAATATTTGACACTTAAAATATTGTCACATTAAAGCTATTTTTTGCAAAACTAGAAATAAAATATTGAAAAGTGTAATCTCCATATTCCGGATCCTCTTCTTTCTTTTCTTCACAGAATGGGTATTTTTACTTGGCACAGGATAATTGAGGGGTGGAGGGGCCATATGCTCTCTCTGAAGGATGCTTCTGACATTGGCCTCCCTCATGCCTTGTTTTTGCCTTGGGAAAATGTCAAAAACGCTCTAGATGGTGGAGGGATAAAATGGGCTGAGACTGTAGATCACTTAGTATGGTCCCTATCACAACATTCGACAGCGTCTATTAAAGATATCTATTGTGATCTCGTTTCCAAAAAAAATATGCCTGTCAGACAGATCTTTCCGGTGCAATGGTGGAAACTTGGTTGTCCTCTCAAGGTGATTATTTTCTCATGGTTAGTTTTCTACAACAAAAACTTAACATGGGAAAACTTGAGGAAGAGGTCGTGGCATGGCCCTAGCAGATGTGTGTTGTGCAATGCTGAGGAGGAGACAAACTTCCACATGTTCTTCAAATGCGAAGCCACCCAACAAATCTGGTACGATCTGGCTCTTTCTTTTCATTTTCCTCACTTGTGTTTCATTTCTGTTAATGCAGCTTTTGCCTGGTGGGGAAGACAAGAGGCATCTAAGCGGCCAATCCTTCCTATTGTGTTATGGTGTGTTTGGAAGTGGAGAAATTTAAAAATATTTGAAGACACAAACACCTCCTTCAAGTCCGTCTTGATAAGCTTCTCCTCTCTTTTTGATTTGAAGAGATAGAGCACAGAGCTCTTCAGGATCGCTGTCTGGAACAATATGCTTGCGTTTTCATACTCCTGGAGTATCAGCTGCCATGATCTACATCAATTTGAGCTCTCTTCGGCGAATGCCTGTCTCGGCAGCCGCCTTCTATCTAAGTTATATTTTGGGCTCCTCTCTTTTGTTGATCTTTTCGGTTATGTATATGTCAATTAGATCATTCAGCTGCACAATGTGGCAATAGCTGGTGACTTATGTGTTTATGTGTACTGTTTGGTGTCCAGTGGTTTTGGTTAAATATGTCCATGGATTTTCTGTTACTTGCCCTATGAGTCTGGTCACCATTTTCATGGGAACCATATAGCTTCACTGTTATCTACAGGTCATGCTGCAAATATTCCCTCATTATAATATATTGCTTTTTCTTTTGAAAGAAAAAAAGATAAATGTGTATAAAATTGGGGAAAGTGGAATGATCGATATAAAGAATTGATGATGTAAAAAATTGAATAAATAAAATATCCCAATTCTAATGGTGTAATCCCAATTTTGGGTTTTGAACAAGTTGCAAAAGTTGAACCCTAGAATAAATCGACCAGGATATGAAAATTGAAAAAGTCATTGGGTATGTTATGAAGGTTTTGGTAGCATTTATTTTGTATAGGTTTCGAACATAAACTTAATAAAAACATACACATTATAACTAATCTAAATACAAGGATTTATTTCAAAATCAGTGATTAGCATTGTTTTGTGTTAAGGAAAGAAAAACTAGGCATTATATTCATGATGAGCTTGACCAAACTTGTATAAAATCCGTGATTGATAAAATATTCACATTCAAGTAAATTAATTATTTTTTTCTCATAATTATCTATTTCCATTTTGGAATACCATAAACTACATACTAAGTAGTTGAGAGGTAAACAAATACTCTCAAATAATAATAAAATATTAGATACCAATATTATAACTATATTATATTTGTCAACATATTAAAGGTATATTATATTATATTTGTCAACATATTAAAGGCATATTAGATGTTTTTAGGAAAAAAAAATATATTAATATGAATAAAAAAAATAACATCAATTTCTTAAATTTAATAGGTGTGTTTTTCAAAATCATCCTTGAAAAACACATTTGTAATGAATCTGGTTAATAAATTTTTAATACTATTATAATTATACCCATAACTTATATCTAATTATTTTTTATAAAACCACAAATAAAATTAAAATAATAAAAAAACCGAACAAATATCATTTCAATTATAATATTAAAATAAAATAAATTTTTAATACTACTATAATTATACCAATAACTTATATCTAATTATTTTTTATAATACCACAAATAAAATTAAAATAATAAAAAAACCGAACAAATTAAATATGAATATTCAATATCATTTCAATTATAATATTAAAATAAAATAAGCAAGATTCTCTTGAATGTTTAAAATAAGTTAATGTGAAAATAGTGCATACATCAATATGGTTGGAGGATCTAGTCAAGGCTGATGAGTTCATTAACTTGATTGGTTTGTCTCCCCTTCCAAGAACGTGGGCATTAAACGCTCTCGCAAACACGGCGGATAATTTGTTGGATATTCCTTTGTGTACGTGTCTCACCGCCATGAAGAGTCCATTGGTCAAGAATTTGGAATCTTTAGTGGGTGTCTTCTGCAGTGCAGGGTAAAGTAGTTAGGTCAACACGTTGGAGAACAAGTTAGGGCAGGATATTCGTTCGAAGTGCCTCAATACTGGTGCAATCTTTAGTTGGCATCAATATAAGTAGATTCTTTATGTTTAGCCATAAATGCGTTGCAGCATAATGTTTTAGTCAAAGCTTGAAGTTAAAAGAACTTATAAATAAAAGTTCTAGGTTTTTTTCCCATTGCTGGAAGATATTTTGATGGGCCTGCAAATATCGTGCTTGGAAATGCTCAAACATGGGTTCATAGTCAAGAAAGTCACCCATGGTAATGGATCTCAAGATTTGTGGGGACCTATCACTACACATAGTTAGTCAAGAAAGTTACCAATGGTAATGGATCTCAAGATCACTTTACCACTGCATATAGTCATTACATCACAGTATATGGGCTTCAATAAAAGTTATAATTATTTATATTGGATTTGGTAAATTTAACAGTGAAATATTTTAGAAAAATGTTAAATAACCAATTTTGCCCCTGTTTACTAGATATCTTAAATATTCCATAATCTATTATTCATATAAGAATAACATAAATATTTCACACCAAATTAATGTCTAACTTAAATATGCATTTAAAATATATTATTAGTATAATTATTTTAATATTGAAAAAGCTAAATATTATATGAATATTACTCTAAAACTTTGAAGCAAGACTCTATTGCTTTTGATTGCCTTTGTGTTTCAGTTGATTGCCTTTGAATTGTGTGGTCCAATGTATGGTCTAGAAAAGCACCCTTAGGCACATTTAAGAATCTTAGTGTGGATAGATGCTTCATGTGATTTAATGTGTGAATGGAAAATCTCATGAAAGTTTGAAAGTGCCTTGAAAACAATGATCAAATTTGAATGGTTGATCTTAATTTGATTTGGAAGAGCATACATTCATCAAACCCTTCAAAGATGAAAGGTTATAAAAATTTGTACTTCTAATGACAAGTGTATAGTAAAAAAACCCTTCACAAAAAAATTGCCAAAATGAAATAGTGTCCTTCTAAATCTTTAAAATCTTAAAAATTTAAAGAGTGGCTACATTAAAACACTATAAAATCTCAATAGAACTTAGTAAATAAACAAACATTTTTCTCAAATTTCATTTAAAAAAGTAAACATATGTTTCTTCTATTCATTATATGATCTTCAAGAGTATGTGGACTTCCATCATTGAAAATATAAATCTATTTGCCCAATGGAAAATGCTTTCTAGTTTTCATTTGTTTCTATACATCATAAATAACATTCCAATCTACCTCATTTAGAGCATGAGGTGCACTAAGAGACAAAAACATTAACATATCTAGTGTCTCCAATGAAAGTCAAGATCTATCATAATTTTTTGTCATGTTTAATTTTGAGAAGCCTCTTTCACACATTGTTGTGCTTGTTGTAATAATGAGAAAAACTTGCCACAATTGCATCAAATATAGAAAGGATACAAACCATTCAGGTTCATCTCCACATAGATCCCATGCTCCATACATATGCCTTTTGGGGTATGATTTAGAAACAATACAAATAAATTCATCCATTTTACCCAAACATCTAGCAGTATCCATGATAGGTGATTCCCCAACACTATTTATTTTTCACATAAACATTTCAACCATCTTTTTGTTTGACAATATATATCATTCACTTCTTCATAATAATGTTGAGGACTGAAAAAATTAGCAACATTAAATACATGTAAATCTGTGAATCTCCTATCTAAAGATTCAATCACCTTTACAACAAAACATTTTCCCAAAAGAATACAATCATCTAGTGTCCTCGATCTTTTTATCTTTGATAAACTTTTGAACCTTAGTGGATGTAAATGTATCATACATGTGCTATCTGAAAATTCAAAGGGTTTCTCCTTTTTCTTTAACTAAAAAAGAGGACATCCAGTGCACCTACCCCAAAAATGCTTCTCAAAAATAATTTGTCAAGCATGCTAATAAAAACATCTAAAGTAGTGCCAATATATGTAATATCAACATGATCCTCTTGGAACTTTTGATTCAACTTATTTAATTCAATGAGAACATCTACAAGTAGATGGATGCAAAATTGCACTTGAAATGTTCTTTCCAACTCATACTTTTTTTTCCCCTAACTCCCAATCCTTTAACAAAGCATGCATGAGTTTAACAAGTCTTCCATGAACTTTCCTCTAGAAATCCACATGATTTAATGAATTTGTAAAACCATTAACTTAGTGATTTGAAATTATACCATGATTTCTTTCAATTCTCCATGTTTTTTATTTGATTTCCCAAGCCATGAATATTTATTTGCAAATTTGTTAATATATTGCAGCTCTGGAAAATGATATGAAGCATCATTTGTTGCCAATGCTTTCATATGAACTATGCAATGGATATATAATAAATGAGGAGCATATGGACGAAACTTAGAAGATAAACATCCATGAATACCCCTCATGGGAGATGCACCATTTGAGCCAAAACCATCCAATTTCATCAAAGAGAGATCTATTTATGTTAAAAGTGTTCTCACTACATAATTTCCATGATCTTGGGTCTAGGTTAGAATCCTAAAATCTCTCACGCTACCAAACCAAGAATCTCAATGATACTACTTAGTAAAGCGAAATATAAACAACAGTAAATCACATATGCACAAAATATATAAAACTTTTTACAATTTTCAACCCAACTTTGTTATATCAAACAACATATAATACAATAGTCTAGGGCTCCCGTACCAGGGATAATGACCTTCATACATCCACTATTACAAGATACAAAACTGGGGCTTGGTGTAAGTCCATCGACAACCAATCTGCCCTCATCAAGATACTCTAAATATCAAGCTGATGAAGTTGACTTGCTCAATGCCCCTCGATCGTACCCTGTACCTGCTCGATCCTTCGGCTCCTGATCTACAACTCCTGCCTCTATCGATGCTCCAAGTCCATATGGTCACTGAACCTCAATTATCCAATATTCTCTCTAGTTTTGCCTTAGTCATCAAGGCCACAACACATCAAGACTCATCTCGATTTGCTCATAGCTTCGCTTGTGAACAACTCTCGATTTTCCCACTGTTGCTTCTCAGCTACTCAGGGACTTCATTCCAATATGGTCTTCCTATGCTGCTATGATGAAGACCAACATAGGGCACGAAGGGTTGCCACCTATCACTGCAAAAATGTCCACCTCCCACAATGAATATGAGCTAGGGCGATTGCCCATCATCTACTATAGAAGTAATTCTCCACACACAAGTATAGGGCTCCACAAACTGCTCCTGGTTAATAAAACCCTTAAGCTCAACAACTGCATCTCCCATAATTACCTTTGTCTATCAAGGTGTTTCGCACTGGGTTACAAATTGGACACTATCATGCTATCCTCCAGCAGACCATAAGTGCCTAATCACGTCCACACTAGGTCCACTGTCACGCTGCCCTCCAACATTCCACGATGTAGCATCTGCACCTAGTTAGGGTATCCCCACACCTAAGAGACCCTTACACACGGCTACCCATGGACTTCTCATCAACTTCCCTTTGCTTCTACAATAGAGGAGCTATTGCACAAATCTAGGTTCATCAATATGTCCTCACCTAGGACAACATCAAATCATCATACAAGAGGCCATCCACAACTCCTTCTATTGTTGTCCTCTTGCCTAAGGATTTATGCTTCCTACTGTAGCATCTGCCCACTAAGAAACCCTTTCTTCTAGCTGCCACAGTCATCCAACACATGTCCAATCTAAACACTACATCCCTAGCATCAAACTCATCATTAATACATATCTCTCTTCACTTCTGGACTGATGTGCCTGCTGTCACCTTGGTTGCCTGGTAGGGGCTTCCTAACAGTCCTTGTTAGGCTCCTCCAAACAACTCCTAAGGCCTCCTACAACTGCTCATCAACCGATCCAAGTCTAGTCAAAACAATGACCTAACACAAGACAATTTGCTGCTCTAAGTCTGTTGTTATATTGTTGTTAAGATTGTGACTGGTTAGGGCTTCTTAGCTTGATGCACCAACCCTTAACAAATCAATGAAACTGCACCCAATCACTGTGGTATCATCAAGGAAGGGTCCTCTTCTTCTTGGTTGTTGTTCTGGGCACAAATATACCCCAAAGCCTCCCTACACAACCCCTGTTTTAGGTTGGTTAGGCATGCGACCTACCACAGTGACTTGTTTTCACCTACAACTAACTAAAACATACTTTCCTTCCCTCTTATTACTACCCAACAGACCCGCGTCTAGCCCTATCCCACTCGGCCTTTGATGAGCACCAATATTGCAGCAAGGATGCTGCAACTCCTGGGCTATCAACTTTACTTATCAACCGGGGGTTCGTACAAACTTGGAGGTGATAGTGTTGTATGCACAAGTAAAAGTGATGGTTATACCTGTTGTCATTGTTCAGCTGGCGAGAGACCACTGGGGTTCCAAGCCAGACTTCTATGGAGTTAGAAGAAGCTTGATTTTTTGAAGGAAGAAAGGTAAATCTACTCTAAGAGAGTTCCTCTACTGTAGTAATGGAGAAGAACAACATGTAATGCTAAACCACACCATACCTAATTAACCATTTAAGAAGCTATGCTAAGCAGAAATGCTAAATCAACATAAAACATATGCTACTATCTAAGTTGCAGAAGTAAGAAGCATCAAACACTACTAATATGCAAGTAAGAAACTAAACTAAACCTGTTTTCACCTGTTTGATATTTTAATGCAAAATCAAGTATCTAAACTAATTGTTCTTGTGGATGTGACAAGCGGATTAAGGGTGTTTGAGGATGGCTAGAAGGTTTATAAAGTGGTTGGATGGTGTGGAGGGTCCCTAGGAGGATTTTTGTGACTTCCTAGAGGTTTTCCATCAATTCGGCCTCAAAATAGGCCATTTCAGGAAAACTTACAAGATGTACTAGAAACTAGGATGATCCTGTAAGAATTACAGGAAATCTACAAGATATAGCCGAGAGCTAAATGTGAGGTGTTGGAGGTGATGGGAGGCTTAGGAACGGTGTGTGATGGGTGGAATGGAGTGTTAGAAGGTCTAAGATCATTCAGGAGTCAATTTCCAAGATGATAGATGGCTAGATTCGCTCAATGTGTTTGGGAGAATTTCAATGAAAAATGATGAAAAGCTAGTGAGGGTGATGGTGAAAACAAGGGATGGCGAAGGTGGATGAAGTGGAAGGTGGTTGCTGGCTATGAAGTCTTAGTCTCCTCCTGAAGCACCTGCTCTATATAAAACATGTGTGTCTTCCAAAAATCTATGCAACAAGATGCATTTTCATAAGCTAGAAAAGCAGAATTAATGAGTCAACTCCCTATACTATGCACGAAGAAATTTGCTGAAAGGAATGAAAGCATGAGTGAGATATACTGCATAAATGGAGATGAAAATATGACAATGAAATATACCTTACAGCATTAGCCAACTACTAAATTAAATACAACAAACTCCGAAGCTCATAAAAGAACTAGAAATCTGTGTTTTTGGGGCTGCTTAAGGGTCCCTTCCTTAAGTCACAGTCCCGGAGGGAGGAAGTGAGGCCAAGACACCTGTTAAAAAACTTGTGGTGATCCTTTTTCTCCTTGCTAACCTGCTACTTGAAATAAGGCACAAATGTAAGAAAACTATCACATAACCAATCTAATCCTCTATTTGTAATGGAAATGCATTTAATGAGAAAATTAACAATGAAGCTATGAATCTACACTAAACATACATGTACAATAAAGAGGAGCCTTGGCTACTAGGGTTGGGCCCTAACCCAAGAGATTCAACCCTCTGAGTTAACTCAGTGCTGGCTCAAAACAAAACTCATTATTACCAAAACAAATGTCACAAGTTTTGCAGCTTGAAAATAGAGTAGAGTTTTACAATAAAAAATCTAAATCCTACTGAGGTCCTAGGCCTCTCTACTTATACATTTGAAGTCCCCAACGACTTCCTTAAAATTAGGGAGGCTCAGCTCTCAAACTCGAGATAAACTGGTGCTTTGTCTCACTTTCTCGACTGCCTTCTAGTCATCATGATTTGGTTGTTTGCACTCTGAGCTGATGTGATGAATGGAGGAATATTCGAATGGAGAAGTAGTAAATGAGGAGGATTTACCTCCTATGATCCCTTTCCCTTGTCCCATTTGAGTTTTTACCTTTGTCTTTGCCAAAATTCTTTTATTTTCTCCTTTAATCCTGCATTCAATGCATATTAGACCACAAAGCATAATATCCAACTCTAACTCACCTCATAAACAAAATATAATCAATAACATGTAATAAGTTATGAGAAAATTTGGTTTGACTAAGCTAGGAGGTGAATTAAGGCCCATATAATTACCCAGTGATGAGGCTCATCATCACCCCCTAATGAAAGTGTTGCTCATCCTCTGAGCAACTTAATCAATATCCATATCCCTCATGGCTCTAGTGGCCTCTTTGACATCCCATGCCTCTGCTGTGGTCTCCTCTTCTTGTTCGTAGAAGCCTGCTTTCTTTTCTACTTCTTCCCACTTCCTCTTTTCTTCTTCTTATTTTCTCCCCTCTAGCATCCCTAAGAGTAGTGGTGGACTGAGTTTTAGTCCTATCCAATTGACCTTCAACCTTTGCATAGATTGATTATACATAGGTGTCTTGTTGAGTGCCTCTTTCAACCTTTGAGGAGAGTGATACTCTCTTATCTTTAAGCTGTATGGCAGGGTGTTCCATCTCCTCAGGCAATCATGTATACTATCATCTCCTAACAACTTGAACATGTCTTCAAAATGTGAAATTGCTTGCTCTTGGGCAGCAAGATATCTAGGTGCCAGCTAAGGATCATTTGAAATCAAATTATGGGTACTGATGAGGGCAATGGGATTTGATTGTTTAGCTCTGATCGGAAGAGGTTCAATTTTCTGTCTTGCCAATATCCTTTTCTTCTCTGCAGCTCTTGACTCCTCATGGTTCATCCAGGATGCCAAAGCCATTAATTGTAGATCCCCTAGCTTAGCATTAGGGTCCCATACATTCATGTCTGTGAGGGCCATGTTGTGCAAATAAAACTCAACCATTTTGGCCCTATCCTCTAGTGTAGTTTGATCACAAAGATCAATAAACTACCTGTAGTCCTGAAATGGCATGGTTCTTCTCTGTGCTAGGGTGTTAATCTGAAAATGTAGCCATTGTTCTTTGAGGTAGAGAGCACAGGATTTAGCTGGCATCCTACACTAGATTGCTTCCAAAGAGAGACTGGCCATACATGCCAATTGATTCTCTCTTTCCTGCAGTTGTCCCCTCAACCATGCATTTTCTGTCTCTAGTTGATTTCTCATTATAGCTTCTTTGACCCTCAAGTCACTTAGCTCTCTGCCCATCTCCTTGAGTTTCTCTTCCATGTTCCCAATGTCTTCCACCCCCTTTGATTTGGTGATTTGCATCCATCGGTGAGTTTTGGCCCTCTCCTTCTCAAGCTCGAAGAACAGTGGGATGGAAAACTTTTGAGGTATGACCATGCCTCCTTCAATAAACCGGTAATAGGAGTCCAGGTTAGGTTGGGGGCTGGGTTCTTTTGTCTCTGGGTCCTCTTCCTTAGTTTCTTGCTGCTCCCCTACATTTCCTTCCAATTTTTGTGCCTCCTATAGGTTCAGTAGAGTATCTTGTTGGACTGTTTTTTCTTCCTATAGATTTTGCTATGTATCCTATAGGATTGCCTTTCCCTTGGATGAAGTGGATCTAGTAGTAGGCCTCCTCACATAGGTGATAGGCGACTTAGGGGAAGGAATTTTATTTTTTCATGTTTTGTATGGGAGTCTTCAATCACAATAGGAATTTTGGTTGATGTTTGGGGATTCCTCTTTCTTATTCTTGTGCTCTTTCTTGTCTTGAAATATAATGGGGTATGCCTCTGCCTTTTTCCTTTTTGCTTGATTGGGGTGCTAAGATCAGTGAGGGCAACTGCTGCCTCTCTCTTAGTGGCTTCTAGAGATACCCTAGGTGACTCCTCCTTGTTTTTTGTCCCCTCTTTTCCATTGCCTTCTTCCTCTATGTCCTTCCTGTCTTCTTCTTCTTGTAGATATTCACCATCTATATCAGTTTCCTCCTTAATTTCCTCCTCTGTTTCTTCATCATCCTCTCTCTCTTCTCCCTCCTCTTCTTCATCTTCATCATGTTCCTCTGTGTCAGCTCCTCCTTCATCCATCTCATCCTTTTCTTCTTTTGTATCTTCCTCTTCCTGTTTTACTTTCTCTTCACTGATAGTAGGACTAACATCATAAGTGAGAGCTTTGATGTCATCTTTTGCTAGCATGTCTCTGAAAACCGACCATGTTATAGGAGTTCTGAGGTTTTTGGAGGGAATCTTCTATGAGGATCCTAATCAACCCATGGTGACCTAATTGTTGGGAATTCCCCTCCTTCACTTTGATACTTGAGTCTATGAGTGATTGAAGCAGGAAGTATGGTATGCTGAGCCTTTGGCGAGGGGGTGTTTCTACTCCAAATCTTAATTCGTCAAGGATCCTGAAATGATAGCCATAGACAACACTATACCTACCCTCACATGAGATGTATTTGATCAATTGTTAGCCTACCTCATTCCATGGATATGGCATAATTTCCCTCCTTATTCCATTTTTGTCCTCAGTGGGTTCCTCACCTTCTAAAAATAATTTTCTTTTGGCAACCTAGCTATCTCCTTTGTCTTCTTTCCTCCATGGTATTCCTAAGGGGAGTGTGGTGACTCTGTTGATGAGCTCAGGGGTGAGATCTATAGTGAGGCCCCTTATTACAACAGTGGCATGGATTTTGGTGAGTGGAGTGAGGGAGAGAGCAAATTCTTGAGCCACCTCATCATCATACCCTCTGAATTTTTTGAAAAACCCCATCCAATTATGTCTTGTGAAGATTTCAAGCACTTGGGGGTGTTGTTGGATTCTCATAGTGTTGGTGGGTTCTCTCCTATTAAACCCTCCTGTCATTTTGTTGGTGAATCTTGAGGAGAAAATGAGAGGGTTGAAATAATTTTTTCAAATGCAGAACCAAAACAAAGATGAATGTGTATGTAATTCCCTTCACACAGTTGCTAAATTCACTCAAACTTAGAGGATTCTTGGTTCATTTACTTGCAAAGAGGGATGTAATTACAGAGCCTACCTCTTTAGATTGTTTGCAGTGGCCAACTCCCGTGATATCCCTTCTGAACTCTTCTCTACCAATCCTGTAGACAGTCTCTGTGTATCCTGTAGGAATTCCTATGCATGCTCCTGTAGGAATTCCTGTGCAGTCCTGTAGGAATTCTTGTGCAGTGAAACAATGGAGTTTTGCTTCCGGTGGGTTTCCTGGGTATGAGAGCAACTTGAGTGAGGGAGTTTCGAGGAAGTGAAATGCATGAATGCATGGGAACGATGTTTTATTTCCTCTTATGGTGATTTGGGGTGAGGTGGTGTGCTGGAAACAAAGGTACATTTCCATTTTTGGACCATTGGTCCCCACTACCACCTCATCATTTCCCACCCCTCGTAACCAGCTCCCACCTTATGGAACCATAGTTTTAACCGCTTTTTGTCCTACTCCTTCTTTTTCTTTGAGTTCTATAGCCACGTGTGAGAGGACACCCAGTTGTGCATGTGTTGACTGTGTGGGAAAGTTAATTGGCCACCTTTTCACTTATAAACCAACTATCTTGTAACCCTTACATTATTTTTAATACATGATGCATATGAGAAAGCGAGCGAGATACTTACCTGTGGTTCCGATGCTATGTTGTAGTTGTCGAAGACTAGAGATGTTGTTGTGTGTATTTGCTGCATGCTATTCTTCTTCCTCCTCTTGCTCTCTGCTAATGGCTTATTTGTTTTTGTAGGTACCTATGGTTGAAGATATGATGTTGCTTTTTTGGAGCTCTTGGATCATCATGGTGAAGACTGGTTGCTGGTGTGATTGATATTCTGTGGGATAGGCTGCTACAGGATTTCCTACATGATGTCATGTAGCTGCTTCTCCCTCAGATCTCTTTAATCATTTTTCTTATTGGGGATATGATGATGGTGACATGGATGGAAATAAGGAGTGGGAGTGTGGAGAACAAGGACTGTTCAGGTGATGCTCTTTATTCCTCTCTGTTTCCCTTTTTTTGAAGACTGAAAAAAACTCTTGAAACTGATTTTTTTATGGTGAGTGCAGGGATGATGATGGTGGATAAGGTGTGGTGATAGATGATGAAGAGGGTGAATTTTATGGGCCTATAAAGTCCATCATTTGTCTTCAGACTGCTTCCTGTAGGATTTCTGGGTCACTTTAATTCCTACAGGATCATCCTGTAGGTTTTCAAGGGATCCTGTAGGAATATAAGGGATCTTGTAGAAAACATAGTATTTTTATAAACTGAAGCAATGGAGTGGAAAAATGACAGAAATGATGGAGGGATGCATGGTAATGAGTAAATAAATAAATATGTGAGTGGCAGGGGTCTCCTTGGGATCCTCTTTTTCTCCTTGATCGTGCTTCTTTCCCACCTGCAAATGGAAATTTCATGATATATCTATATATATATATATATATATATATATATATATATATATATATATATATATCTATATCTATATCTAGATCTAGATCTATATCTAGATATATATATATCTATATATATATATATATATATATATATATATATATATATATATAAAAACAACTAGGCTGCCTCTGAGAGGTTTTCACCCTAGCTGTTTTCCCTGGGTGCCTCAAGAAAGGTTTTCACCCAGGGATCTTTCTTATTCTCTTTTTCTTTTTTTTGTTTTTTGTTTTTTGTTTTGTTTTTTTTGTTTTTTTTTTTACACCACTGAGCCACCTCAAGAGGTTTTCAACCCAATGATGGGACTCAGGCACCTCATGGAGGTTTTCACCTGAGTCCTTATTCTTTTTTCTTTTTCTCAATTTTTAATGAGGGAGGAGCTAGAACTTGCTCCACTATCATCACTATTTTATTAATATCATCAATGAACTCTTGTTTTGATAAAGGTCTCTTGTAAATTTTCAATCGGCGTCCATTAGCAAGCAAAGGAATGGCTTCTTCATCTATGGTTCTGATTTTCACTGAACCATTATCATGGCATCTTTCTAGAACATAAGGTATGAGCCATATTGTCTTTAACTTGCCCTTGAAGTCTTTATACCTAGAATCATATAACAACACCCAATTGCCTTCCTGAAATTGCCTCTCCTTGATATTTTTATAATGCCAGATCTTCCTCTGAAGTTGGACTACCTATGTATGTAGGAGGGCCTGCATTTTGAATTCATCTAAACCATTCAACTGGAACAATCTCTCTTTCTGTGCATTGCTGAGATACAGATCTAGTTGGGTTGCTTCCTTAATGTGTTATATTCAAATTCAATGGACAACAAGGCCTTTTTCCCATAGACCAGCTCATAGGGGGTGAATCCCATGGTGGTCTTCCATGTGGTATTATAGGCCGAGGTGGCCTCAACTAGTCTTTTTTCCCAATCCTTCCTACTGCTGCTCACCACTTTGGTCAAGATGCCCTCCAGTTCTCCGTTGGTCACCTCCATTTGCCCATTAGCTTGTGGATGATAGGGAGTGGAGGTCCTATGTTTGATCTTGTGATAGTTGAGCAAATCTTCAATCATGTTGGAGGTAAATTGATTGCCTTGGTCTATGACCAGATCTCTAGGGTACCCAAATTTATAGAATACATTCTCCCTTAGGAACTCAACCACCTTCTCTTCTGTTGCTGCCTTAATTGCCTTGGTTTCAACCCACTTAGTCAAATAATCAATGCACACAATAATGTATTGTTTTTGCTTTGAAGTAGGGTCAATAGGTCCAATGAAGTCCATGCCCCACTTGTCAAATGGCTTGAAAGTCACTTGAGGTTGCATAGGCATTTAATCTCTTGGAGTAGGCCTTCCCATCCTCTAGCATCGATCACACTGACTGGTGTATTTTTTCACATCCTGATGAAGAGTGGGCCAATAATAACCTACTTGTAACACTTTGAATGTTGTCCTCTTTGTTGCAAAGTGACCTCTACAAGGCCCATCATGACAGGTCAGAATGATATCAAGGACTTCCTCCTCCTTGACACACCTTCTCAAGATTTGATCTAGGTCAAGTTTGAAAAGATTTCCCCCAATCCAAGTGAAGGGGGTGCTTTTCCAGACTATCTTGCTCTTTTCTTTGGAGGACAAGTTTGGTGGGAACCATGCTGATACCAAATAGCTTGCTATATCAGCAAACCACGGAGAGAGAACTGAAATAGAAAATAAGTGCTCGTTTGGTAACTGGTCATCCACCATTCCTTCTTCACATGCAGGCAAATTTACCCTAGACAAAAAGTCCACAACAACATTTTCCTTACCAGGCTTATCAACAATGGTTAGATCAAGCTGCTGTAATAAAAGTAACCATCTTATAATTTGAGCATTCACATCTGGTCTGTTCATTAAATATTTGATTGCAGCATGGTCAGTATGCAAAAATGTTTGATAGCCTATAATATAATGCCTGAATTTGTTTAATGAATTCACAACAACCAGGAGTTCCTTTTCGGTCACTGTATAATTTAGTTCAGCCTTTGATAAGTTCTTACTAATAAAATAGATAACATAAGGCAGTTTTTCATCTATCTGACCTACGGTTGCTCCTATGGATTTGTGTGAGGCATCATCATGAATATGAAAGGGGAAGGCCCAATTTGGGCCTCGGAGAATCGGTGCAATGGTTAACTTATCCTTTAGGATTTCTAAGGCCTCCTGACAACATTTTGACCATATAAACTCAGAGTCTTTGGCCAACAAACCAAATAAAGGAGAGGCCAACTTGTTGAAGTCCTTTATGAACCTTTGGTAGTCCAGCTATCCCTAGGAAACTTCTGACATCTCTTTGGTTTTGAGGAGGTGGGACCCTTTGGATGATAGCTATTTTGTTTGGGTTCACCTGTAGTCCTTGCTGAGATATTGAATGACCTAACACGGTCCATGCAGTCATTAAGAATTCACATTTTTCGGGACTAGGAGACAAGTTCATTTCAATGCATTTATGCAGTACTTTCCCTCGGTTAGACAGGGCTTCTTGAAAATCACAACCATAAGGTGTAAAATCATCCATATTGTTGGGTCATGCAAGAGGTATAAATTTATCCTTGATTACATTATCTTTTTCCTCCTTTTTATGCATTTGTGCCATGATATAATAAGATTTTGATAGAATTTCGATAGAAAGTGAATGAAATCGCTTTTGATATGAATTGGTTGTCAAAACTAACTTTCGTTGCTTTTTATGCAGAGATTAGCAAATGGGACAAATGTTGTTCAATCTATTGAACAACAAAGGCTAAACAAGGAGAAAAGAGTGCGTCTTGTGTGGGCAAGTTGAGTAGAGAATAAGGAGGATCAGCGCAAGATGGAAAATTGTTTGATAATAGTATTTAGTTGCAAATTCCTCAGGATCTCCTGATCCTGAGGAATCACATTTATCTCTTTTCCTCTTTGACTATAAGAGGGGAAAAACGTATAGAGTAGAACAACTTTTCGCCTTTTTACTTCAATTGTAATTTTAATATACAGAGCGTTATTCTAAAGGATACATTGTGCTGTAATGACATTTGGATTTGATGAATAATATATAATTCATGTTGTTGTTTATTCACAATATTATGAAGTAATTAAGCAATAATCATTGGCGGCTTGGGCCCAGTCACTGGTGGATTTCACTGTTATTCCCTGTTTTATAGTTTTACCTTTCTTTTACTACAATTTTAATTACTCTATTTTATAGCTTTACGATTGATTTACTTTCACTAGTGTTGAGTTTTTGTATTCATTGCATTAATTCTTATTTCTATTGATTGGCTTCATTTATTTATGTCGTAGATTGATTTAATTATTAGGTAAGAATCATTTCTTGTTAACTAAAAGCCATAGTGTTATTGGTTAGATCAGGTGTATTACTTTTATGCAAAAGTTTAGATTCAGCTAAAAGAGCTTTGTTATTGCTACAGTGCACTTGGTTGACGTAATTGCAATTAGTTTTTTTGATTAAGAGTGAGTTTTGATGTTTGAATAAGTTAATTTCTTTGAAGTTACAAGTTGGTAGTTTATGGTTTGATCCATTTAATCTTGTATTGAAATCAATAAGTTATTTTAAAGCATTACTCTCTATAGATATAACAATTTCCATCACTTGCACATATTGTGTACACTCTTGAAACAAAAAGACTTACCCAGGTTGATAATTAATGTGAGGCATTTAGGAGTTCTAAAAGACACCTTATATGCACCCAACATTTTGGTGCCATTGCCAGGGAGAGTGTTTCCATTTCACAGAAGGTGATGTGTGTTTGATAATTGTTCGCTGTGAAAGAATTGGGAGCAAGTAAAGTGCTTGCTCCCTTGCCCGCTTTTCAGCACAATTTTGTAGGAATAGAAGCAGAAATAGATGTTTGATATTTTTTGTTGTGAAAGAATTGGGTATTAAAAACGTAAGGTAAGAACCTGCGTAGGAGTAAGTAAAGTGCCTGCTCTTTTGCCTGCTTTACAGCAAAATTGCGTAGGAATTGAAGTAGAAATAAATGTTTGTATTTCTGTATGAATGACTAAGAAGAAAAGAGTAGAAAAATATTTAATTCCTCCGCCCAGATCTAAAAAATCTAAGGGGTCGGTGCCCCTTGGATGGTCAACCTTCATTGATGAAATCATCAGGAAAGTTGAGTCTCAGTCATCAGTAGGACCCCGAACCGTTTCTACAAGAAATCCCACTGTAACCCTTCAAGATACAGGATCATCATCTGTAGCTAATGCTGAGATTCACAGTAAGACTGAAGGGTCTAAACAGAGTTTTTAGAACATTGAAAACTTACAGCCTAACCCTTTACAAGAAGGGAATTCTTGCAACCTCCATGAAGGAGACGGAGAAACAGGTAATGCTGAAAAGATTAAATCATCAGAACCCAAATATCTTGAAGTAGTAGTTGAACAGATGACACCCAGTATTCCAGACCAAGGTAGCGTTGTTAAAACCATTCTAAAAGTCTCTTCTGAATCCCCTAGGAACAAATCTCCAGCTCCGGAAATCCCTGAAGAATATTGGCATATTTTTTATCAAATGGCTAATAATCAGCAATAGCCTCAGACCTCTACATTACAATACCCTATTGTTGATACAGTTGTCAATGCTCCCATGAAAGCTATTCCATTACAGAATATTCCTACCTTTCATGGGCTAACTTCAGAGGATCCTGATGCATTCCTTTTCGAATTCGATGTTTTATGTAGGGGGTGTAATTACACTACCGACCCCCAGAAGCTGAAGTTGTTCCCCTCTACTCTGAAAGGAGCAGCTCTGCGTTGGTTTATGGGGCTTGGTGGAGGTACCATCAATGATTGGGACCAAATGAAAACAACCTTTCTAAAAAAATACCAAGATTATTGCCGAACTAGAGAACTGAAGGATGAAATCTTTCAAATGGTAGCTAATACTAATGAGACTCTTGAAGAATATGCAGAACGTTTCTAATATAATCTACAAATATCTCCTTATGCAAATTTGCTTCCCGAATCTCTTAAAACTACGATGATCAAAGGTATGAAAGACCAATGGGTAGAAACACTAAATTTAATGGGGAAGGGTGATATTTATCAAGAAGATTATGACAATATTATACAATTGTGCATCAGGTGTTCCAGAGGTAGTACAAGGCTGAAACCAACCGGATGAGGTGCGATCGCCAGAGACAGCAAAGCCTCAGGGGGAAGCATTACACGAGTTGAAATCAACAATCTGTTGGAAGATTTCAAGATTGATATCTTGGGGACATTGACGACACAATTGGATATCATGCAAGCCAAATGAAAATAGGCTGAAGTAGAACAGAACCTGGCTATTTTCTGTCCACGTTGCATAAAGAAACACAATCATAGAGAATGTCTACTAGATATGATACAAACATGTGCCATTTTCACTAAGGATCATGCTATGGAAAGTTGTCCATCGCTTCCTAGGTTAAAAGCAGTTTTCAAGGAAGCAAAAGAGGAAGTGGAACCAGTATATCTGTTGAACCAGCGCCGTCAATGGAAAGCACGTCCGACAGGTATGCCTACAGAACCATCTTCAGTCTTTCCTTCTTCACAATTTAATTCTCAGTAATATTCAGGAGCAGCATGGCAAAACCAACCACCTTTCTCTACTTGGCCACTTCAAGAATTTGCTATGCCACCATGGCCCAACCAATCAAATCCAAACAATAATTGGCCAAATCCTCTTACCCTCCACCATTATGTCAGAACACCCCCTATTCCTCTCAATGGTCTCCTTCTACCTCAAAAAATCAGAATTGGCAATGATCCGCAAACCATCCTATAGGGACAGTTCCTCTGCCTCAACCAACCTTACCAGCAACTTACACGTTGCAGCAAAATCCTCAACCTAATGTACGACGACAACTCCCAGCTCAACCCAACCCAAATCCTAACAACAAGCCGATCCAGTCAGTACAAATTATTGAGAGTCTGGACCGTAAAGTTGAGTTGAGAGAATGCAATGAACTTAAGTTAAGATCTGGACGTGTAATTTCTCTAGATGAGGACAAAAGTCTGCAGCCTGAAGTTAAAGAAACGCATATGAATAAGCCTTCGACTGTAGATGACCAACAAATAAAATAGGGAGAAGATACAGTCAGGCAGAAAGATCCCGAGAAAATTATAATTACTTCTCCCCCATTCCCAAAAAGATTGATAATACCTCGACCAATTGAATATCTTGACTTTGATCTTCTGGGTGAACTCAAAAATCTCTGTATAAAAATACCCCTCCTCCAGGCCATTCAAGATATTCCGATATATGCTAAAACCATTAAAGAGTTGTGTGCAAAGAAGTCTGTGAGGAAAACAAAAATAACACCAACTGTCCATGTTGTCAAAACTTTGTCTGATTTATTACTAGGTAAAGAGACACCTATAAAATACGAAGACCCGGGGAATCCCATTGTCACAGTCCAAATAAATGGCTGCTCTTTTCCCAATGCTTTAGTTGACTTAGGGGCAACCATTAACATTCTTACAACAGAAACTTGCGAAGTGCTTGGCATCACAACCTTAGAACCAGCCACTACCTTGCTGGAACTAGCTGACCGTTCAGTCATTAGGCCAGAAAGAACATTACATGATGTTGCGTCCCTATCATACTAGTGATTCCCCCATTACTATTGTAGTTGTATCCCTTATTAATATTGTTGTGCCCCTATTGTCCCCATATTGTTATTACTGTGCCCCATAGAATCCCTCTATTGTTATTTTTGTGCCTTTATATTATTATTGTTATGTCGGCTTGGTTAAATTGTGACCCCTTAGACTCCTATATATAGAAAGGAGGTTTTGTCATTTGAATGATCCAAGAATTTTTCATTTGTGTAATGTAAAGGAGGTTGCCCCCTTGAAGAGGCTAAATTCTAAGGCGTTGATCTATCTTTTTTCTATCTTTTTGTGAGCTAGTTTCATAATATTTGGTATCAGAGCTTTGGATTCTAGGGTTTCGCTGCTCCAAATAGGTCATTGTGGAATTTTCACTATAACTTTTTTTTCTGCGACGTTTCGAAAGCAAAAAAAAAACCCACTTGAGACAAAATCGCGCTGAACCTCGGGTCTGAATTTCAGAGCTTTTCGCACTATATCTGCGGAGATATGATTTGAAGAAGTTGGTCTTTTTGCATACTCTTGAATTACATTCCAAATAGGTGACCTTGGGAAAATCGTCATAACTTTTTTTTTGAGCATCATATTGCAATTTCATAAGAAGTTACAGAAAGAGGACGGACTGTAGTTTCCTGTATATATTTTTTAGACCCGAAGGTCCAAAAAGTGATACGTGGCACTTCATACAAGTTCACTCTTCTGAAAAGGTATATAATCATGTCATCTTGGGAGATTGTGCATAACTCTTTCTTGGAGAATCTAAATTTGATCAAATTGGTGGCATTGGAAAGAGGATGCAGAAGGCTACTGCAACTTGCAATTTTAGAACTGGATGATCCGAAATTACAGAGATACATTAGATTTAATATCGAGCTCCTACAAAGTGAAAAAAGGTGTGTGATTTTTTTTTTTTAATTTTTGCATAAGATTGGTTTGAAAGATTAGTTTGAAGGAATTCAAAGGGAATAGTGAAGAATTATTAGCATTAATTAATGCCCCGAAGAAAGAAAATGGAAACACCTAGTAAGAAACCTGAAATCTCTAGCATGACTCGTGAATAAGAGGAAGAAATGCAACATAATATATCAAAATTACAAGACCAAGTACAACAAATTTCACTCTCACTAAAGGTAAATGAAGCCAAGATGAATGACGTGGAAGCTAAGATGAATGTCATGGACGCTAAGATGGAAGCTAAGATGATTGGCATGGACGATAAGATGGAAGAATTGAAGATAAATTTGAATAAGTTGCTACAAGAAATGCTCACTAATGTTGAAAGGGTAGTAAAGGAAACTCATGATGAGAACAAAAGAAATGTTAATAATGATTTCATAGACCCTAATGTTGGATTAAAGACCCACCATATTTCAAAAATCGATATGAGGAAGTTTGATGGCAAGGATCCCGCAACATGGATACTACAAATGGAGCAATTTTTCGATCTCCATAATGTGCAAAACACACAAAAGGTACGTATTGCAACTTTATATTTGGAACCAAATCAGTTTGTATGGTATCGACGGCTTTGCTCTCGTAAACAAATTGTCACTTGGGAAATTTTTACGGAAGAATTGACAACGCATTATGAGGATACAAAAAGCAACACTTTTTTTAGCCAATTGATGAGTCTCAAACAAAAGGGTTCAATGATGGAGCACATTGAGGACTTCCAAAAATTGAACATAAGGGTAAAAGATATTCCACAGGAGCATAGGATTGATGTGTTCATAGGGACTTTAAATGATAATATCCAACATGAGGTTCGCCTTTGGAAACATGATTCATTGGAGAAGGCATTCAGGTTAGCAAGAAAAATGGAAAGAAAAATTATGGCAACCAGGAAGCCTACCACTCACAACTATAAAGATGGAAGTGTTGTTTCCCCTAGCCTTCCACAACCTATAAGGTTGACACCACAACAATTGGAAGGAAAAAGAGAAAAAGGGATTTGTTATAGTTATGATAGCAAATATGCTAAAGGTCATAAGTGTGCCGAGAAGAAATTATTCTGCATAGACTGTGAAGAGGAGGAAGAAAAGGAACAAGAAATGTCAAAAGAAGAGGATATACTCCAGAAACAAACCCTAGATAAAGAAGAAATGAATCCAACCATATCTTGTAATTCATTGTCTAGAATTACCACTCCTCAAACTATCAAGATAGAAGGACATATCAAGAAGAAAAAGGTAATAGTGCTGATTGATTCAGGAAGTACCCACAATTTTATTCATTGTAAGATAGCAAAAGAATTGAATTGCTTCCTATATCCAGCACTAGAGTGTCAAATAATAGTTGCAAGTGGAGGAACCATAAATTGCTCTGGAAAGTGCCATAATATCAAGCTATTCATGGGAGAATATGTATTTAATAGCCCAATGATTTCCATTCCAATGGGAGGTGTTGATGTTGTACTAGGAGTCCAATGGCTACAATCCTTGGGTACAATAGCTTTTAATTTTCAAGAACTTTTCATGAAATTTTCTGTGGATGGAAAGTAAGTTGAATTAAGGGGTATTGTAGGGAAACCGAGGAAGATAATCAACTCTAATGCTATGACAAAGCTTCTAAAAAATGAACAATGAGGTGTAATTGCACAATTATGTTCGTTAGATGTTTCCACATCAAAATAACCTATTTCTCCAGATCTCCAAAAAGTCTTGGACAATCATTCCAAGGTATTTGAGACTCCCAAAGGTCTCCTACCTATTCTTGATCAAGATCACGCTATTCATTTGATTCCAAGAAGTGTTCCTCCAAACATCTGGATGTACAGATATCCTTATGCCCAAAAGAGTGAAATTGAACGTATGGTTGCAGAAATGCTAGAGGCTGGTATAATTCAACCTAGTAAAAGTTCTTTCTCTACTCCAGTAGTATTGGTGCACAAGAAGGATGGATCATGGCGCATGTGTCCAGATTATAGGGAGCTCAACAAACCCACTATTAAAGATAAATTTCCCATTCCTGTCATTGATAAATTATTGGATGAATTGCATGGATCAATTTACTTCACCAAGTTGGATCTTCATTCAGGATATCATCAAATCAAAATGAAGATTGAAGACATTTCAAAACCAACATTTAGAACTCATGAGGGTCATTATGAATTTTTGGTCATGTCTTTTGGCCTTACTAATGCACCTTCTACATTTCAAGGTTTGATGAATTCCATTTCCAAACCCTTAGAAAATTTGTGTTAGTATTTTTGATGATATACTAATCTACAACAAGTCTTGGAAGGATCATGTTGAACATGTTGACAGGGTGCTACAACTATTGGAGGAGAAACAATTAAATGCAAAAATATCCAAATTTTTCTTTGGAGTACAAGATGTGGAATATCTGGGTCATATTGTATCTCATGAAGGTGTTAAGGTAGACCCTAGCAAAATTAAAGCGATTAAGGAATGGAAACTCCCCACATCCATAAAGCATCTTTGAGGATTCCTCTGTAGAATTTTCTCTACAAATCAGTTAGCTCACTGATATCATGTAGAAATTTCACCTGCAAATCCAACTGATATATGCAATGTACTAAAGCATAATACTAGATCTACATCTATCATAAATTTTGCGGAAGCTCAATTAAACATGAGAAACATCAAGCATGAATAGATATAACTGATAATGAGAAGTAATCAACCATAACACAGAAGATATAACCTAGGGAAAGCACCAGCCTAAAACCCCATCTCTGTATCATCAATCAAGTGGAAATCTTGATAAAGCTCATGGACTACCTAGGCCTGAATATATAGGCTACACAAGTCCTCCAAGCTCCTATTTCCTTGCGCAGTTTTGACTGGGGTCCAATGTCATAACATGTGTGAATTCGCCACATCATACCTGCTGTAACCTCAGTTCCAAATACGCAATCCATAAGGAATAATATTCCTTCTACATGCAAGGAATATTCACAAGGAATATCCTAGCAACTGATAGTACATTGTCCCTCCATTTGATCTCAATTGGGTCTCTATTTGAACTGACATGCAGGAGTTATCCATGAGTGACTCTTCAGTTATCTGAAAATACCAGTTGTTACATGCATGCAAGCATTAACAAACTGAATCTCATTAATTTAACAACTTGTTAAATTAATATAACTGGACTTGACTTAGTTAATTGAGTCAACTATTACAACTCATAATTACAACTCATCCTCATCCTTTAACTGATGGTTAAATCCCTCAGTCAAAGGAGAAATTGTTACATGTCCTCACGTAGACTTCAAGTTCATAATTCCTTAACTAATTAACTCAAACTGAATTAATTAATTAATTTACAAACTACTGTTAATATCAAATTCGAATTTTACTTCCTATTTTTAGTCCAGGGACTGAGTAAAATAGGAATCCATCCTAAACTGCTAAAAATAGAACTTCTATTTTTAGCCTTCCATTTTTCATTCCCTGTTGCCCAATCCAGCAATGGTACTCAAACTGCTAATTTTAGCACTTCTATTTTTAGCATTTCTTGTTGCCATTTTTCAGCACTCTCTCTCAATGAGAAAGGCTTCCTCTCGAACCCGATCCTGTACCTTCGGAATGTTCTGCATGCAACACTCCTACCAAGTGTGGTTGCTCCAACAACTCTCAGAACAAAAAAAACTCCCAATTAACCTCTTTGTTGGGCTAGAAACATACTCTGATGCTGAAGCCCTACGTGCTGCTGACAAGTGATCCCTCTCTGACCTCTGCGCTACTGCAACATCTCCATGCATCTCGGCGTCTCGCACCGTTGCACACCTCTCTGTTCCATCCTACACTGGTGAAACACACTTGTGCCTCTCGCATTGCTACAGCCTGCTAGCTCTGCGTTGTCTTGGGATTCCTGCACTGTTGCTCTCTTTTCCGCTCCATCCACATTTGTCTCTACCCATTCATTCAATCCTGCTACTCGTCATTGGGGCTTCTGTAGCAAAGTCGAATCAAAGAGGTTGGGTACTTCAGGGATCCTGCCCCTCCTCCTTGGGACGATCACTCCACATTGCCCCACCTCCTACCTGGAGGTATGGTTGCATGTGATACCTCTGCCCACCTGGCTCAAAGTTTTCCCCTACTAGAGGTCTCTACATGAGTAGATGTCTCTACTTGATCTCCTCTCAGCTTCTCTAGTTGTGGCTGCTCCACAACCTCCTGAAGCTGCTTCTCCAATCATGGCTCCTCCATAATCGTTTGAGACTTCTTCTGGCGCTGCATGTTGAGAGGTAATGTACTCTCCCTCTCAACCACCAAGTATCTAACCTTTGCCTTGCTCTTCAAGGCTTTGCATGCATCTTGTACCTCAAGTGCATATAAGTTCTTGGCTAGCACACCAATCTTTTCATATTTCCCACCGTCACGAAATTTTCTATAAAAAGAGCTGATTTTAAATCAGCGATATGTCCCTCATCCTAACTCCGATTCGATCAATTTTTTTTTGAATTTGGGTCTTTTTCCGCAAGGAATCCAAATCTTCTATTTGTTTCTGAAAATTTTGTACAAAATTTTTCATATCTGCTCTGAAAACTCTCGGCCAAAAACTCAAAACTTTGAAATCTCCTCTCAGTATACTGTTCTCTCCTTTGATCACCTTTGCTCTGATACCATGTAGAACTTTTTCTAAAAATCAGCTAGCTCACTGATATCATGTAGAAATTTCAATTGTAGATGCAATTGATATATGCAATGTACTAAAGCATAATACTAGATCTACATCTACCATAAACTTTGCGGAAGCTTAATTGAACATGAGCAACATCAAGCATGAACAGATATAACTGAGAATGAGAAGTAATCAACCATAACACAGAAGATATAACCTGGGGAAAGCACCAACCTAAAACCCCATCTCTGTATTATCAATCAAGTGGAAATCCTCAACAACATACAAAAAGAATCAGCTCAAAAGCTATCCTGCTCTCTCTGTACTCTGATGATAAAGCTCATGGACTACCTAGGCCTGAATATATAGGCTACACAAGTCCTCCAAGCTCCTATTTCCTTGCGCAGTTTTGATTGGGGTCCAATGTCATAACATGTGTGAATTGGCCACATCATACCTGTTGTAACCTCAGGTCCAACTACGCAATCCATAAGGAATAATATAAGGAATATTCACAAGGAATATCCTAGCAACTGATAGTACATTGTCCCTCCATTTGATCTCAACTGGGTCTCTGTCTGAACTAACATGCATGAGTTATCCATGAGTGAATCTTTAGTTATTTGAAAATACCAATTGTTACATGCATGCAAGCATTAACAAACTGAATCTCATTAATTTAACAACTTGTTAAATTAGTCTAACTAGACTTAGTTAACTAAGCAACTAATTACAACTCATAATTACAACCCATCTTCATCCTTTAACTGATGGTTAAATCCCTCAATAAAAGGATAAATTGTTGCATGTCCTCACAAAGACTTCAAGTTCATAATTCCTTAACTAATTAACTCAAACTGAATTAATTAATTAATTTACAAACTGTTGTTAATATCAAATTCAAATTTTACTTCCTATTTTTAGTCCAGGGACTGACTAAAATAGGAATCCATCCTGAACTACTAAAAATATAACTTCTATTTTTCATTCCCTATTTCCTAATCCAGCACTGGTACTCAAACTGTTATTTTTAGCAGTTCTATTTTTAGCATTTCTTGTTGCCATTTTTCAACATTCTTGGGTTGACAGGGTATTATCGCAAGTTTGTTAAGAATTATGGGAGAATAGCAGCACCTCTAACAACATTATTGAAGAAAGATGCATTTTCATGGACTCTAGAAGCAACAAAGGCCTTCAAACAGCTTAAAGAGGCAATGTGCCAAGCACCGGTTTTAGTTAAACCGGACTTCACAAAAAACTTTATTGTGGAATGTGATGTTTCAGGAAATGGAATTGGTGTTGTTTTAATGCAAGATGAAAGACCCATTGCTTTCGAAAGTCGTCCAATCAAGGGAAAGTATTTACACAAAGCTATTTATGAGAAGGAAATGTTGGCAATACTACATGCACTTAAGAAATGGCGACCCTACCTAATGGGAAGACACTTCAAGGTAAAAACGGATCATGATAGCCTTAAATACTTTTTAGAACAAAGATTATCCTCTGAAGAGCAACAAAAATGGGTCACAAAGATGTTGGGTTATGACTTTGAAATCATCTACAAAAAAGGGAAGAAAAATGTTGTGGCAGATGCACTCTCAAGAAAGGATGAGGATGTGGAAGCATTGTTGTGCGCCATTTCTATTATCCAACTAGATTGGATAAACGAAGCAAGGGAGGAATGGAAGAATGACAAAGAAGTGTGGGCACTTATTCGAAAGTTACAACAAGATTCCAGTACATCTGATACATTTAGCTGGAAAAATGATTTGTTATGGTACAAAGATCGCTTATACCTCTATAAGAATTCCCAACTCAAACAAAAGATTCTTATGGAATTGCACACTTCTCCCTTAGGAGGGCACTCAGGATTTTTAAAAACTTACCACAAGGTTAAGAAGGATTTTTTTGGGTTGACCTTAAATCGGATATTCAAAAGTTTGTGGCGGAATGTTTGGTTTGCCAACAAAATAAAGTTGAAACAATTAAGACCCCGGGTCTATTACAACCTTTATCCATTCCAAGCCAACATTGGGAGGAGGTTTCAATGGATTTTATCACAGGTTTACCCAAGTCTGAAGGAAAGAGTGTCATCATGGTGGTAGTTAACAGACTTACCAAGTATGCACATTTTTGTGCATTATCACATCCATTTAAAGCCAGTACAGTTGCTACTGCAATTATGGAAACAATTCAAAAGCTACATGGAAACCCAAAGATTATTGTAAGTGACAGAGATCCCATTTTCACTGGAAATTTTTGGACAGAATTATTTTCTTGTCTTGGTACTCAGTTAGCTCATAGCTCATCTTATCATCCTCAATCTAATGGGCAAACTGAGATAGTAAACAAATGTTTGGAAGGATATCTTCGTTGCTTTGTATATGATAAACAGACACAATGGGTCAAATGGTTGCCTCTCGCTGAATGGTGGTATAACACTTCCTTCCATACTGCAACAAAAATGACCCCATTTATGGCACTTTATGGATATCATCCACCATCCATCACATCATATTTAAGAGAAAATTCTAAGGTTCAAGTAGTGGAACATCACATCAAGCATCAAAAACAAGTTCTCCAACTCTTAAAGGATAACCTCGTGTTGGTGCAGAATAGAATGAAACAACAGGCAGATCAACATCGCAGCGAAAGAAGTTTTGATGTAGGTGACTGGGTATTCCTATTGCTATAACCATATAAACAAATGTCCCTCAAGCAAGCTAAGAAGGATAATAAATTATCACCAAAGTATTATGGTCCGTACAAGGTGTTGCAAAAGATTGGTACTATGGCATACAAATTGGATCTTCCTGCAGCTTCTCGAGTACACCCAGTTTTCCATGTTTCATGTTTAAAGAAGGTTATAGGTGACAAGCTCCCAGTTCAAACAATATTGCCAGAACTTGACGAGGAAGGAAAAATTATATTGGAATCAGAAGCAGTTATAGAAACAAGAACTCGATAGCTACGAAATTGATCAATTTTGGAGTATCTCATCAAGTGGAAGAACTTATCCAGGGAAGATTCCACATGGGAGGATGAGAATTTTATACAAAGGCATCCAGAACTACTCAATCGTTGAGGACAACACTTTTTTGAAGGAGAGGGGCATGTTGGGTCCCTATAATACTAGTGATTCCCCCATTACTATTGTAGTTGTATCCCTTATTAATATTGTTGTGCCCCTATTGTCCCCATATTGTTGTTACTGTGCCCCATAGAATCCCTCTATTGTTATTTTTGTGCCTTTATATTTTTATTGTTAGGTCGGCTTGGTTATATTGTGACCCCTTAGACTCCTATATATAGAAAGGAGGTTTTGTCATTTGAATGATCCAAGAATTGTTCATTTGTGTAATGTAAAGGAGGTTGCCCCCTCAAAGAGGCTGAATTCTAGGGCGTTGATCTATCTTTTCTATCTTTTTGTGAGCTGGTTTCATAACACAACATGTGATGGTTTCTGTGGACTCTTGGGAATATCTGGAAGATTTTTTGATTATTAAACCCAAAAATCGGCTAGATGGACATCCCTTAATACTGGGAAGGCCTTGGCTAGCAACAGTTGATGCTTATATAGGCTGCCAAACAGGCAGTATGACCATAACCAGAGGGAATTCTGTTAAGAATCTAGCTTTATACCCTCCTGCACAGCCAAGCCTGACCATTGTAAAAACTAGGAAACAACCAACAGTGTACTTAAAAGAAAATATTCATTCACCATTGACTGTGGCAGATGTGCTTGAATTCAAAAATCAAATAGAAGATGATGTCATTAACACCTTTATCAATCACCCTGCTACAGTGTCTAATTTGAGATGTCACATGATTGAAGCAGTCCTTGACAATGAGATTTAAGAAGATTCCTTGAGAGACATTAATGACCAACCGATACCAACAACCACTGTCTATAATAGCAAGCCTATTGAAATCGAGCAAGGGAAAATCCTGAACATTAACAGTAATCTGAGTAATGACCAACAACAAAAACTTATCCAAGTCCTTAGGAAATATAAAGGGGCTTTTGCATGGGACTACCCAGACATGAAAGGGATTGACCCTCAGTTATGCATGCACCACATATACACTGAAAAAGATGCAAGACCCATTCAACAGCCACAACGTATATTAAATCCTCATCTAAAGGATATTGTGAAAGAAGAGCTTCAAAAACTATTATATGTGAATTTTATTTATCCTATATCTGACAGTAAATGGGTTTCTCCATTAGTATTTGTCCCTAAAAAGAATGGAAAATGGTGGATATGCGTTGACTATAGAGAACTCAACAAAGCAATGCAAAAAGACCATTTTCCCCTTCCATTTATTGACCAGGTCCTAGATACACTAGCAGGAAATAAATTCTTCTCTTTCCTGGATGGCTTCAGTGGCTACAACCAAATTCAAATTGCCCCTGAAGACTAGGATAAAACTACTTTCACCTGCCCCTGGGGAACATTTGCTTACAGGGTATTTCCTTTCAGATTATGCAATGCACCTGCTACATTCCAAAGAGCCATACTCAGTATTTTTGCAAACTTGATAAATGAAGGATTGGAGGTGTACATGGATGATTTCACACCCTATGGAGATGACTTTGATCAGGCATTACAAACATTGGAGAAAGTCCTAGAACGATGTATTGCTACTAGGTTATGCTTAAGTCATGAGAAGTGTCATATGATGATGACAGAGGGCTTGATCCTGGGTCATTACATTTCAGCAGCTGGAATTCAGGTAGATCCAACAAAGATACAGGTAATCCTCTTATTAGCTACTCCCTGCACTCAAACAAAGGTACGTAGTTTTTTGGGATTTGTTGGATATTATCGTAGATTTATAAAGAACTTTTCGCAAATTGCTGCACCTTTATATGCCTTGACAGGAAATGTTGATTTTATATGGACTAATAAATGTGACACTGTCTTCACAGATCTGAAACGATTAGTATCGACAACACCAGTATTACGAGGCCCAAATTGAGATATACCTTTCCAGATTTCATCAGATGCATCAGATACAACTATTGGAGTTGTTCTTGGCCAAGAAGAAGACAAGAAACCCTACGCTATATATTACATCAGCAAAAACCTAACTCCTGCTCAGTTGAATTACACATAATTTGACATAACTATAAGGGATCAATTAGGGAAGGAGAACCTTGTGGCAGACTTCCTCTCCTGAGTACCAAGAATAGATGATATAGTGGTGGTAGAGGATCAGTTCCTGGATGAACATTTGTTTGTTGTGGCTGTAAAAATGCCATGGTATGCAGATGTAGTGAATCACTTAGCAGCAGGAAAATTGCCCAAACATCTAACACCCGGAGAAAGGAAATTGATTGTGCAGCATAACACTCGTGTCTCCTGGATTGGAGGATACCTTTTCCACACGAGATCTGATATGCACATCCGTAGGTGCATCAGGGAGGGCGAAATTTATGATATCATATAAGCCTGCCATGATGGACCTTGTAGTGGACACTTTACAGATCATAGAACTAGACATAAAATTCTACAGATGGGCTACTACTGGCCCACTATTTTTAAAGATGGTAAGAAATTTGTCCAAGCATGTGATAGTTGCCAAAATATGGGCCGCCCTAGCCAATCTGATGAAATGCCCCTACATCCATAGCTGGTGATAGAACCCTTTGAGTGTTGGGCATTAGATTCGTTGGGTCGTTCAAACCACCATCCAACCAAAAATTGTGTATATTGGTTGCAACAGATTACGTAACTAAGTGGTTGGAAGTAGTAGCGCTACCAGGAGCAACAGAGGAAACTGTTATTAATTTTCTTTTCAAAATTTTTGTGTGGTATGGCTTACCCAGAGAAGTAATTATTGATGGGGGCCCGAAATTTGTGGGTCACAAGATTGCTGCTACACTGAGAAATCATCACATCGCACACAAAATTACTTCTTCGTATCACCTGCAAGCGAACAAGCAGGTGGAGAGCAGGTGGATTCTCCGATCACTGATTCAAAAGACACAAACCACAGATCTCTTAAAACCAACAAAGTTATCGAAGTTATTCTAACAAAGACAGTCTCATCACATCGACGAGACTGGATTGCTCCACTGCCAGAGGCCTTGTGTGTGTATCGCACAACTTGGAGAAACACTACTGGATACTCTCTGTATCAACTTGTATTTGGTAAGGAACCCATTTTTCCCATAGAATTTGAAATAAAAACACTAAGGACAACCCAGGAAGTGGGAATAGATTTAACAGAATCCTAGGTTAACAGGTTACAACAGATGAACGAATTAGATGAAATTCGGCTATTGGCTCTATAGCATACAACACTTATTCAACAACAAAGATCCAAATGGCATGATGCCCTAATTAAGAAAAAGACATTTCATGAGGGCGACTTGGCACTTCTTTATGATTCCAGGTTTTAAGACTTCCCTAGCAAACTGCAGACTAGATGGTTAGGCCGCTATGAAATAAAACAAGTACACGACAATGGAACTCTTACACTGGCCACCATTCATAGGTCTGGTTCTTCTTTTAAAGCGAATGGGCATCGGATGCACCTCTACCAAAAACCACTTACCAGAGAATCTTTCTATCAGTAGATACGAGAGGACCCCACCATACAAGTTTTAGCTGCAGAAAGCAATCCTTCGGCAGCTTCATCTTTATAAATTTTATTTCTTCTCTGTAAAATATGTAAATATGATTACTGATTTGATTTGATTTTCTTTTTTTCTTTTTCTTTGCTTATTTTTTTGTTCAGTTAATTGAACAACTGTTGTTCAATCTATTGAATAGCCGTTGTTCAATCTATTGAACAACCGCTGTTCAATCGAATTGAACAACACTTTCTTTATTTTCATTGCTTTGCTGTTCAGTTAATTGAACAATTGTTGTTCAATCAATTGAACAACTGTTGTTCAATATATTGAACAACACTTTCTTTCTTTTCGTCATTTTGCTGTTTAGTTAATTGAACAACTATTGTTCAATCTATTGAACAACCACTGTTCAGTCCAGTTGAACAACACTTTCTTTCTTTTCGTTGTTTTGTTGTTAAGTTAATTGAATGGTTGTTGTTCGATCTATTGAACAGTTTCTATTCAATTTATTGAACAACACTTTCTTTCTTTTCGTCATTTTGCTATTCAATTTGTTGAACAACCACTGTTCAATCCAATTGAACAACCACTGCTCAATCCAATTGAACAACACTTTCATTCTTTTCGTTGTTTTGTTGTTCAATCTATTGAACAGTTGTTGTTTAATCTATTGCACAACTGTTGTTCAATATATTGAACATCACTTCTTTTCTTTTTGCGTTGTTTTGTTGTTAATTTAATTGAACAACTATTATTCAATCTTTTGAACAGCCATTGTTCAACCCAATTCAACAACAAAAATTTTCTTCTGTGTGATTTTTCTTCGCTTATCTCAGTCCCATTTTTCTTTTGTTTTTCATTTTATTTTCTTTCCATGGCATGAAGTACACTACTTTTATGAGGACAAGAATTTATGGATTCTATTGAAAGGATTTAATACCATTAACGTTATGATCTTTAACAGGACAACTTCTTGATGATAAATTCTTTTCAAGAAAAGGAACACAGTTATTTATATACTAATTTACTGCATCGTTTTCTATTGTACATGATACTGATTGATCATCTTAATACCATGCTGGTTCCACCCTTCCTGGTTATAATCTTCTCTGTCTATAATAAATAAGACTATGGGTATAATTTTCTATTGACATGTTCAACTTCTTCCACCATCCTTGCTCTTAAGGAGTATTGAGCCTCCCTCTATTTATCATAAAAATGTGTAATAACAATGAACTTTTGTTTTCAGATGGAGGATAGAGGGTCTCATTATGAGAGGTTGTAGCAAAGTGGCATTCCCACTATGGCCACCACACTAGGGTTATGATCCATTGGTTAGCCAGAATATCCTTGGAACAAGAGGTCTCATCATGAGTCAGCCTGATCACTTTTGCTACATCCCTATGAATAGCGGTGTGGTCATCTAGTTACCACACCAGCACACTAATCTCTTCTGTAGAACAACAATAGAATTCCCCATTTATAAATTGAGGATCCTGGCTCATATCGGTTAAAAAGCAACCCTGCCAAGGCTATGGATGCTTGCTGGCAGCAGAGGCTCTGCTTATGGTATTGAAGTTATATCTTATCGTCAATTATTACTATAATACCCTCTTCTTATTCTTTCTTTTTATTGGAGAAATTATTTCCTTAATTTTTCCCTATTTAGAACCTTTATGCATGAGATACTGCTTTTCGATCAATCGTATCATTCTCGGCTAGAATACCGTCAGCAGAGCATATTTTTTGCATATTGTTGTCCTTTTCTTTCTCGCATAACTTATCATCAATCCAAAGCGTCCTATCTCTTATTCATAACTATCTTTACACACTCCGCTCTCATTATAACCATACCTCTTGTCGTCCTATCATTGATATGCGTACTCTGTTTCATTTACTATCATACTGTTCACTCCCTTGCCTTGCTGTCAGAACAGCCCTTTCCCTATCTACTTGGTCGTAGGAAACCTCTCTTTTTAAGGAGTGGGAGGATTCCCATTACACCTTTGCATGCGCTATATTTATTCCACTTATTGGACTTGATATGTTGCTATGATATCCCATGATCGAATGACATGTGGCAGTATTATTAATTATCATGGCAATTTCTCTTGATATTATGGAATTTAGTTGTTACGTCTACTTGTTATTCCATTTTACCAAAGCAATTGCTCTTCTCTGCTACATTTTTTTGTTGTGTTAATCTTTGAAAATTGTAGGGCGAATATTGGAAGAATTCGAGCATTATGGGTGGAAAATTGGTTCACCGAGAACCCTTGGTGTTGGAAATTTCTGATAGAGCCGGGGAAATTTTGGTGTGCGCGAGATGGATTTCATATTTCATGAGGCTTCAAGCCCTTAGCAGTGAAATCACTCTTGAATTTTTACATCACTTACAGAATGGGTAGTCCATAGTAAAAGGTGTAAGAATAACAATATCGGAAACTGTGATAGCTGAAGTTTCTGGACTGTTGGCAGAAGGAGCAGTATGGCCTAAAAAGCACATAATGTTGCATGACACAGTGGAAATTTTCAAAGGCATAGGTGAAGAGCTAACCTGAAAAGGCAAGGGCATTCAACCGTCCTCTCTGGGAGAACCATGGTGCGAATTGGCAAGTGTCATCTAGAAGTACATTACCTGTGATGGTCGACGAGATGTGGTAAAACCACGACAACTTAAACTCTTAGCCATTTTAAAGAAAAAGCTTACTGTCAATTTGCCATTTTTCTTAAATTCATTATTGCATGATACAGCTAATAGAGTAAGATGGGCCAAACACCCTGATACTGTAGTCAGTCATCATGGTTTGATCAAACTGATTGTTAGTCACAGTCTTGCTCAACAAAATTTAACTTGGGATAATTTTATAGCGCCACTAGAGATTAGGCCAGACCCTGTAGTCCAAAATTCTGCAACCTTGGAAATTGGATAGCAGAACCCTGTTTCGAAGAGGAAAAGAACTGCTCATACAGTAATAGGACCTCATAAGTGTAGGCGTTCTGTGAGGCTAAACCCAGTTCAAAGGACTTTTGTAGATCCTCAAGGTAGCACCGAATGCCCGACAGAGCCATCTAGTCCAATTACTGTACAGGACTCTGAACCAGAACCGGAGGAAGAATGTAATTCTAAATCAGAACCAGAGGAAGAATGTAATTCTGAATCAGAACCGAAGGAAGAATGCAATTCTAAACCAAAATAGGGGGAAGAACATGATTCTGACCCAGAACAAAGGAAAGCACAATATTTTTTTCAAAATGATGGTGAACCAGAAAATGAAGTAGGGCCTTCTCAAACACCACCTATGAGCCCCCGAGATGATTTCTTGTAGGACTTTGAGGAAGGGATGGCCCAGGTTCTTGCAAATTTGAATGCATATATGCAACCTGGAGGATCACTTGACCAGAACCTAAACAAAGTTCAATCCTCAGGAGATTCTGGTCACACGGAAATTTTGCCTTCCCCAGAAGCTGTAGACCGGAAGAGGAAGTGGACACAAAAATAATTCATGAATCTGATAACCAATCAGGTGACACGGTTATAGTGGAACATAGCCAAGACGAGCACCAAGAACCCTTAGATACAAAGGGTATTGATAAACTTGTTCCTACAAAAGATGCTTCTTAGAAGAAGTGGGTAGCCGAAATAAAGTTAAGGAAGCTGAGGAAGAAATACCAGAAGCTTCAGAAGATGGTTAAGTGGCTACGTCGGAAATTAAAAGAAACTACAAATAGGAAAGCTCAGAGCACTACTCTTGAGTTAGTCACTGTGGCCACACAAACAGAAATATGTGAAGGTAAGGCAATAGGAACCTAGACCGAATCTATTTCTACTCAGACAGTTGCCACACAAACAAGCTCTCATATAGATTTAATAGATATGGCTATTCAGACGGAGGGTTTATCCTCTCACAATAAAGGCACCCAGACAGAAGAGATAGTCAATGATGCTCCATCAAGCAGTGATCCTATTCTTCTAGAGTTACAGGAGGAGTTGGTACAGGCCCAGCTTGCTTTAGCGCAATGTAAGAAGGAGATGGTTCCTCTGCAAAAGTATCAGGAGTTGCAGAAGCAATTCAATGACTTGACCATAATTGAGAGTGAAACTTTTGATAAGTCAAGGCAGGAGGAAGAAAAGTTGAGGAAAGTAAAATCCAAGCTAGATAAGTTCGTGGGTCAGATTGATGCTATTTTCTCTTTATATTATGTCGTATATCTTGCAGATCTCCTGCTACAAATTATGATTTGTTGTTGTTGGAAAGATATTTACTATTGAAGATTAAAGCTTTTAATGTCGGCAAGTCAGTTGAATTGAAGACAATTGAAGAATTTATAAAATGGTGTAAGGAGCATGGGATAAAAGTCCAACATCTTCTCTGTGAACTTTATTTGCATAATTTTTTACTAGAAGGGGAGGTGGATAATAATCTTAGCCCTTTTGTTGGGGACATTCAGCTCCAGGCCTTCATTTCCTTCGTAGCGAACCAACTCAAGTGGTCCAGGGCTTACAACACCTTTCAAAGGAAAGAACATGGACTGGATTTCTGGGTAAGGGGTGAGCCTACTCAACCCTTGCATCTTTTTGTTAGACATAAGAGGCTCATGAAACAGGAGGGAGTAATTAAGACTCTGGGGCCTATACATAAAGAAATTGTGCAAGCAGGAAGGACGTATTTCTTATCCATATAGGAAAGGTCCTTACTTGCATCCAAACAGAGATGGATGGTCTCTACCAATAGTGTCAGGAACAGAGAACCGTTTGGCTACAAGAATTTTAAAGCTGTCGTAGGTCGTTTTGTCACATATAGTAATATTATCTTGAGGGAAGGACCATATTGGTTAGGATGTCAATTTAGGAGCCCTATTATTTGGTACCCTCTTGAAGGATACCGTTCTAATTACAAGTTTCCTGAAGGTCATGAAGGGATAGCCTTTGCAAATTTAATACAAAAGCACGGTTTTAGGTTGTATAAACAAAAGGTCTTTCTTGCTTACTCTTTAATTGCATTACATAATAACTACTTATTTTCATGACGACATGAAACAAGGTAAGCAAGGAAGTATGTTGGGCTGTGCAACAAGTATAAATTTACCCTTGATTACATTACCCTTTTCCTCCTTTTTATGCATTTGTGCCATGATATAATAAGATTTTGATAGAATTTCGATAGAAAGTGAACGAAATCTATTTTGATATGAATTGGCTGTCAAAACTAACTTTCGTTTCTTTTTATGTAGAGATTAGTGAATGGGACAACTATTGTTCAATCTATTGAACAACAAAGGCTAAACAAGGAGAAAAGAGTGTGTCTTGTGCGGGCAAGTTGAGAAGAGAATTAGGAGGATCAACGCAAGATGGAAGATTGTCTGATAATAGTATTTAGTTGTGAATTCCTCAGGATCTCCTGATCTTGAGGAATCACATTTATCTCTTTTCCTCTTTGACTATAAGAGGGGAAAAATGTATAGAATAGAACAACTTTTTGCCTTTTTACTTCAATTGTAATTTTAATATATAGAGCGTTATTCTGAAGGATACATCGTGTTGTAATGACATTTGGATTTGATGAATAATATATAATTCGTGTTGCTGTTTATTCGCAATATTCTGAAGTAATTAAGCAGTAATCATTGGTGGCTTGGGCCCGGTCACTGGTGGATTTCACTGTTGTTCCCTGTTTTATAGTTTTACCTTTCTTTTACTACAAGTTTAATTACTCTGTTTTATAGCTTTACGATTGATTTACTTTCACCAGTGTTGAGTTTGTGTATTCATTGCATTAATTCTTATTTCTGTTGATTGGCTTCATTTATTTATGTCGTAGATTGATTTAATTATTAGGTAAGAATCATTTCTTGTTAATTGAAAGCTAGAGTGTTATTGGTTAGATTAGGTGTATTACTTTTATGCAGAAGTTTAGATTCAGCTAAAAGAGCTTTGTTATCGCTATGGTGCACTCGGTTGATGTAATTGCAATTAGAGTTTTTTATTAAGATTGAGTTTTGATGTTTGAATAAGTTAATTTCTTTGAAGTTACAAGTTGGTAGTTTATGGTTTGATCCATTTACTCTTGTATTGAAATCAATAAGTTATTTTAAAGCATTACTTTATGTAGATATAACGATTTCCATCACTTTCACATATTGTGTACACTCTTGAAACAAAAAGACTTACCCAGGTTGAGAATTAATGTAAGGAATTTAGGATTTCTAAAAGACACCTTATATGCACCCAACACATGTAAATCTTCACTGCATCATGGACTAATTCGGAAAAAATACTCAAGACTACTCTGTGGAAAGTAGCAGGAGCATTGCATAGGCCAAAGGAAGGACCCTATAGGAAAAGGTACCCCAAGGACAAGTGAATGTGGTCTTATCCCGGTCTTCTGGGCAGATCTAGATTTGGTTGTACCCACTGAGTCCATCTAGGAAAGAGAAAAAACGTTTCCCTTCCAAGCCATCTAGCACTTGGTCAATGAAGGGTAGATGAAAATGATCCTTCTTTGTGGCTTTGTTCAACTCCATGTAATCGACAAAAAATCTCTACTTACCATTTTTCTTGGGAACTAACACCAAAGGAGAGACCTACTCATTGTCAAAGATAGGGTAAATGAATCCTGCATCTAGCAGTTTTTGCAGTTCTTCTTTAACTATATCTTTAAGAGTTAGATTCATCCTCCTTTGTGGTTGTTGGACTGGCTTGCAAACTTCTTTGATGTATATGTGGTGAGTACAAACTTAGGGGTGTAACCCCTTCATTTCCTTGTAACTCCAAGCGAAGGCTCCTAGATTTTCTTTTAACATGTTTCATAGCTTCTCTTTTTCAAGAGTAGAAAGAGATGGATTGATTTTCAAGGTTCTCTCTGGGCTGATTTCTATGGTTTCTACATGGAGTGGGTTGGAATCGACCAAGCATAATTCAATTGGATGATTTTTCTGGGTTTCCTTTACTGCTTCTTTTAAGGGTAATGAACTGGGAGTTGGACTTTGGAGTCGGTGTTCAATCAAGTCATCCTCATCTTGTTGTCCTCCTCCCATGGTTGATTCTAAAGCATAAAGTTGGGCAGAATAAACTTCCTCTTCTTCCTCCTCCTCCAACCATAAAGTTAAGTCATGCTCTAGAGAAGGTTGAGCAGGAGGGTATAAGACTAACAGCTTGGCCAAATGCCCATTCTTGATGGTCATATTCCCAGCTTTGTAGCTAATGTAAGCATCGGTAGTGGCCAAACATCGCCTCCCAAGGATGAGAGGGTAACTAGTAAGTTTAGCCCTAGGCTGGAGAACTAGGAAATCTGTAGGGTACTCCCAAGAGTCAATGGAGACCATCACATCCTCAAAAATTCCGTCAGGGGTTACTGTGGAGCGGTCTGCAAGTTGCAGAACTGTTGTGGTCTTCCTCAATGAACCTTGGAGATTGAGCTTGATCATGGTGTCCTTGGTCAACACATTAATGGCAACCCCAAGATCAATCAAAGTGTGTGGGACAATGGTGCCATTGATGTGCACATCTACTACATGGTTTCCAGGGTCCAAATATTTTGGACAGATTACCTGCCCCAGCATTAAGTCGGACAGCTGTCCAATGACATTAATGGTAGGGATATCCAATTTTTGCCTCCTTGGATGCTTGAAGCACGTCTCCTTAATCAACTTATTGTAAATGGGAACATTTTTTATTGCCTGGAGAATAGGGATGGTTACACATAGATTTTTCAATTCTCCTAGAAGTTCAGTCTCTTCTGGGGTAGGCTCAAGTGGTTGGACTAATCTCTTAGGAAAGGGTGGATTTACTTTAAGGTTTCTTTCCTCTCTTTCTTCCTCAACCTCCCTAGGTGGAGGTGGAGGTTGGTTATCTAGGATAACTCTCCCAGATCTCAAGTTAATCTCCTGGATTTCCACAACATAAGCTAGATATGATGTCTCTCCACTGTATACTTGGTGAGCCTGCCTGTTGTTCGGGTTCAGATTTGGCTGGGTAGGCATCTGGGGTTGCTTGGGTGGAGTAGAGTGTAGGAGCTATGGTTGGGAAGGTGTTGGAAGAAATAGAGCTGGAGCATTGTTGTATTGGGGCCTCCACCCCTGAAGTGGGGTATTCCACTGAGGTTGTGGCGGAGCATAAGGTTGAAATGACTGGCTGATTGGCTAGAGTGATATTGAGATGCATAGGACCAAGGAGGGGGTGTAGACCAGGAAGGATGAGCAGGGGGTCCCCAAGAAGGTATGGCTGTGGTTTGGTTGGGGTTTTCATATGCATGGGACGACCCTTGCATGCCTTGCTGGTATGGTCTAGGCCCATGAGGTCGCCTTTGGTTAATGTAGCAAAGGTGCTCAGTGACCCCTTTAGCTCCTTGATATACAACTTTAAGTCTGGGTATAGAAGGGCACTTTTCTGTGGAGTGGTTTTCTTCATAGACCGAGCAAATTTCAATAGAGATCAATGGACATTCATTCCGGGGATGCCTCCTGGTGCATCTAGGACAAAAAATGGCCAAAGCTCTCTCTGCTTCCTCCTACTTCCTCTCAATGTTCATGGTGTCCATTTGCAAGGAAAGGGTTTGCAGCATCTCACTTTTGAAATCTTCCAGCATGTTTCCAATTTCACCCTTGATGGATGGCTTGGAAGATGATGTACTCGCCATAGGTTGACTACCCCTACCATTTTTCCTAGCTTCCCTAGAATGGTTTCTAAAGACAGTCTTGATATCCTCATAAGGTAATTGGTAGATATTTCTTCCTGTTAACAAATGTAAGGTATCTAGAAGATCTTCTCTTACTCCCCTAAGCTGGACCAACTTTAGTGACTCAGGGTTAAGTGTGCACCTGGCCCTTTTGTAACTAAGCTAGAATCTTTCTTCGTAATCCTCTAAGGATTCATCATTGCCTATGGTCATCTTGAAAATTTCTTCTTTAGTATCCTTTGACCGACAGTAGTCCCGATATTTGTTGTTAAAGGCTTGCTGCATCTGAGCCCAAGTTGTGATGCTATCTCCAGGTAAACTCATGAACTAGCGCAATATTACATCCTTGAGGGTAGATGGAAATAGTTTTAACTTTTTCTCATCATCTGTATAGTCATAAGTTCGGCATATAACATCAAACTCAAACAAGAAAGTGTTGGGGTCCTCTGTGGTCTGGCCATGGAAATGAGGTAGGGCAGAGGGGCTTATATTTTTCATCTTAGTGTCCTCATTGGTTTCCCTGGTGGGGAAGGAACCCTCAACTCTCTCTCTATTTCCTCTGTCATTTCGGTTTTCGTCCATTAGTTCAGTGGGAATGGGTTCCTCTTCTTCTTCTTCCCCTGTAGGTTCTTCAAATATGTCAGGTTGCCCACCTAAGGGTTCCTCTAGTTCACAACCGCCAAAGAAGAGAGAAAGTTGGTTGTTGGATGCAGTGGGGGTATTTGGCAAAAATTTCCCTTTGTTATCCCTATTCCTATGAGGCATGAAAGGAAATATTTTTGGTTTGTTTTTGTATTTTTTAAAACTTGGAAAGTACTGGTAGAATTGAAATTTCTGATTGAATGAAAATTACTGACATAATGAAAAAGCTACTTGTTGAATTGAAATCTTACTTGCAAAATGGAAAGGAAAGCAAACAAAAATGAAAGAAAGGAAACAACTAGATTACTTTTGCATAAATAAACTAATGGCAGAATATTGAAGACAAGAAATAGAAGAAAACAAAGCAGTACTCACATTCTACTCAGACACCTCCCTGGAAACAGCGCCAAAAAGTGATGAGCGCCAATATTGCAGCAAGGATGCTGCAACTCCTGGGCTATAAACTTTACTTATCAACCCAGGGTTCGTACAAACTTGGAGGTGACAGTGTTGTATGCACAAGTAAAAGTGATGGTTTTTCCTATTGTCATTGTTTAGCTGGCGACAGACCACTGGGGTTCCAATCCAGACTTCTATGGAGTTAGAAGAAGCTTTATTCTTTATGGAAGAAAGGTAAATCTACTCTAAGAGAGTTACTCTACTGCAGTAATGGAGAAGGCCAACATGTAATGCTAAACCACACCATACCCTAATTAACCATTTAAGAAGCTATGCTAAGTAGAAATTCTAAATCAACATAAAACAAATGCTACTATCTAAGTTGTAGAAGTAAGAAGCATCAAACAATACTAATGTACAAGTAAAGAAACTAAATTAAATTTGTTTTCACTTTTTTGGTCTTTTTATGCAAAATCAGGTATGCAAACTAATTGTTCTTGTGGATGTGACAGGTGGATTAAGGATGTTTGAGGATGGCTAGAAGGTTTATGAAGTGGTTGGATAGTGTGCAGGGCCCCTAGGAGGAGTTTTGTGACTTTCTAGAGGTTTTCCATCAATTTGGCCTCAAAACATGCCATTTCAGGAAAACCTACAGGATGTACTAGAAACCTACAAGATGATCCTGTAGGAATTATAGGAAACCTACAGGATACGGCCGAGAGCTAAATGTGAGGTTTTGGAGGTGATAGGAGGCTTATGAAAGGTGTGTGATGGGTGGAATGGAGTGTCAGAAGGTCTAGGATCATTCAAGAGTCAATATCCAAGATGATAGATGGCTATATTCGCTAAATGTGTTTGGGAGAATTTCAATGAAAAATGATGAAAAACTAGTGAGGGTGATGGTGAAAACAAGGGATGGCTAAGGTGGATGAAGTGGAAGGTGGCTGATGGCTATGAAGTCTTAGTCTCCTCCTGAAGCACCTACTCTGTATAAAACACGTGTGTCTTCCAAAAATCTATGCAACAAGATGCATTTTCATAAACTAGAAAAGCAGAATTAATGAGTCAACTGCCTATACTATGCATGAAGAAAGCTTCTTAAAGGAGTGAAAGCATGAGTGAGATCTGTTGCAGAAATGGAGATGAAAAATATGACAATGAAATCTACCTTGCAACATTAACCAAATACTAAATTAAAGACAACAAACTCCAAAGCTCATAAAAGAACTAGAAATCTGTGTTTTTGGGGTTTCTTAAGGGTCCCTTCCTCAAGTCACGGTCCCAGAGGGAGGAAGTGAGGCCGAGAAACATGCTAACAACCTTGTGGTGATCCTTGTTCTCCTTGCTAACCTGCTACTTGAAATAAGGCACAAATGGAAGAAAATTATCACACAACCAGTCTAATATACACTACTTGTAATGGAAATGCATCTAATGAGAAAATTAACAATGAAACTATGGATATAAACTAAACATACATGTATAATAAAGAGGAGCCTTAGATGCTAGGGTTTGGCCCTAACCCAAGAGCTTCAACCCTCTGAGTTAACTCAGTGCTAGCTCAAAACAAAACTCATTCTTATTACCAAAACAACAAATTACATCAAAAGAACTGTCAAAAGTTTTACAGCTCTAAAAGAGAGTAGAGTTTTACAATAAAAATCTGAATCCTAGTGAGGTCCTAGGTCTCTTTACTTATACATCTGAAGTCCCCAACGACTTCCTTAAAATTAGGGAGGCTCGGCTTCCAAACTTAAGATAAAATGGTGCTTTATATCTCACTTGCTCGACTGCCTTCTAGTCCTCATGATTTGGTTGTTTGCACTCTGAGCTGATGTGATGAATGGAGGAATATTTGAATGGAGGAGTAGTAAATGAGGAGGATTTACCTCCTATAATCCGTCTCCCTTGATCCCATTCGAGTTTTGACCTTGGTCTTTGCCAAAATTCCTTGATTTTCTCTTTCAATCCTGCCTTCAATGCACATTAGACCTCAAAGCATAATATCCAACTCTAACTCACCTCATAAACAAAATATAATAAAAAACATGTAATAAGTTATGAGAAAAGTTGTTTTGACTAAGCTAGGAGGTGAATTAAGGCCATTATAATTACCCAATGATGAGGCTCATCAACCTCCATGCAAGAGTATTCTTCCCTTCAACCAAGACTTTTAAGGCTCCACACTACCTCCTTTTCCATGCTGAAGTTTCCCTAATTCTGCGGCCTAAAACATAATTCCCTTGCTCCCTATACTGAGTTTCTTTTATCCTCCAATGAGCTCTTGCGTTGCAATATTGGATGCTCAAATTCCTTGCCTTCACCCTCTATTTATACACAAATGAGGGGCTCCATAGCATCACAATCTAGGTGCTTCCAAAACTAGTCAAGTCAACTTAACACCAAGCCGACCTTAACATATGTGTGAAAACTCCATCATAAAACTTCAAAAAATCATAAATCTTCAACAAAAACTCAGAATCGGATGATTCTCATTGCGTTAGTATCATCTTGCCAAGATCTATCATCCTCATCTATCGCATGTCGAAGACTCGACACGGTTTTTGCCCAAACATCAATGGGTGCAAAACCTCAGGGTTAGGTTCCAAGGCCACAAGCCTACTTGTGGTGCTTTTCCCTCCAACCCACAAACACTAGGGCTGGGAGCACCTCCCAAGCTACGCAAAAATCAACACTCCCTCTTAGCGAGGGAGGTACTTCCAATACTAGGAAGTAACCATTATCATCTGGCGGTACTAGCCCATCTGGCATCCATCACTGTAGAATGAATTTGGAAATCTTGGTAGTGCCTTTGTCTCATCAAATTCAAACTTGAAGGTCCAAAACCTTCATTTGGCTGCTCCCTCTAAGGCTAGACTCCCTCTAAGCCTACATGATCTCCACTAGCTCAGTCCCGCAAGCACTCATCCTCCTAGATCAAATACCATTGGTGAAAATCCCACTAATGTCGGATATGCAACATTATGATCCAATGAATACTCTAGCTTGCCAATACGTAGTCCATAACATGAATCCAATCAATCAAGTTGATCTCGTCCATGCCAAATTGACTCTCTAGTTGTCCAAACCATCCATGACAAATCAACGGAAGTCCATGATCAACAATATGACTTACAACAAAATTTTGCTCACTAGGCTCACCACCAATCCACCAGAACTCCCAACCCATCTCGCCATGTAACATGTCAAGACTACATCTCCATGTCCTCAGCTAAACCCCCTGCTCCATGATCTAGACACTGACAACTCCCTCTGAGTTTCTTCATTGTGCACACTCTGATTCACTGTCCCTCAAAGTAGCTCATATGTGCTTTGATACCATGTTGAATTTCCATGATCTTGGGTCTAGGTTAGAATCTTAAAATATTTGACGCTACCAAACCAAGACTCTTAACGATACTACTTTGTATAACAAAATATAAACAACAGTAAATCACACATGCATAAAATATAGACAACTTTTTACAATTTTCAACCCAACTTTGTTATATTAAACAACATATAATACAATAGTATAGGGCTCTCGTACAAGGGAGAATAGTACTCATACATTCACTAGTACAAGATACAAAACTGGGGCTTAGTGTCATTCCATCGACAACCAATCATCCCTCAACAAGATACTTTAACTATTTGGCCAATGAAGTCAACTCTCTTAGCTCCCCTCGGTCTTACCTTATACCTGCCTGGTCCTTCGGCTCTCGATCTACAACTCTTGCCTCTATCAACGCTCCAAGTCCATCTCGTCACTGAACCTCAGCTATCCATTCTGCTCCCTAGTTGTGCCTTAGTCATCAAGGCCATAACACATGGAGACTCATGTCGAGTTGTTCATATCTCTGCTTGTGAACAACTCTCGATCTACCCATTGCTCCTCCTTAGTTACTCAAGGACTTCAACCCACTATAGTCTTCCTATGCTACTACGATGAAGACCAACATAGGGAATTGAGGGCTACCTCCTACCACTATAAGATGTCCATATCCCTCAATGAACACAAGCTAGGATGACTACCCATCATCTACTATAGAATTCCTTCTCCATACACAAGTCTTGGGCTCCACAAACTGCTCCTGGATGATCAAACCCTTGAGCTCAACAACTGCCTTTCTCACAACTACATTTTTCTATTAAGGTGTTGTTCACTGGATTCCAAATTGGACACTGTCACACTATCCTCTAGCAGACCATAAGTGCCCAATCACGTCCACACTAGGTCCACTCTCATGATGCCCTCTAATAGTCCATGAGTGACCAAATCCATGTTGTAGCATCTACACCTAGTTAGGGCATCCCCACACCCAAGAGACCCTTACACATAGCTGCCCACAGACTTGTCACCAACTGCCCTTTGCTTATGCAATAGAGGAGCTATTGAAAAAATCTAGGCCCACCAATATGTCCTCACCTAGGACACCATGAAATCATCATACAAGAGGCCATCTATAATTCCTTATGTTGTTGTCTTCTTACCTAGGGATTTATGCTTCCTACTATAGCAATTTCCCACTAAGAAACCCTTTCTTCTAGCTGCCACAATAATCCAACATGTGTGGCTCCCTAACAGTCCTTGTTAGGCTCCTCCAAACAAATCCCAAGGCCTCCTACATCTACTCATCAACTGATCCTAGTCTGGTCAAAACAATGACCCAACATAAGACAATTTTGCTCAAAGTATGTTGTTATGTTGTTGTTAAGATTATGACTTGTTAGGGCTTCTTAGCTTGTTGCATCAACCCTTAAACAATCACTGAAATGACACCCAAACACTATGCCATCATCAAGGAAGGGTCCTCTGCTTCTTGGTTGTAGTTATGGGCACAAATATACCCCAAAACCTCCCTACGCAACCCCTGTTTTAAGTTGGTTAGGCCTGTGGCCTACCACAAAGACTTGTTGTCACCTACAACTAACCAAAACATATTTTCCTTGCCTCTTATTGCTGCCCAACAAACCTGCATCTATCCCTCTCTCACTAGGGCCACATGCAAGATTATTCTTCCCTTCAACCAATGCCTAGAAGGCTCCACGCTGCCTCATTTTCCACGCTGAAGTTTCCCTAGTCCTATGGTCCAAAAAAAAGTGCCCTTGCTCCCTAGACCGACTTTATTTTATCGTCCAAGGAGCTCTTGCATTGCACTATTGGATGCTCAAATGCCTTGCCTTCACCCTCTATTTATACACAAATGAGGGGCTCCATAACGTCACAATCTAGCGGATTCCACAACTAGTCAAGTCAAATTAACACCAAGCCGACCTTAACATATGTGTGAAAACTCCATCATATAACTTCAAAAATTCAAAACTCTTCAACAACAACTTGGAATTAGATGATTATCGTTGCACTAAAATCGTCTCACCAAAATCTATCATCCTCATCTATTGCATGTTGAAGACTCGTCACAATTTTGGCCCAAACATCGATAGGTGAAAAACCCTTGGCTTGGGTTCCAAGCCCATAAGCCTACTTATGGCATAAGCTTACTTGTGGCACTTTTCCATCCAACCCTCGAACACTAGGTCTTGAAGTACCTCCCAATCTACACAAAAAACAACAACATACATTGAGATATTCCATCCTTTATTTGAATCAAATAGATCAACTTTGTGACACAATGACCTCTTCCTCCATTTGTAAAATATGTTATATAAACAATTAATTGGTGTCCCATAGTTTGATTAGTGTTTTTATCAACTAAAATTGAGTAAAATGGGCTATGTAAAATCTCTTCTTTTAGTTTATTCCATTACACCTCTTTAGCGGCTTGAAGAAACTCTTTTCCTGATGTTGTATTCATGTATATAGAATATTCATCTGTTAGAGGCATGTTTGGAGTGCATATATACCTATTCAAGTAACATATTGACTTATACATTTCTAAATATAAACAATTTATAATAACAAAATACATGTTGTCAATCACTAATATAATCTCTCCTTCAAAACATCTACCGTTAGTTCGATATGTTTATTGATTGGAATATTACTTTGTTTTCTTTCTCCCTCCAATAGTTGTAAAGAGAATTTATGATATTCTCATTCTACATGGCCACTTATACCACTAACTTGAAGAGTGATACTTCCCTCTTTTGAAAATGAAGTCTCTCTTTTAAATTTAACACACCAAGAACATTTTATCCTTTCATTACCATTACAATATTTTACAACATAAGCCCATGGAAATATTGTCTTCCATTTAGATTTGAATATTCTTTTGTGTTTCTTTGATGGGTTTTCTCTTTCAACAAGCTCTACACTATCTAATTCATCATCTTCATGTAGATGAGCATCAAATTCATTTTGAAGATTACATGGTTGATTAGAATGTTGTGGGGACCAAATGCATCAACAATTGACAATTGCTTTTTATCCTTCTTAAGGCGACCAATAGGAGACATTTTTCAAGATTTACACCTATTCAATCAATAAAAACAATAGAATAAGTAAATATATAAATGAAAAATCCTTTAACAAGATTGAGGAAGACAAAATTCAACGTTAGCAAGATGCCATTGGATTTGACTACATATTTCTTAATAGGTTATCCATTGCTTTGTTGAAATATTTATTTTATAACATTCAAGGAAACTTGTAGTTTTATGAGAGGGAACAAACACTTCATGATAGATGGTACTTGGAAAAGAATTACATATGGATTTAAGTAACTAAAACAAGCAAGATTTTGAATGAGAAAAATATAGTTATGAAATCCAATACCCTTGGTATAAGATATATATTATTTTTTCAGTTGTAGATTCATATAATTATGATGATAAAAATTCCAACCATTAACAATGTATACCCCAAATATGGCTCCAACAACCATGCCTCGAATGGAAAGATGGAAAGAAATTGTGTTCATGGTGTTTGGCCCCAATGCTTATTTCCTCGAGTGTGGATTCTATGGCACTCTGCAAGATATATTAAGTGACCATGAAGGGTACCATTACTTTAAGGAGTGTTATATTAAAGAATCCATAGGCTGAAAAACAAAATGCAAATGAAGATATGAGGAGGATAAGGAAGAATACCTTGACAGTCTAGCATCATATGTGATCTAGGGAATAAAAAATATAGTAAAAAATCAAAGGTCTCAAAAGTGCTCGAAACTAATGCCAAATTGTAGATCTCATTGTTCTGATTCTAATGACACTTGAGTCACCTCAATATGACATTGTATGTGAAAGTTATCATGTCTTGAATTTTTTGGCAAATAACTAAAAATCAACTTGTAGGGTTGACTCGATTGTTGACTAGGCAGGTTGTACGTTGATGTGGCCTTGACATCAGCAGTTTGAATAGGAAGTATAGATGTAAGAAAATTCAATCCTATGTTGACATGTGGCAGGTCATATAGGTCAGGTTGACGAAGTTTCATTAGTTCGCGAATTTTGGATTGGAAAATCAGGAAGGCGTCACATGGCACTTAGATTTTGTGCAAAATTTTGTTTGGGGACTAACTGACCCTGACGGGGTTTGACCCTGTGACCTCCATTAGAACAACCATGCGTCTTATCATTGGACCACACACATCTTTCTTATTTAATAACATATAACGATTATATTTAATTTGAGGTGGTTCGACAGTTGCGGGGGGGGGAACCTGGTCACATAATACACCATGTAACCATGGCGAAGGTGGAAGTGGAGGGGAAGGCAATTAAACCAACCCATTGTCCCAACAAACACCATATAACTGACAACGTTTTATTCGGAGGGCCAGGCCTATGGCACCTTGCTTGCGCCCCACCCATGACCACATGACCACTATGCAACTAGGAGTTGGGGTTGGCGAGGTGTGTGGCCTCCATTAATATGAAAATCAATCGTGAATGATCTCAATTAATTAATGAAGGTATTACAGACTCGTGCTAGGGTGTGCCTATGTTATTTTAAGCAACGGATCGATAAGATTGTGAAATGCATAGACACTTGAAACAGTAAGAGAAACACAGTAAGCAAATACAAAAACACAACAAATTTAATAAGGAGCTCACCCAATCCTCCTGGGCTACGTCTCCTGGTCCAGCCTTCAGTGGCAGCCTTTTCTATTGTGTCTTAAAGTAGAGATTTTACAAATAGGAGCTCAATTTGAATCTCACTTAACAGATGATGATCAGCAGGGTGGTACTTGGATCCCCCAAGCCTCTAGAGTACACAGACTCCCCCTTACTAAATCCCGACCTCAACTGGTCTCGATGGTATGAGCCCAATTTGGTACTCAATACCAGACAGGTATACATAGAGGAGTTGCTTGAACCTCTCAAGCCTTCTCTGGAGGTCATAGACTCTCTCTGTCTCTATTTGCTCGATGTTGTCTTTGCTCTGCAGGTCAGCTCAGCTTCTCTGTTCTCTGCAATTCGCTTCTTTCTCTACTTCTGTTCCCCTCTACTCTTTATCTGTTCGTGGCTTAAAGCCAATCTGCTCCCTGACTGTTCGTTTCCTCTTCCTAGCTCTCTGGATCGCCTTCCTTTGTCCACTGGAATTCCCCTACTCTGTGTCATCATCGCTATGTAACGCTGCACAGAGAGGTGGCCACTTGTCTCCTTATGAACTGAGTGTCAGTTTTCTTTGAACGGTCGTTATTTCCATTACTCCAGGATTTTCCCACGAAACTGATTCTTCTGCCAGCTCATCGATCACGCCGAACCTCAACTCTTTATGTGCCTCAGTATATTTCCCCGTCGAATCTGGTCATCCATCGGGTTGATTCTCCGTCGTTGATCTGGAGCCTCCAGATCCTACGATCTCCGTCTATATCGCGTGGGTAAGTTGCTCGATCGTTACTCATTTGATGTAAGTGGTTTTCTCTCTCATCTGCTGGACACGCATCGCCCGGTGTGTGGCATCACACTGAACTCGCCCAAACCTACTTATCGCTTGAAGTGCACACGATATCCTGCCGGTTTTGGGCGTGGGACCTGCCTTCTGATGGTTTTCGCAGGATTTCTTGTTTTCCTCGTGGCCAAGCGCTCGGGGCTTTCCTTCTCTGAGGGTTTTGCCCTGCGATACGCGATTAGCGCTTTGCGCTAATTGCATATCAAAAACTGCCTTTGTTTCTGGATCTGGGCTTCCAATTGCCAATTTGCGTCCATGCACGGTCTCCATGGGCCAATGGTCAGCGCGCTTTGACCAAGGATCCTCGTTGTTCCGTGCTAGCCACAAATTTCCATTGTCTAGAGGTCATTTCTGATAAGCTCGTCATTCATAAGATTTTGAAGCCTGACATAATTTGAAACCGTCATGGAAATGTTTAAGGATCTAATTCGGATCACGGCCTTCCCACTGAAAAAGCTTTTGGACCACCAAAAGTTGGTTTTCTAGCATCGACTAAGTGAGGGTATAATTGTCTCACTTGTCCAATCTCTATCCATTTTTCACTGCTTGGCTTTGAACCATTAAGTCCAATCCTGAGGTACTCAACATCTCCCCTGCTTATTGTCCTCACCTTCCTGTCCAGAACTGTGTCTTCCTGCAATTTGTTGAGATATTCAAGTAACAGATCATCAATAGAAGGCAATTGACTCTGCTCTTCGGGATCTTCAATTAATGAAGGTTCAAATAGTCTCTAGCTGTCTGCATTGACGACTGAGTAGATGTGCATGTAATCTGGTAAATCAAGGCGAAAAGCATTCTCACCAATTTTCTCAAGTATCTTGAAAGTTCCATACCTTATTGGCTTTAGGTTTTTACCTTCACCTTGCATCCTGTCCTTGCTGATATACAGCCAGAATTGATCACCAGCTTGGAAACTATGCTCCATCCGATGTTTGTCATGCCTTGCCTTGTATTTAGCTTGGCTCTTTTCCAGTGGTTCTTGTACTACCTGGTGAATCTCTTGGATTTGTTCAGCGAACTTGGTTGCCTTGTCCACATCACTGTGTCCATCAACTTCTATGTCTTTACCAAAGAAAAAATCCAAGGGAGACCTTGGTGTGAAACCAAAACAGGTCTCAAAAGGAGATCTTTGTGTAGAAGAATGTTTTGCTCAGTTGTAAGCATGTTGCACATAACACAAATGTTCATCCCAAAGTTTGGGATGCTTGCTACAATAGACTCTAAGCCACTGGATCACTGTCCTGTTGACCACTTCTGTTTGGCCATCTGTTTGTGGATGAAAAGCTACGCTTTTCTTTAGTCTAGTGTCCATCAGTTCCCATAGACTCGACCAAAACTTCCCAACAAATCGGGCGTCTTGATCAGATATAATGGAAGTGGGTAATCCAAAATGAACCCATACATGCTGAAAGAACAACTTGGCAGTTTGTTCAGCTATAATTTGTTTATTACAAGGTATCAAAATACACATTTTGCTAAACCTATCCACAACAACATATAAATAGTCATGACCTTTCCTAGATTTAGGCAGTCCTCTAAAAAAGTCCATGGAAATACTTTCCCAAGGATGAGAAGGAACTGGCAGTGGAGTGTACAAGCCTAGTTTTCTATCGTTGGGCTTGCTTTTAGCACACATGGTACATCCTCTTACATATCTAGAAACTGTCTCATTCATTTTTGGCCAATAACAAAATCTTTGCAGCTGTGCAACCGTTTTACTTACCCCAAAGTGACCTGATATTAGAGAAGTGTGTGCTTCTCAAATTATCTTTACTCTTTCAGTTTGTGGAATGCATAGCTTCCCACAATGTGTAAGAGTCGGTCCTTGACATGATAATCCAATTCTTCTACTCATTTGCCTTGACTTAAAGTTGCATATACATCTTTGAAATCTATATCTTGAGCATATTGTTTAATGTAGCTCTCATGCAGTAATGAATTATGCTTAAGTATAGTGGATGCATTTATAATAGGTCTAGATAACATATCTGCAACTTTATTGTGTATGCTCTTTTTATATATGATGACTAAATGAAACTGCTGTAAAAATCCCATCCATCTATAGTGTATTGATTGCTGCAGCTTAGTTTGGGAGTGTAGATATTGAAGTGGTTGATGATCAGTGTGTATAACTGTCTCTTTGCCCATTAAGTAATGTTTCCACTTTTTCACACTTTGTACTAATGCATACAATTCTTTATCATATGTGGGATAGTTAACTATTGCAGAATTAAATGTTTCAGAATGATAACATATGGGTTTACTGTATTGTATCAACACTACTCCCATGGCATAGTCACTGGCATTTGTTTGGATCTCAAATGGTCTTTGAAGATCAATCAGTGCTAGTACTGGTGTTGTACTAATCTTTTCTTTCAAGGTGTCGAAGGCTTTCTGTTGTTTGCCTCCCCACTGAAACACCTTGTTCAATCCTGTTAAAGCATGTAAGGGAGCTGCAATTAAGGAAAAGTTAGAAATGAACTTTCTCCAATATTGTGCTGCTCCTAAGAAGCTTCTCACTTTTGTAGTAGATTTGGCTTTAGGCTAGTTTACAATGACTGCAACTTTAGAGGATCTATCTTCAATTCACCACCCCCTACTATATGTCCCAAATAATTCAAAGATGTTTTTTCAAATTCACATTTTGAGAGTTTAACATAAATTTTTTCTCTTTTCAAAACATCTAATGCCTGCTTAACATGCTTTAAATGTTCTTCTCATGTTTTGCTAAATATAAGAATGTCATCCAAATATACAATAACAAAATCATCAAGAAAAGGTCTGAGTACATCATTCATTATTCTCATGAAAGTAGCAGGAGCATTAGTTAAGCCAAAAGGCATAACCAGCCACTCATACAATCCCTACTTTGTTTTGAAAGCGGTCTTCCATGCATCTTGTTCTACAACTCTGACCTAATGATATCCACTATGCAAGTCTAACTTGGAAAAATAAACAACTTCTTTCAATTGATCTAATAGATCATCTATGCGAGGAAGGGGATAATGATTTTTGATCGTTATCTTATTCAGTGCTCGGTAATCAATGCACATTCTCCACGAGCCATCTTTCTTTCTCACCAAAACGATTGGAGATCCACATGGTGATGTGCTAGGTCTGATGAACCCCTTTTCGAGCAACTCCTGCACTTGCTTCTTGATTTCTACATTCTCTAAAGCAGGCAACCTGTACATTCCAATGTTAGGCAATGGACCATCTTGCTGCAAATTAATATCATGCACTATTTCCTTTTTGGGTGGCAAACCTTTAGGTTCTTGAAACAAGATATCATACTCTGAAACAAATTTTTCTAAATAAACTTGTTGTTTAGCATCACAACCCTCAAATACATTGGTTTTATCAGGTTTCTTTTCCTTTACAACCATCAGTAAAAACATTTTGCATGAATTTACAATTCATTTCATCTGCCCTGAGTTTATGAGAGTATAATTATTCTTGAGCTTACAAAGTATTCGATTCCATCTTTAACGAATAGATACTTGTTCTCAGCTCTATAGAAAATAGCTTTTCTATCGTACAAGTAAGAACTTCCTAAAACAATTCCACATATATCCAGAGGAACTATATCTAACTCAACCTCATCTACAAATGCTGACCCGAAAGAAAACTTAAGTTTACATTGTCTAGTCACTTGTAGTTGTGTTCTATCACTTAACCAACCTAATGGGTATGGTTTCTTGTGAGGTGTAGTCAGTAATCCCAACTTCTTTACAATTTCTTCAGAAATCAAATTTCCTTGTGAGCCACTATCAAACAAAGTATCAATCTTTTGATGCTTGGAAATAAATTGTATATGGAAAAGCTCATGTCTTTTTCTCTCATTTTCTTCATCAATAGTAGATTTTGCAGAATTACTAGTAGATGCTTCAGAATTCTTACCTTTTATACCTGTGGCTGCAATGGTTGTTTCATCTCCTGAGTCCGACCCCAAATCTTTCTGAATAGCTGCAGCAGTCTTCTTCTTCTTTCCCTTGAACTTCTTAGGTCTCAGCTCCAGATGCAGAATCCAACAGTGCTCATCATCATGCACATCCTTCTTACAGTGAGTGCATGAAGACTTTGTCTTTTGTGTAGTATTGGCCTTCCTTTCTTTCCATTTCTATTTTCTTTTCTCCTTATTCTTGTTTTCAATGGGCTTGGATGATCCCCCAACTTCTGGGTTCCCATTCTTTCCTCTGGCTTCTATATGCGTAGCTTGAACATATACCTCATCTATACTAGTGGGATTAAACATGAGGATAGTGTGCCTCATGTAGCTTCGTAGACCACCTATGTACATCAACAGATTCTTGAGTGAGTCTAAAGAGATTCCTAGAATCAAAGCTCTCTTCCTAAATTCTTGGGTATAACCTATACACTTTTCCCTTTCAATTGGCGAAGAGTTTTCCAGTTCATCATGGCTTGCTACATGTAAGCTAGTGGATAGAACTATTTTTTGATTGCAGAAACAAATTCACTCCAGACAGAAAGAATCTTACCATGCTTCTTCATATTAGCTTGGGTCCTGTATTCCCACCATACCAAAGCAGTGCCTTCGAGGCGTAGGCTGGCCAACTGAATCTTACTCTTGTCTGAGTCGATACTCTGCACTCTGCAATAAACATCAATTTGTCTGATCCAATTATCCAACTTTTCTGCATTCAACTCTCCATCATATATGGGTAAATCAAATTTAACATCTAATTTGATCAAAGATGTCTTTTGTTTATGTTCAGGGCTATTAGGAGGTGTGAGAAAGCTTTCTTCTTTCCCTTTGCCTTTTGAGTGGTCATGGAGGAGAGATTCTTGTTCTCCTTTATCTTGTTTTGAGCCTAATGAATCTTGATCTTTGTATTTCCTAAAGTCCTTATACATTTCCTCTAGCACGGACTTCATTGCCAGGAAACTATCTATAAATTGGGGATCAGGTCCCAAGGGACTTTATTCTGACATTTTCTTTTGAGGATAGACTCTTCCAATCTCTGGGTTAGTTTCGACCAATTCTCCTTCTCCTAATTTAAGCTTTGATCTAGTTAGTATTCAACAACAAAATCTAGCATAGGCTTGTCTAACCTTAACAACCTAATGCTCTAATACCACTTGAATGATCTCAGTTAATTAATGAAGGTATTACAGACTCATGTGTTGGGGTGTGTGTATTTTATTTTAAGCAATGGATCGATAAGATTGCGAAATACACAGAAACTTGAAACAATAAGAGAAAGAAAGTAAGCAAATACAAAAACACAACAAATTTAATAAGGATTTCACCCAATCCTCCTGGGCTATGTCTCCTAGTCCAGCCTTCAGTGGTGGCCTTTTCTATTGTGTCTTAAAGCAGAATTTCTACAAATAGGAGCTCAATTTGAGTCTCACTTAACATATGATGATCAGTAGGGTGGTACTTGGATCCCCCAAGCCTCTAGAGTACATAGACTCCCCCTTACTGAATCCTGAACTCAACTGGTCTCAATGGTATGAGCCCAATTTGGTACTCAATACCGGAAAAGTATACACAGAGGAGTTGCTTGAACCTCTCAAGCCTTCTCTGGAGTTCACAAAATCTCAGACTCTCTCTATCTCTGTCTGCTCGATGCTGCCTTTGCTCTGCAGGTCATCTCAGCTTCTCTGTTCTCTGCAATTTTCTTCTTTCTCTACTTTTGTTCCCCTGTACTCTTTGTCTGTTCATGGCTTAAAGCCAATCTGCTCCCTGACTGTTCGTTTCCTCTTCCCGGCTCTCTGGATCACCTTCCTCTGTCCGTTGGAATTCCCCTGCTCTGCGTCATATCGTTGTGTAATGCTGCACAGAGAGGTGGCCACTTGTCGCCTTATGAACTGTCAGTTTTCTTTAAACGATCGTTATTTCCATTACTCCAGGATTTCCCCACGAAACTGATTCTTTTGTCAGCTCATCGGTCATGCCGGACCTCAACTCTTTATGTGCCTCAGTCTATTTCCCCATTGAATCTGGTCATCCATCAGGTTGATTCTCTGCTGTTGATCTGGGGCCTATAGATCCTATGGTCTCCGTCTATAACGCACGGGTAAGTTTCTTGATCGTTACTCACGCGATGTAAGTGGTTTTCTCTCTCATCTGATGGACACGCGTCGCTCGGTGCATGGCATTGCGCTAAACCCGGCCAAACCCGCTTACCGCTTGAAGTTCACGCTATATCCTGTTGGTTTTGGGCACAGGACCCGCCTTCTGATGGTTTCTGCATGGTTTCCTGTTTTCCTCATGGCGAAGGCTTTCCTTCTCTGAGGGTTTTGCCCTGCGATATGCAATTAGCAATACACAATTAGTGAATCACGTATCAGAAACTGCCTCTGTTTTTGGATCTGGGCTTCCGATTGTCAATTTGTGTCCATGCGTGGTCTCCATGGGCCAATGGTCAGCGCGCTTTGACCGAGGGTCCTCATTGTTTCGTGTTGGCCACAAATTGCCATTGTCTAGAGGTCATTTTTGATAAGCTCGTCATTCACAAGATTTTGAAGCCTGACATAATTTGAAACAGTCATGGAAATGTTTAAGGATCCAATTCGGATCATCCATCCCATTCTCCCAAGTCACATGGCCAAAAACACAACCATTAAAAGGGCAGAAGTTATGGCGCATGTGCCAAACTAACCATTCAATAAATTGCACAATTTTCGATGGAATTTTCATCGCTTCACGCCAATTTGTCGCCTGGAGGTTCTTCCAAAGAGGAGATTCATTATCGTTTTTTCTAGTTTGGTCATTTCATAGGATAGATAACTTAGAAATGGAGAAGGAGGCATAACTTGGCCATTTTTTAGCCTTTTTTAGCCCAAGAAGAGCCTACACATGGATTTTTGGGTGTTCTGGACACAATGACAACATTATTTTTGTGATTTGAGCATTGCATGTTGATGAAATTTACATTTTGAGCATATAATTTAAAGGGCCAACATTGGAATCTGTACTTGGAGACATGGCCCAAGAGGGGTGAACTTCGTCATCAACTTGTTATTTTGTGATGTTTCATGTTATCTATTTTTCTCTGGCTAAATCTGTAAAAACTTAACTAAAATTACTAAGTTGATGTGATTTTGCAATTTCGATGCATTTCCAACAAGACATAAACTAGCTTGCAAACTTTTTCAAGAAACCCTCAAAATTGTAATTTCATATCAGTTTGGTATCTTAGGATGGTTGTTTGAAGGTTTTATAGTTTTTTCAAGAGTTTCTTGAATGATTACAAGGTCTAAATTGAAGAGAGGAGGAGTTCTTGAAGAACTATTGACGGTGTTGGACCTGCCAAGGGGGTCTCCTTGATATGAATTCCTAGTTAGACCTCAAATCATTTGGAGTAGGAAATCCATCTAGAATACGGTCCAGTTTCTGTAATAATGGGTTTTAATGGTATGCATTAGCTGTGATAACACATAGAATGATGTATTCATGACTTTGGTGAAATAAGTGTGGGATCCTATGAAGAGTCATGTGAAATGCATCAAAGTTTCTAACACAACAAGGGGAAAGTGAGTGAACCCCTTAGAAGCCTATAATAGTACGCAACATGAAAGGAACACACAAGAATAAAAGGGATCATAAGTTAGCCTTCAAAACAGATCACAAGATAACCATGAATGAAATATACAACAACACGTATTCAACAAGATTCATACTAATGAAAACAAAATAGTTCATAAGCGTTAGCATAAATGAAATAACATGTGTTGCAAACATAACAAGAATAGTCCTACTATATTCACAACATATCGATGAAAACATGTCAGCTATGAGCTTTAATTAAAGTGAAAGTCCCAAAAATACATATACAATTGTCAAATCGCTAGTCCCAATAATTGAACATGAAGCCAACACTTGCTCCTGCAAATAAAGATACTCCTTCTATGCTAAGGAGAAGCCAAGGCTCTCAACAAAACTCCCAAGCTTACGATCCTAAAACAACAGCCATACCAAAATCCCCTTACATAAGTGGCGAGGGTATATTTATAACAAATGAGATGACTAAACATATCCCCTTTGTGACACTTGGATTTCTTTCATGACTCTTTGACTTCCTTCAACCATGACCTTTGGACTTCATTACAAAGTGACTCTTCACATTCCACAATTGACACTTGGAATTTCACTTACAATTAATTACAAAAGAATATTACAATATTTCTCATACCCATATAGGAAAAAATTGGGTAGAGTCAACTAGACATCCTAATAAGGAAAAACAAGTCAATCTTGAGTTTGGGGAAACTTCAACTTAGCCACTTCAACTTATAATGTCTTGGTCACATAATGGTTCCAAGATTTGTACTCTGCGATGACTTCCCAGAATTGTGCGATGGGATCAGGGTGGAAGTGAACTCTAGCCTCCATTGCATGTAGGTACATTGCCTTGGAATAGGTTTGAGTTTCCTCCATCAACAGGAGTAACATGGTATTGATTTAGACAGGGCGTACTTCTGCATATTATGCTTTTTCACCTCTAGATATTTCTTGGTAGCAATCTGCCTAACCTGGTCTAATTATTCTTCAACCTCCTATCCGAATTTATTCTTGCCTTTGGCTTCGGTGAGTGAGTCAACTGGAGGGATCTTGTGTGACTTCACCATGAAATCCACACTATTGTACAACTGTGTGTACAAGGCCTGAATGTTGGTGATGCATGAGACAATCTATTTGTTACTCTGGATAAGCATTCAAACCTCTGCTTTCTCCAACTCAGCTTGTTGCCTTGTCTTCTTCACAAACTCAGGAGGTGCCCATTTGTGTTGCATTGCCCACTCATGCATGGTAGTGATGGTTGTATGAACAACCTTGAGAAATTTAACATTATCTTTGCACTTCTATCGCATTCCATGCAAGCAGACAACTGCTTTGTGCATGGTTACAAGCTCCTTGTAGAGGCATCTCATCATCTCTCCCAATGTCGATACTTCACTAATTATGGTTGCCTTAAGTTATTTTAGATACACCTATGCGAGAGTTTCTTTCTAGAACTCTGCTTGGAGTTGTTAAACTTGTTACCTTGCTACCTATAAGTTCTTTTCCATATTTTTGTTCTCGGCCATTAGTTACGCCATGTTTAACTTGGTAGCACCTACAAAGGTCAAGTTGGTTGTAACAATGGTTTCTGGATTCCTCTTGATATCTGTCACAATAACCCTTTCTCTAATTAATGCAGAAGATGTGAAATAATCCGAAAAGTGTTTCTTTCTCACTTGTACAATCTTCTTCTTAAGATAATCATAAGTTAGATTGTATGTATTCATGACCAAACCATCATCAAGAGGAAACATTTCCTCTTCTTTGCTCTAATCTTTCTCTACTGTCGGAGGAGGGGGGACTAGATAGTGATCTGTTGCGTGCTCAGCGTGAGATCAATATCTTGGTTTTTATGCTCTGGTTCCACCTCCATGTCCTAGATTACTATTATATCTTCAATTTCTTAATCAAGTTCCTTATCTTGCAATTTGTTTCTCTCTTCTTCCAACAACTGACTTTGTTCCTCTTCCTCGACTTGCTTTAGTGTTGCTTCTTCTTCTTCTTCTTTCTTCTGTCTTTCTTATTCTTCTTGCATTTACCTTTATTCTCTTTCATTCTATTCTTGTTCTTACTTCCACTTCAACTCATTCTCCTTCTTTGTTTGTTCTCTCTTTCATCTTGCTAGTATGGCCACTTTCACGATGATGGGATTTGACTTCCATTTGCGGCTCTATTCTTCTGTTGGATTGTGCACAACTTTTCTCTTCCCCTTTTTGCACAGTGACTTGTGCCTCACTGATGGTTCTGCATCAAGAGGTGCTTCCAGCTAAGGAGTAACCTATGATGTTCTTGCAAAGCTAACTAATTGGCGAAGCTTAGAGGCATTGTAACAATTCTTCATCCTTTCCTCCCCGATCCTTAAAAAAGTCTCGCTCAGCCAATTGAAATGAATCTTTGCACAATTTTATTTTAAAACATTCCTAGGATCATATAGATTGTAATCCATTTGACCAAATGAAAATTTATCTATCTCTTTGCCTTCAGTGTCAACAACCTTCATATTCTTGATCTCGTACAATCTTATTTGCAAGGAAGAGAGGGCCAAGGTGTTGATAACCCTGTGGAAATATGATAAGAAACTTCTTGAATGACCAACTTGTCAGGTGCATACCTCGATAGAAGATGTGGAGACTTCTAACCGTCAAACACTCTGAGGTAAGTTCCATTAGGTGAGGCAAACCAATCTACTAATTTTGACATTGTTTCCATTGCCTCACGTGACATGCAAGGTGGCTCTTCCTCAAAGATGATCTTGTACAATGGATTAAGGAAGTGATTTGTCAACTTCTCCATAACTCCTTTGTGGCTGCAATATGAAAGAAGCTTGCGATAAATGTGTACAATAGGTTCCTTAGGTGTCTGAGTTTAAATCATGCCAGGAAAATTTTTGTGAGGATAGATTACATCCAATAATTAAGCATACATGTAGAACCTGGCTTGCTTACCCTTGGGAGGGTTCTTGGCATTAATTACATGGGTCCTTAATTGTTGATCCAACAAGTCCCAACCAATTGAATGGTTTTCCTTCTTTCAAAATCTAATGTTGCAAGAATGCCCAACCTCCAGGAAAGGTCTTAGTACTCTTCTGGCCATAGATCTGAAAACATACAACTATCAAGTACTGAAATTCCTTCCTGAGAGATTTGGTATTGTAAGTGTTGTTGGGTGTCTGGCAGAATTTGGATGGCCCTTTCACCCAAATTTTGATGACATTCTTCGTGCTGGTGACTGCATAGAAGTGAGAATCCATGTATGTTTTTGGTGGCAACAAATGATCATAGAGTGAAAATCATGCGCCATAAAAGAGGAAAGCCTTCGTCTACTGGCATTGTTGAGATTCATGGTCATTGTATCTATATGTGACAGAACCCAATTGACGATATTTGTGCATGGAAAGGCTGGATACCTGCATGAAACCCTGACTTTTGGACATTGATGTAACCATGTCTGTCTTCAAGATCTTCTTTGAAATTGCTTGTTGTGTAAACAACTTTCATTGTGTGCCATGTAATGTCTAAGTCCTTTTCAATGAATAGTTGAGTATCTGAGAAAACTGGCATAGTGGCAAGAAGACTCTCAACTATCTCACCGATGCTGCTTTTTATAGTGTCTTTTGAGACAAATCTCTTGGGAGCCATAGTAATAGTAATCGACAAAGAGAAGAGATTGAAAACTTTAGTACATATAGGGGAAAAATGCACTCATGACAAACATAAGTCATCTCAAGCAAAATAGCCCACAAAACAAGATCAAGGAAATGACCACAAGTCTGAGAGGAAGAATTGTGCAATTCATACACTCAAGGGGATAGGTTGAGCTTAGGAACTGTGCATTGTGTTGTCTCAGTATGCAAGGAGGAAACTAGAGGCTTCAGACTAAGCAATGCATAGTCTCATCCTAGGAAGACTAAGGGAGAGATTGCATATTACGTGGTCTCAGTGGTGAAGGGTGAGGCTTGAGCATTGGAATTGCATAATGTGCAGTTGGGAAAGCTAGGGAATACACACTAATCAGTACCAAAGCCAAAGAAAATGCTTGAGCCTTAGAGTTGTGAAATGAGCAGTTGAAGAAGGCAACTGCTGGACAAGTTCGAGCAAATCTGCTTGGGAAGGAGATGGGAAAGTGATAGACCTGAGTGATAATGCAAACCAGAGTGTAGATCTAACTAAGGGTAAGATGGATCAGTGAGAATCAAGTGCGTAAAATCAACATGCAAAAGGAAATCCAAATATGCACAGGGAGATGTCGTAGCGACGACCACTAGTGGGCAAAAAAAAGAGTTGATGCAACACTTGTAAAAGGTGAATGATAGACCAAATCAACACTTGTACAAGATAATATAAGTTAAAATTCTAGCTACTATGAAAATAAACAAGCAAAACAACACTCACAAAATAAAAACGACAGAAAGCGACATAAAAATGATAAAAGACGACAAAAACAAAATTCACCCAAAAAAGCATGACAAACTTCACCGAAGGCTCCTTGATTTCCTTAACAAGGCTAGAGCTCTAAGATCAAATGTGAAAATGAGATATAGGGGTGTCTATTATATATATATCTAGGCTAGGATAATTTTTATGACGTGCATGCTTAAAATAACAACTTTTTCCTCTTTAGGAAACTAATTGTCCACTCCCTATTTTCTAGGGATTGCTTTTTTTCTTTTTTTCTTTTTTTGACTTTTCAAGAAACTGGCCATTCACTTTGCCAAGAAGGATTGTGCAATTCTTAGCCAAAAGAGATTTGGAAATTCCTTGCCTCAACGAATTGTGCAGTTTCTAAGGGTAGGAGAAGTTTTGAGATGTTTTTGAGTTGAAGGTTGTCCTGCCTCTCGAGATTATGTAGTTTCTGAGCTCAAGGCGGGTCTGCCTCTCAAGATTGCACAGTTTTAGAAGGGAATATCGACAATGCTGCAAGGTCAAGAAAAGAGATGGCTCATGTTAAAAAGGTAACAAATCAAGATCAAAACAAGACATCACAAGCACTACATGGAATGATAAGTCTTTAACATAGAATGAATACCTGACGACAATTAATAATGATTTCTTATAGATAGAAGAGAGGCTCAAAAATCAAAGCATTTGAAACTTTTTGAAGTGGGTTGTAGCAGCTACAACAAGAACCAAACTCTCAAATTGGTTTAAGGAGGTCACAAACTCCAAAAAATCCACCAGTCATGGCACATGAAGGAGGACAAGAGTTGATGTCTGAGGATGAGAGAGCTTTCAAAAAGAATTTCTATGATATGTCTGAGATGGTGAAAGTGTTGTACAATGAAAGGACAAAAAAGTTTCAAGGAGAAAGGTCTAATAAAAAAAAAGGTAATGGTGGTGATGGGAGCATACCTCCACCTCCACCTCCACCTCCTCCTTCACCTCCATCTTCACCTCCATCCTCACCTCCTTCTTCACCTCGTTCAACACCTACACATACTCCTCCTAGATCTTGAAAAGGACATGCTAAGTCTCCTTTTCTTAAGCTTGATGTCAAGTTTGAATTGCCTATGTACAATGGGGAAGTAAATGCTAAAAAGTTGGATAATTGGGTTCGTCAAATTGAAGTCTATTGCAAGATTCAAAAGATTGGTGATGATTTTACAAATATCTGACTTGCTTCTCTTTGTTTGGAAAGTGCAACCCTATTTGGTGGGAGGCCAGAACTAAAGACAATTTGAAGAAAAGTGGTCAAATTATCTCCTCTTCAAATGATTTTATAGCTTCATTAAGAAGGAAATTTTATCCATCAACTTATATGAAAAAATGATTATGGATTGGAAAAATTTTAGACAAGCTAAACATTAGAGTGTCCAAAGTTATACACAATAATTTAGAAGAATAGCTTTAATCTTAGGTGTTGATTTTTCTTCACAAGACACTCTCCTTAAATACATAGGTGTATTACATAGTTATTTTTGACATACTATAATTATGTTTAATCTCACCAATCTCGATGAAGTATGTTTTTATGCAACTCATTTAGAATCAAAAGGCAAGAATGTTCCTCAAGAGACTACCAAGAAGCCATCCAAATATAGAGAAAAACGAAAGTGGAAGTTAAGGGCAAAAAGAATGTTATAGTCAACAAATAGGGAGAGAAACTTACCTTAAACATTGTTGAAAACAAGGTCAGGATGAAGACCATTGTGTAAAACTACATCTAGAAATGAAACCAAAGAAGTTCAATAATAAGGGGAAGCAAAAGACTGTTACTACAACTCAACAAGATCTAGGATCTGATTCAAGTGATGAAACCAAAATCACAGCCATGAGAATGAAAGGTAAATCTTCTAATGCAAGTACTAGTTTTTCTAGTAAACCTATTGAGTCTCAAGATGATAAAGAAAGAAGTGAGATTTTTCATATCAGGGTCATTACAAAACATACAAAAATTGATAAATTTTTTGGTAGTGATTCCCACGTCAATCTTATTTCCGAAGCAATTGTCGAGAAACTAAATTTAGAGACTACACCTCATACTAAACCCTACCCTTTGGGTTGGGTATGTGATGATGCCAAATTGTAAATGATAAGAAATGTAAACTCAAATTCTCCATCACTTGAAACTTTATAGATGAGGTAGAGCTTGATGTTGTACTACTTGACATAAGCAGAATTGTTTTAGGGAGTCCATACTTGTATGACCGAAAATCCATATTCTATTTTCATGAGAACATATATCATATTTTTAAAGATGGATTTGAGTATATTGTTAGAGCACATCGCAAGAAGTTGAACATATCTCTTGTAAGTGTTGGTCAAATAAAAAGGCTTGTAAATGCTAGTAAGAATTTTGTGTTGTTTATGATTAAAGCTAAAGATATTGCTAAGTCTAAATATTTCACAGGATGTGATTCTAAACTCAAGAATGCTTTGGTTGAAGTTGTTAATACTTATGACAAGATGTTTCAGGAATCTGAAGGGTTTCCTTGTTAAAGAGGAATCCAACATGAGATTCATTTGCAAAAAGATGCACCACTTCCAAATATTGGCATGTACAAAATGTCAGTTTTGGAGAATGTAAAAATCAAGAAGAAAATTCAAGAGTTGTTTGACAAAGGTGTCACTAGGCCTAGCACATCTCCTTTTTGGGTCTCCTATTGTCTTTTTTCCAAAGAAGGATGGTACATGGTGCATGTGTGTGGATTATCGAGCTTTGAACAAGAACACGGTAAAGAATCTCTATCCTCTTCCTCACATTGATGGTTTTCTAGATTAGTTAAAGGATGTTGTTTACTTTACTAAGTTATATTTCAGAAGTGATTATCATTAAATCAGGATTGTTGAAGATGATATTTGGGAAATTTCTTTCAAGACAAAACAAGGTGTTAGCATCAAGTTTACAACTTCATTTCAAGTCAGTGATGTTAGTCCATCTTTTTTCAAGTGACAAATCATGCAAAGGAGGGTGTGGTATTCATTATAAGGTTTTCTAAGCCTAGGGAAAGGTGTAACTAAAACTCTTTTACCTAATGCTAAATCTATGCAAAATTTCTCTTAGTGATTTGACCTATAGCAAAAAATCGGGTGGCGCTATGAAATATTTTCGTAGCGCTTTTTAAAAAAATAAAAACTTGATTTTCAACCTGATAAGTCATCTTTTTTTAGCGCTCAAGTGATGGTTTTTGAAATAATGGTCCTCCTCATGCATGATGTGACATTTATAGCATTTTTTAGCCCATTTGAGCCATGTCAGATCAAACCCTAGTTTACCTTGTTTTTCTTAAAACTGTTTTTTCAAGCAAACCCAGATTAACAGTTTTCGAGTGCAGAAAGGTTGCTAGTCATCTTGCAGTCCTATGCTAGGGTATTTTAAGGTTATTAAAGGTGTTTTTAGGTCCTAGAGCATTGAAAATGGGTTGCTTTGGCCATGTAAAGAGAAGTCAAAACAAAGTTCCTTCTCAAAGTTGTAGCTCAAGAAACTAAGGAAGAATCTAGTCACCTTCATGTTGAAAAACATGATGAAGTTCTTGTGAAAGTACCAAATATTAAAGTTTATGAAAGGATGAGGAAGTTGAAACATAAATTAGGTTTTAGGGCAAAAGACCTCACACTCGCCTACTAATAAACTGAGGTTAAAATTCAAAGCTAGGATGAACCCTAATATCAAAGAAGTAATTATCATCATTGATGCAGAAGAACAAATAGGGCAGATTTCAAAGAGAAGAAGACATGTAAAAGTGATCAGTTGACTTCAGGGGTAGAGTATGACATAAACCTTAATTTTGTTATAGAAAACCCTAATTTTGTTGCACCAATCTCTAATGGATATTCAACATTTTGGCTTACTCTCTTTTAATCATCAAGAATTAATTATTTTAGAGTATACTATGGTCAAATATCAGATATTTTTGTGGCTAAAGGAGTACGAGTCAACATAAGGAAAAGAAATTTTGAAATAATAGGTTTACCAACACTCAGTTTTTCTTGTTTTTGTCGTTATATGCAAACAAAGATTCCAAGTAGCTGGTAATTAATTTTACAAAACCAAAGGAGGTTTTTATTTCAAACGGGCTGATTTCAAAAACCCTCTTTCATATTTTACCCAGACCTCATGGTTTAGATATTAGAGAGCAATGTTTGAGGCCTACAAATTTTGTAATTATGTTTTTTCCTGTTTTAGTCATTATTTTCAAAGGTCGATTTTGAACAAATGGAGATGAATTTTGGAAACCCACAAGATATTGTTTGAGCTAATGGATCAATTAAAAAAAACTTCCCTCTGTTTTTTAATAGGTGTCATGGTTTGGAATATCCAAATGCACCTATGAACCCTATTTTTAGGAATTTTCCAGAATTTTGGAAATTATGTTTCCTATAAAAATTCCAAGTCAATAGCTGAAAAAATTCGACTTGGAAAGTAGACTAAAAATGGGTTTTCAGATCCATTTCTTTTGGATCTTGATGGATATTGTAATGAATACTTTCTACAAATTGTGGATCTAAATCTCTATTGTATTTTCCTATATATTTCATAAAAAATATAGAGAAAGGGCTGGTTTTTCTGAAAATTATAGTTCATTGTCTATGTTTTGAATGCTTCAATTGTTTCATTTTCCAAGATCAATAGATTTTAAACAGTGATATAAATATTCATGAGATAGTGGATTTTAGTATGTATCTCTGTGTTTTTAAATTTCTCCTTCAATAATCTCATAACTGCATTTCCTCTGAATGTTTGGAAAAGTTAAATTAATTTAGAATTCATTATGTTCTTGATACTCTGAGTTAGGTTTACAAAGGTTCTGATTTTGATCTTCTAAATCCACCTTAGGATTCATTGTGCATTCCCTATTGTGGTGGACTTTTTTTCTTCTTCATCATCCATCTAAAACAAATGGAAAAGGTCTAGGATCTGCTATCCACCTTGACTTTATCAATCCTGATTAGACAACCAATTATCTTGGTAAACCCATCTAAACCCTAGCTATTTGACTCCATCACCCAATGAACTATTGAGTTCAGGCCCAACCAAACCCTACATCAACCTAACCTATCTAAATATCTAGCCAAAACATAAAATTCAGAGAGATCCCTCTTTGGATTAAAGGGGCTAGCCTTCAATCTATAACATGGAGTGAAAATGTTACCTTGGAAACTTCTCTCCCATAGCCAAGAGAATATTTCTAAGTTATAACATCTTGGCGAACATACTAGGGATTCGAAATTTTTAATCCTCCCTAAAACTACTTTGAATGTCAGATCCACTTTCTGAGGGAAAATAGAAGGCTAGATAACATATTAGCTATTCGATTTGTTGTGGCGACTCCATTGTCAGCTAGATCCAAAATTTAAAGTGTCATTGGCGACTCCACAATATGATGATGGAGTTCATGGAGGCCTCTAGATCTATAAGGTATGCTCCTATGAACTGCTCAGATGTTCATGGTTTTCCAAATTGTTTGCCCCACATAGACTCACAAACATATCTCCCAAAGTTCAATGATCAAGAACAAGATGATACATTTTTGCATCTGATTAAGTTTCATATCTATATATCTATATGTATATATATATATATATATATATATATATATATATATATATATATATATATATATATATATATATATATATATATATATATATATATATATATATATATATATATATATATATATATATATATATATAAGCTTGGGTTTAAGTTTCATGAGGATTGTTTAATGAATATGTTTATGGCTAGGATGGTAGACAAAGCTTGATCATGGTATGAGAGATTAAAACCAGGTAGCTTATACTCTATTAAAGATTTCGACATAGTGTTCCTGGAGTATTATGCCACATTTCATCCTTCTTTGTCACCGTTCCAAAACTGTTGTAAGTATTTCGATGATTTTATTCAGTATTTGCAATATATTTATGATGATGAGGAGCTTATCAATGATGAAATTATAGAAGCCCTTTATGAATATTATTCTCAAGAAGAAACAATAGAAACTAGATACTGTGATAATCAGAACAATTTTCAGCAGATTAGAGCTTCTCCCTTGACTGAAAATGAAATAGATTAGCTTCTTAGTGTAGACAGGCATGTTTCATCCCCTAAAATTGATGAAGATATGCAACATGTTTGTCAACTTTTATGTGACCAATAGTATGAGGATAGTCAAAGAATTGTCTCTTCAAATCAAACATTTTATGAGTTTTTATCTCATGATGAAATTACTAAAAATCAGAATTGTGAAGGTGCTCATATTGATGTTTTCTCACATTCACAAGAGAATCATGTACAAGAAATTGTTTCTCTTCATTCATTTGAAATTCAAATTAAAATTTTCAATCAAAGTTATTGAAGGATAATGAGGCAAGATCAGAATTGTTTAATGAAAAAGAGAGTGTTTTTAATGCAAATGATGTGGTTGTTATATTTGAACCTGTTCTAGATGGTATATAGTTCTTTTCTGATGAGAATGATGAACAATATACTTCCATGATTTTCGAGAATGATGTTGAGAATCAAGGTATAAAGCAAGAACAAGTAGCATGGTTTCCATGATCCTTTGGCTAGTTTATTGCAGTCATCAATGAAGGTGGGGTTTATTTTGATCATAAGATTAGGTTATGGATTCAATTTTTGTTTTTAGTTTCCATCCTTTACATTTCTCTGTCTTCTTGTGGAAGGTGTGAGGAGAATTCCATTGAGTGACCATCTCCTTTCCTGGCTACACTAGAAATTCCGTGTCACCTGATTGGGTAGAATTTTGGCAAGTTAGTGTAGATACAAGTGTGCAATAATATTTTCAGGGCAAGCTTGAGTTTCAACATCTATTTCAACTTTTTATTTTTCATTGTGCAGTAGTTTTAGGTCATTTTGCAGTTTTCTTTTAGTTGAAAATCAAGTTGTTGGAAAGATCAGTGTACAGGCTTAGATTCAGGTTGGGAGCATCCTAATGGATCAGGAATAGAGTCTACGTATTCATACTACCTCCTAGGAAGACAATATCCCCATTGGAGCCAGTTGTTAGCATTATGTTTACACCTTCATTTCAAGTCAATGATGTCACTCCATCTTTTTGCAAGTAATAAATCATGTAAAGGAGGGTGTGGTATTCATTATAAGGTTTGCTAAGCCTAGGGAAAAGTGTCATTAAAACTCTTCTACCTAACCCTAATTCTATGCAAAATTTTGCTGAGTGATTTCACCTATAGCAAAAAATCGAGTGGGGCTACGTAATGTTTTCGTAATGCTTTTCAAAAAAATCAAAACTTGATTTCTGACCTGGTAAGTCATTTTTTTTAGTTCTCAAATGGTTGTTTCTAAAATAATGGTCCTCCTCATGCATGATGTGACATTTTCCAGTATTTTTGACCCCATTTGAGCCATGTAAGATCAAACTCTAGTTTACATTGTTTTTCTTAAAACTGGTTTTTCAGGCAAACTCAGATTTGCAGTTTTCCAGTGCAGAAAGGTTGCTAGTCATCTTGCAATTCTCTATTAGGTATTTCAAGGTCAGTAAATGTGTTTGAAGGTCTTGGAGCATTGCAAATGGGTCGGTTTTTCCATGTAAATAGAAGCCAAAATAGAGTTCCTTCTCAAAGTTGTAGCTCAGGAAACTAAGGAAGAATCCAGTCACCTTCATGTTGGAAAACATAATGAAGCTCCTTTGAAAGTACCAAAGATTAAAGTTTATGAAAGGATGAGGAGGATGAAACATAAATTAGGGTTCAGGGAAAAGGACCTCATACTCGCCCTACTAATAAATTGAGGTTAAATTTCAAAGCTAGCATGAACCCTAAGATCAAATAAGAACTTATCATTAATGTTACAAAAGAAAAAGCAAGGAAGATTTCAAAGAGAAGAATACAGAGAAAAGTGATCAATTGAGTTCAGGGGTAGACTATGACATAAACCCTAATTTTGTTACAACAAACCCTAATTTTGTTGAACCAAACTCTAATGGATATTCAACATTTTGGCTTACTCATGGTTAATAATCAAGAAGTAAATTTTTTTTAGTATACTATGGTCAAATATCATATATTTTTGTGGCTAAAGGAGTATGAGTCAACATAAGAAACAACAAACTTGATATAACAAGTTTACCAACACTCTGTTTTCCTGTTTTAGTCGTTGTGTTCAAACAGAGATTCCAAGCAGCTCATAATGATTTATTTTTTTTAAGGAGTTTTTTTTTTGAACGGGAAGATTTAAAAAATCCTCCTTTATATTTTACCCAAACCTCATGGTCTAGAAATTACAGAGCAATGTTTTATTGCCTATTGTTACAATTTTTGCAATTCTGTTTTTTTCCTATTTTAGGGATTATTTTCAAAAGACGTTTCCGAATCGATGGAGATTAATTTTGGAAAACCACAAGAGGTTTTTTGAGCTAATGGATAAATTAAAAAAAAATCTCTCCATTTTCTAACAAGTGTCATGGTTTGGAAGATCCAAATGCACCTTTGGACCCTATTTTTAGGAATTTTCTAGATTTTTTGAAATTATGTTTCCTATAAAAATGGCAAGTCAACAACTGAACCAATTCGACTTGGAAAGTAGAATAAATATGGATTTAATGATCCATTTATTTTGGATCTTGATGGTTATTGTAATTAATACTTTTCACAAGTTGTGGATCTGAATCTCTATTGTATTTTCCTATATATTTCATCGAAAATATGGAGAAAGGGTTGGATTTTTTGAAAATTATAGTTCTCTGTTTGTGTGTTTTGAAGGCTACAATTATTTCATTTTCAAAGATCAGTAAATTCTAAACAATGATATAAAGATTCATCATATAGTGAGTTGTAGTATGTATCTCTGTGTTTTTAAATTTCTCCTTCAATAACCTCATAACTGCATTTCCTTTGAACGTTTGGAAAAGTTAAATTAATTCAGATTTAATTATGTTCTTGATGCTCTTAGTTAAGTTTTCAAAGGTTCTCATTTTTTTCTTCTAAATCCACCTTAGGATTCATTGTGCATGCCCTTTTGTGGTGGATTTTTTTCTTCTTCTTCATCCATCGACAACAAATGTCAAAGGTCTAGGATCTGCTATTCACCTTTCCTTTATCAATCCTCATTAGACAACCAATTATCTTGGTAAACCTATCTAAACCCTAGATATTTGACTCCATCACCCAATGAACTATTGATTTTAGGACCAACCAAACTTACATCAACACAACCTATCTAAAGATCGAGCCATAGTTCAAAAGTCAAAGAGATTCCTTTCTGGATTGAAGGGGTAGGCCTTCAATCTATAAGTTGGAGTGAAAAGGTTACCTTGGAAACTTCTCTCCCACAACTAAGAGAATAGTTATGAGTGATAACATCTTGGCAACCATACTGGGTATTCGAAAGGTTTATCTTCCTTAGAACTACTTTGAAGATCAGATCTACTTTCTGAGGAAAAACAAAAGGCTAGATAACAGATTGGTTGTTCATTTTGTCATGGTAATTCCATTGCCAATGAGATCCAGAATTTAATGTGTCAGTGGCGACTCCACAATACGAATATGGCTACCATGGAGGTTTACAAATATATAAGGTATGCTCCTATGAACTACTCACAAGTTCCTGTTTTTCCAAACTGTTTGCCCCACATAGACTAGAAAATATATCTCCCAAAGTTCAATGATCAGGAAGGAGATGATAAATTTTTGCATCTAATTAAGTTTCATAGACATATATATAATATTGGGATTAAGTTTCATGAGGATTGTTTAATGAAGATGTTTATGGATACCTTGATAGGCAAAGCTAGATCATTGTATGAGAGATTGAAACCAAATACCTTATACTCTCTTAAATATTTCCACACAGTATTCTTGGAGTATTGTGTAGCATTTCATCCTTCTTTGTCATTGTTACAAAACTATTGTGAGTATTGTGATGATTTTATTCAGTACTTGCAAGATATTTATGATGATGAGGTGCTTATGGAAGATGGAATTATAGAAGACTTTTATGAATATTATTCTCAATAAGAAATAATAGAAACTAGTTGTTGTGATTATCAGAACAATTTTTAGCAGATTAGAACTTCTCCCTTGACTGAAAATGAAATAGATCAACTTCTTGGTGTATATAGTCATGTTTCATCCACTGAAATTGATGAATATATGCAGCAAGTTTTCCATATTTTATGTTACGAAGAGTATGAGGATAGTCAAACAATTGTCTCTTCAAATCAATCATTTTCTGAGTTTCTATCTCATGATGAAATTAATGAAAATTAGAATAGTAAAAGTTCTCATGTTGGTGTTTTCTCACATTCGCAAGATAATCATGTACAAGAACTTGTTTCTCTTCATTCATCTAAAAGTCAATTTGACATTTTTCAAACAAATTTACTGAAGGATAATGAGGCAAGATTAGAACTGCTTGATGAGCAAGAGAGCATTAATTTAATGCGCATGATGTGGCTGTTATATTTCAAACTACTCTAGATGGTATAGATTCTTTTTCTGATGTGAATGATGCACGATCTACTGTCTTGTTTTTTTAGAATGATGATGAGAAACAAGGTATAAAGCAATAACAACCAACAATTGTAGATGAAGTTTGTTTTCCTACGTTTACTCATAAAAAAAGAGAGGTGAATTTGCATTTTTTCCATGATCCTCTGGCCAGTTTATTGCAGTCATTAGTGAAGGTGAAGTTTTTTTTGTTCATAAATCAGGTTTTGGATTCAATTTTTGTTTCGAGTTCCATCCTTTACAATGCTCTCTCTTCTTATGAAAGGTGTGAGAAAAATTCCAGTGAGTGGCCCTCTCCTTGCCTGGCTGCACTGGAAATTTTGTATAACTTGATTGGGAAGAATTTCAATAGGTTAATGTAGATAGAGGTGTGTAATAAGATTGTCACGACAAGTGTGAGTTTCAATATCTGTTTCAATTTTTTGTTTGTGTCTAGTAGTTTTGGGTCATTTTGCGGTTTGTTTTCAGTTGCAAGTTAGGTTGTTGGATAGATCAATGTATAGGCTTAGAGTAAGGTTGGGAGCATCCTAATGGATTAGGCACATATTCTATTCATTCTTGTTGTCTCCTGGGGAGACAGTATCCCTGTTGGAGCCAACTGTTAGCATTAGGTTTATACCTTCATTTCAAGTCAATGATGTTAGTCCATCTTCTTGCAAGTCATAAATCATGTAAAAGAGGGTATGGTATTGATTATAAGGTTTTCTAAGCCTAGGTAAATGTGTCATTAAAAATATTTTACCTAACCCTAATTCTGTGCAAAATTTATCTTAGTGATTTGACCTATAACAAAAAGTCGGGTGGCACTACAAAATGTTCTAGTAGCACGACGCTACAAAATGTTTTTGTAGCAGTTTTTGAAAAAAATAAAAATTTGATTTCCGACCTGATAAGTCCTCTTTTTAAAGCATTCAAGTGGTGGTTTGTGAAATAATGGTCTTCCTCATGCATGATGTGACATTTTCCATCATATTTTAGCCCATTTGAGTTGTGTAAGATCAAACCCTAGTTTTCTCTGTTTTTCTTAAAACACGTTTTTCAAGCAAACTCATATTTGAAGTTTTCCAATGTAGAAAGGTTTCTAGTCATCTTGCAGTCCTCTGTTAGGGTATTTCAAGGTCAGTAAAGGTGTTTGCAGGTCTTGGAGTATTACAAATGGGTTGGTTTGGCCATGTAAAGAGAAGCCAAAACAAAGTTCCTTCTCAAAGTTGTAGCTCATGAATTTAACGAAGAATTAGTGACCTTCATGTTGAAAAAGATGATGAAGCTCCTTTGAAAGTACCAAATATTAAAGTTTATGAAAGGATGAGGAAGCTGAAACATAAATTACGGTTCATGGAAAAGGACCTCACACTCGCCCTACTAATAAACTAAGGTTAAATTTCAAAGCTAGCATGAACGCTAAGATCAAAGAAGCAGTTATCATCATTGATGAAAAAGAAAAAGCAAGGAATATTTCAAAGAGAATAAGACATATAAAAGTGATCAGTTGACTTCAAGAGCAGAGTATGACATAAACCCTAATTTTGTTACAACAAACCCTAATTTTTTTGCACCAAACTCTAATGGATATTCAACATTTTGGCTTACTCATGGTTAATCATCAAGAATTAGTCATTTTTTAGTATACTATGTTCAAATATAAGATATTTTGTGGCTAAAGGAGGACAAGTCAACATAAGGAAAAACAACCTTAAAATAACAGGTTTACTGACACTCTTTTTTTCATGTTTTAGTCGCTATCTTCAAACAAAGATTCCAAGCAACTGGGAATGAATTTTGAAAAAACAAAGGAAGCTTTTGTTTTGAATAGGCTGATTTCAAAACTAATCCTTCATAATTTTCCCATAACGCATGATTTATAAATTATAGAGCAATGTTTGAGGGCTATTTTTACAAATTTTGTAATTCCGTTTTTTTCCTATTTTAGGCATTATTTTCAAAAGACATTTCCGAATAGATGGAGATTAATTTTGGAAAACCAAAAGAACATTTTGGAGATAATGGATCAATTAAAAAAACCTCCCTGCAGTTTCTAACAGGTGCCATTTTTGGGAAGATATGAATGCACCTTTGGACCCTATGTTTAGGCATTTTCCAGATTTTTCAAAATTTTGTTTCCTATAAAAATGCCAAGTCAGCAACTGAAAAATTAGACTTGGAAATCAGACTAAAGATGGGTTTTCAGATCCATTTCTTTTGAACCGTGATGGTTATTGTAATTATTACTTTCCACAAATTGTGGATTTGAATCTCTATTGTATTTTCCTATATATTTCATCAAAAATATGGAGAAAGGGTTGGATTTTCTGAAAATTATAGTTCATTGTCTGTGTGTTTTAAATGCTTCAATTATTTCATTTTCCAAGATCAATATATTATAAATAGTGATATAAAGATTCATGAGATAGCGAATTTCAGTATGTATCTCTCTATTTTTAAATTTCCCCTTCAATAATCTCATAACTGCATTTCCTCTTAATGTTTGGAAAAGTTAAATTAATTTAGAATTCATTATGTTCTTGATGCTCTTAGTTAGGTTTTCAAAGGTTCTCATTCTATTCTTCTAAATCCACCTTAGGATTCATTGTGCATGCCTTATTTTGGTGGACTATTTTTCTTCTTCTTCATCCATCTACAACAAATGACAAAGGTCTAGGATCTGATATCCACCTTGCCTTTATCACTCCTGATTAGATAGCTAGTTATCTTGGTAGACCTATTTAAACCTTAGCTATTTGACTCCAACACTCAATGAACTATTGATTTCAATACCAACCAAACCCTACATCAATAGAACCTATCTAAATATCTAGCCACAATGTAAAAGTCAGAGAGAGGCCTCTCTAGATTGAAGGGGCCGGCCTTCAATCTATAAGTTGGAGTGAAAAGGTTACCTTGGAAACTTCTCTCCCAAAGCCAAGAGAATATTTATAAGTGATAAAAAAAAGGTTTGTTTTAATGTTTAGTTATGTCGTTTTGGATTTGCAATGCACCTGCAACATTCATTAGAGTTATGAATGATGTGTTGAGACCATTTCTTGGTGATTTTGTCTTAGTCTAATTAGATGATATTCTGATTTTTAGTAAGACTCGTGAAGAGCTTGTCAAGCATGTGAAGCAAGTTTTATATGTCTTGGAAAAAGATAAGTTTTATTTGAAGATGTCCAAGTGTGAATTTGGGAAAACCTCTTTGGTTTATTTGGGTCATGTTGTAGGAGGGGGTGAATTGAAGATTGGTCCCTCAAAATTTGAAGTCCTTGGGAATTGGCCTAAACCCAACAATGTAATAGAAGATAGGATATTTTTGGGAGAAACCCAATATTGGAGAAAATTTATAGCTAACTTCTCATGCATTATAGCACCATTACATGCTTCGACAAGTGTGAAACAATTATTTCAGTGGGGAGGAAAGAAGCAGAAAGAATTCGATACTATTGAAAGAGAAAATAAATAAATCACTAGTTCTAACACTTCTAGATCTTACGAAACCATTTGAGATTCAAACAGATGCAAGTGATTATGTTATGGGAGAAGTATTGATGCAGCATGGTAAGCCTATTTGTTATCATTATGAAAATTTTACCAATGCAATAATTAATTGTCCAACTTATAATAAAGAGTTGTATGCTTTGGTGAAAAGGATGAAGAAGTAGAAGCATTTTTATGGGTAAAGAAACGATTATTCATACTGACCCTGAACCTTTGCAATATTTACAATCACAAAGCAAGCTACAATAAGATAGACATTTTAGGTGGATGGGATTCCTACAACAATTTCGTTTGGTAATTAGGTAAAACAAAGGTATATACAACAAAGTTTCTGATGTGTTATTAAGGCCTATTGTTAATGCATTTGTTATTCTTAAGCATAACTTAATCCATCATGAAAGTTATATTGAATAGTATGCTCAGGATGACAATTTTAAAGATGTTTATGCAACTTTGATTCAAGGAAATCATGTTGAAGAGTTGGATTATCATGTTCATAACAAGTTGTTGTATCATCTTGGAAATTTATGTGTTCCACAGGGTGAAAGATTCAATGTCATAAAGGAAGCTCACACTTCTCTTATTGCTAGTCACTTTGGTGTAGGAAAAACAGTTGCACAAATTTAGAGGTATTATTATTGGCCTCATATGAATGAAATTGTTTCAAGATATGTAAAGGGATGTTCCATGTATGATACTAGCAAGCCTAGAAATAGGAAATTCGGTTTGTTCACTCCACTAACTATTCCTTCTCGTCCTTGGGAAATTATTTCTATGGATTTTGTAGGCGGACTACTAATTTCTAGGAAATTTCATGATTATCTATATGTTGTTGTCGATCGTTTCAACAAAATGTGTGTATTGACGCCATGTAAGAAATATGTTACAGTTGAATAGACTATAAATATGTTCTTTCAAAATGTATGGGTGCAGTTTGGGTTGCCCGCTTCTATTATTTCTAATTGAGATTCTCAATTTGATGGGAAGTTTTGGTCAAGTTTATGGGAGCTCATGGACACAAAGTTGAAGAAGAGAATAACATTTCATCCATAAACCGACGACTAGAAAAAAGTGGTAAATAGAATATTAATGCATATCCTTCAAGGATATTGTGGTAAGCATCCTAAACTTTGGGATGAGCATTTGCATTACATCTAGCATGCCTACAATCGTGCCAAGCACTCATCTACACAAGTATCTCCATTTGAAGCTTGTTTGGGTTATTTGAAAAAGTCTCCTTTGGATTTCATCTTTGGTAAATATATTGCAGTATATGGACATAGTGATGTGGACAAAGTCAAGCACTTCATTGAACAAATTCAACTAGTGCATCAAAGAGTATACGAGCAGCTAGAGAAAAGCAAAGAAAAGTACAAAGCAAGGCATGACAAGCATCGAGTTGATCATGATTTCCATGTAGGAGATAAAGTTTGGTTGTACATTAGCGAGGAAAGATTTCAAGGTGATGTTAAAAAGATCAAGCATATCCGATATGGTCCTTTCAAAATCTTGGTGAATATTGGTAACAATGTTTTCTAATTAGATTTTCCACCTTACATGCAAATTTATTCGGTTGTAAATGTGGAAAACGTGAGATTGTATGAGGCTTCAATGATTGATTATCATGAATAGAATGTTTAGATTCCATCTATTGAAGTTGTTTCCCATGAATATTTAGATGAGTTGTAGGAAGACTCAATTCTTGACAAGAGAATCAAGATTTCATGCAGACGTAATGTGGAGTACCTTCATGTGGGGCTCAAAGGTACCAATCCAAGTAAATAAAGGTGGATTGAGATTATGAAAGTGAGGAGTTGTAGTACCCTCACTTACTTGCTGAGTAAAAATAGACTTTTGGTGGTCCAAAAGCTTCTAGTGGGGAGGATTATCTAGGGGATCGAAAATATGCTCAAAAATCAAAGTGCACAAAATAACCTAAAACCAACACCAAATCGTGGATCAGGTCCTTCTTATTCTAATGATGCTCGAATCACCTCAATCTGACACCGTATGTGGAAGTTATTGCATTATGGAGTTTTTGGCAAACAACTAAAAAAGTCAACTTGGAGGGTTGACTGGACTATTGACTAGGTAGGTCGTACAGTGATGTGGCACTAACATCAACAAGATGATTGGGAAGTATAGATATTAGAAGGGCCAATCTCGTGATGACACATGGCAGGTCAAGTTTGTGAAGTTTCAGTGATTGGTGAGTTTCACATTGGCTAATGAAGAGGGCACCCCATCACCCTCGGGTTTTGTGATAGGTTCGACCCCATGAACTTCGTCACAAAAACCATACATCTTACCATTGGAATGAGCACATTTTTTTTGTTTTATAAAGTATAACAGTTATATTTAATTTGAAGTGCTTTAGCGGTTTTGGGGGGGCGACTGGCAGGCTCCCTCGACTGACCGAGCCCTAGTCACATAATACACCATGAAACTATGACAAAGGCATATGCAGAGAGGTTGGGTGGTTAGCCCAAAGCTCGGTCCTAACAAACACCATATAAGTGACAATGTTTTATTCGGAGGAGCGGGTGTGTGGCACCTTGCCCGCACCCTGCCCACAACCACATGACCACTATGCGACTAGGTGTCGGGGTTGGTGGGGCGCATGGACTCCAACCCGTTCTCCCTGATCACATTGTAAAAAATACAACCCTTAAAAGGGGCGGAAGTTAGGGCGCAAGGGCAAAACTAATCATTCTACAAACTACATAATTTTCGGTGAAATTTCCGCTGCTCTCACGCTAATTTGTCACTTGGTGATTCTAGCAAACAAGATATTTATTGCATGTGTTTTCCAATTTGATCATCTTGTAAGATAAATAACAGAGAAATGGAGAAGGAGGTCTAACTTGATCGTTTTTCAGCGTTTTTGAGCCCAAGAGGAGCCTACACAGGGGTTTTTGGGTGTTCTAGACACACTGACAACACTATTTTTGTGATTTGAGCATTGTATGTTGATGTAATTTACATTTTCAGCATATAATTTAAAGGTCAACATTGGAATCTAGACTTGAGGACGCAATACAAGAGGGGTGAACTTCGTCATCAAATTGTTGTTTTGTGATGTTGCATGTTATTTATTTTTCTCTGGTTAAATCTATAAAACTTAACTAAAGCTACTATGTTTATGTGATTTTGCAATTTTGATCCATTTCCCAGAAGACATAAACTAGCTTGCAAAGTTTTTCAAGAAACCTTAATTTTTTTTTTATTTTAGATCAGGATGATATTATGGATGATGGGTTGTAATTCAAATGAAAATGGAAAAAATGGTTGTAGGGAAAGAGTGCCCAAGGATAATTGGGGAGGAGAGAAAATGCATGTGACGTTGTTGAATGGTATTCAATGCACTTCAATTCTGTGTTTCAGGTGGAATGAGAGTTGTATAATTATCGACTCCAATACACATGGTATAAGATAGATATTTTTTTACATTTGGTAGATTCACATAATTACGATGATAAAAATTTCCACCATTAACAATGTTAATGTAGAACTCGAATCCAACACCCATACCTGGGATGAAAGGATGGAAAGTAGTTGTATTCAAGGTAGCTAGCCAATGGCGAAGTTGTTGAATGGGTATTTAATGTGCTCTGATGTCCTGTGCTAGGTGTTATAGCTCCATGACTACTTCATGTCTCATCGTTGCAGGTTACATCATGTCGGTGTAAGTTGGGGACTTCGGGGAAATGTTCCTGAATCGTGACATAACTATTAACTTGTATGTGGTCGTCTGGACTTTGGTTGTCTCTTCTACAAAATTGTTAGAGTGATTTATGTGTTGGTCTGGATTCTCGTAAACTTATAAAAATATTGATGAGTTATTAAAAATATTTCCCTTCTTTTGAAATATAGAAATTTAATCTAACTTTGGCCATTTATGAGTGATTTTGATATTTTAAACTTTTTTGAAAAGTAATTTTTTTTAGCTCTTCTATGACGGGCTAGAACCCTGAGGAAGGGTTGGGATGGATTCAATTTTGAATGTTTTTTGAAAGATCATCGGTGCGAGATTCGTCTTAAATAGTCAATGATGCATGAAGATCAAACAAATTATAGCACTTTAACTATCATAAATTTTGTTTTTATTAAATATGATATATAATTTTTTATAAAATTATAAATTAAATCTTTTAAAACAAATTTTCACTATATAAATAAATTCAATTTTATTTTTAAATTAAAATTTAATTTGATTAAAATATATTTTTGAATATATAAATACATTTAAATTCTTAAAAAAAACTTACATCCAAAAAAACACTTCAAATTGAAAAAAGAATCCAATAAACTGTTAACAAAAATTGGAATTAAAAAAACAAAAGGAAAGAGCTGTGAAACCAGAAAAACATCTTACGTCTAGACTATTGTAAACAAATTTGAGAAGAGCCACAAAAGGCCACACGTGTAATCGATCAGTGTGCACTTCGCATGTGAAGCGATTTTGTCGGGACATGCATGAAAAGGCAGATTTTTATTTTGCCTTTTCGTAGGATTGAAATTAAGCGTGATCTTTCATTCTGTCATATTTACATCTTTACACGCGTTAGCTTTAGTTTCTTGGATTGGGGATGGATGTTTTACAATTTATTTTTAATTTAATTTAATTTAATTATTTATTTTATTGATAAGAGTTAAAGTTTTATAAATTTTAATGTTATATTATTATTTTTAAATTATTGTACATTTTGTTTAATTAATTTTAAAATTAATATATATATTTGAAGGAGATTTAAGGAATAGAACGTTGTATAAAATTGTTTCAAATAAACACTCTACCGATCATCAAAACCAAAAAAACATAAAATGATGACAATAATGGCCTTATCTGCGTGTGTGTTTGTAATATTAAAGAACATAAATTTATGTGCAATCTATTTTAAAAAAAAATTGTTGTCCTATATTTTCCCACCTATACGTTTCCAATTATATTTTCCCCACCTTCACCTTTATAACGTGGCAGTGGGGATGGGAAAAAATAAATTAAAACATAAAAAGATAAGATAGTTTTCAATGCTAGTATTGGATCAGCGATTGGTGTTAACCAATCATTATGTTATGATAATTTTCTGTTTACAAATCATAATTAGAAAGAAAATTAATATAATTGATTTTTTTATATATAAATAATTTTTTTTTAAGCTTGGTAATATTTTTTTATTTATTTATTTTAAATAATCAAGTATGTTACAATTATAAAATAATGTTATTGGTCACCGAACCGCATTGAATGCCATCCAAAATTTAAACAATTTGATTTTATTTAGCATAGCCTTCTAGGGCTTAACATCTAGAAACCATCTACATACCATATAGCTATAAACAGAAATTCAAAATGACATATAAATCAGAAAACAAAATAAGAAATGATATCAGACATTATCTTTCAGCTATCTATTCATCAGATGACTCCACCAAAGCGGGGTCTTTTGCGCTTGAGCCTAACAGTGCAGATTGAGGCAGACAAGGAATGTGGCACTCAATTCGACCAAGGCGAGCATTCTGTTGTTGGATTTGAAGTTGAATCAACTGAAGTTCTTTCTGAATCTCCTGAAGACCGGGGTCAGGAATCGCAGAAATAGATGGAGAGGCCATAATGGCTTTGGAAATGATGCTCTTCATCAGCTAGAAGAGATGAACGAATTTCTTGTATAGAGTAAGCCGGTCGCGGGTATGACTAGGATCTAGAATAAACCAACTCCAATCCTCTGTCAGGACCTCAATTTCTGCCTTCTAGTTCAATTTTTCCTCCCAAGATGAAATCAATTGCTTCACCTAGGTGGGAGTCCCACTGTTATAAGCCTGAACCGTCTCTTACAAGATTTGGGCATCATATTTTCTACCTTGCTGCCTTGGAGGATTTCCTGAGGTTGCGCCCCTACTCTTTCCTTTACTAGCCTATGAATTATGACCACAATGTGCTCACCTAGAGGCACAAGCAGCCAGAGAAGACTTATCATATTGAAAGAGGAAAAACCGCCCTGCGTCCTATTCCTCGGCCCTGCCCTCTCCCATGACCCAACCAGCAACATAGAGGGCAGAGAGAGAAATTGTTTAGGCGGAGCTGATGCAACAACATGACATGAAAGAAACAAGAAATTGACATTAAGCTTAAGCCTAAAAAGAGGATCATAAAACATGAGTGACACCTTCCTATGCTACAACACACCAAGGAATGATAGCCCGAACCAATATACGAAGGAAAGCATGAAACTTCCAAGAGTGAAAGACCTCCACGGAGAATTAACAATGGCACCCCTTGCTCTCATTCACTCAGATGGTATCACAAAATCCACAGACACATCTTAGAAAAGCTTCCCTTGCCCTTCCCTTTCATAGGGTTGCCCATATTAACTTACCCCCAAACACATATAACCTGCATGCGGTATACAGATTACATAAAACCCAGAACATGTGAAACATCCCCATACGAGATAATAGAGTGCCGTATAAAATTGAAACTAGCGTAATGTGAACGAGAGTGCCATTATAGACAATCACAAAAACTTTCAAGGCCACTAGTAATTTGTTTCCCCTCCTTACGCAAGGCACATAGAAAATTGCATTCCCCAACCCAGGGAAAAGGATAAGGATAAGGACATACCAGGTCGAGTTCGTCATCTGCTTGTAGAGTACAACTACAGCCGAGGTTCCTCCCCACGCTCCAAACTCCTCGAACTGGCGCACAATTATCTGAGACCACTAAATACCACTGAGACCACTTTTAAGTGAGACTAAAAACCAGACAGATGGTTTCGTAAATGCCCTAGCTCCCACCACCTAGATTGTTAAATCTTTGGCATACCTCACTTCGTAATTCTATTGAAGGTTGTGGCTATCCCTTCCCTTAAGGTGACAAATTGTGCAAGGGTGTGGGTGAAGCCTCCCACCAACCCCTCCATAAATGTGATTAAACATGTCAATGATCCCAAGACGGATCCTTAGTTGGCTCACACCTCGATCGGGGGTTATATATATAAATAGTAATTTAATAAAAAAAATCATATTTATTTTAAATAACACAACCACAATACTAAATGTGGTTGATATACACAAATAGGCTTATATACATACATATGCTTGAACGCATTTACTTAACCTCTCAAACTCAAAAACATACAACTAATATTGTAATTTTTTAAATGAGGTAACATTTATTTATTTAAATATATATATATATATATATATATATATATATATATATATATATATATATATATATATATATATTCTAGAATATAGATTTCTATCCAAACCTATATTTAGAAACCCTTTTAAAATATACAGTTATAAACTATGTTCTTCTAAAATTATTAAATGTGGAAAATCAAATTAAGGTGAGCGACACTATTTTCTATGAGACTGGCTCATAAATACACACAAACCCAATTTCTTATAATCATTCAATTAACAAATTAATTATGATTTACCGAAAAAAATAAAAGGAGTTGGTTATCACATCGAAAATTTGGCATTGTGATTGATGTTATTAGCATACTTTAAATGTTAACCTGAACATTCTTCTATCATAGAAATAGAACTATTCATAAATATTAGCGATTCTTAAGGAGCTATATTTTCATTTTTGATGATCATAATGTGACCATTTGTAATTTGTTAGGGTTTATTTGTTTGATTCGAAAAGAGTTCCATGTTGTTTCCAATCTGCATTCTTCATTTCTTATATAAATAACTAGAAATTGCACTGAGAGGTGTAAAGGAACGCTAAAAGCTCAAGAAGCCAAGAACATAAATATAGGGGGGAAAATCGAAGTGCCTGTTGTGGCGAAATCCATATCATGATGGGAGCTTCAACAATCATTGAATTAACTGCAATGTTTCGCAAACCAATCTGTGAACACAACCCCTGTTATAATCCAATTCTCTTTCAGATGCCCTTGTCTAATCATATTAACATGGACAACAAAATAGAAACCCTAGAAGCGACAAAGTAGGTAGGAAAGGTTCTCACACAATTATATACCACCTTGAGATCATAAACAAATAGGGGATTGAATGGAACAAAAACACCAAACCAAAAACCTGCAGTAAAATGAAACAAACAACACTAAAGAACTGCATTGAGGATGAACCAAAAGTGCACTACAAAGAGAAGATTCTGAATCATGAGTGCACTACACATGAAATGCACAAAATTACATAAATGAGAAAATATACCGACTACAAATGAACACCAAAGATGTAGTGCATTTAAGCTTAAAAACGCTTGTGTTAGAGAGCCTTAGCTCAATAATAAAAATAAAATAAAAACAAACGATTAACATATGAGGTCTAAGTGATGGGGCATCCTCTCAAGCAGGGTTATGGGTCCACATAAGTAGGGTGCACACTCTGAGATGGTTATGGAGCCTATATATCAATGTTGACTAGGTAGACCTTAACAACAACCTAGTAATACAATAAAAGATCATGTTAATGACACAATACAAGTTGGCAGTAGCAAAATGTGAAGATTACATCATTCTCAACAAAAATGAACAAAATAAAAAATGGAAATTTAGAAATATCATTGTTGAATATTATATCATTCTCAACAAAAATGAACAAAATAAAAAATGGAAATTCAGAAATAGCATTGTCTTGTTGAAATATATGGTTCCATTATTTATAGTCTCAATAACAAAAAATCACATATGTAAGAAGCAGTGGTAAATAACAAAAATAATCATAATAAGCAATGGATCAATACACAATATATGAGCCTAATATTGAAAATCTACAACTAGGAAAATCAATAAGACAAAGTTAAATGTGAAAAATAAATTACACCATTAAGAGGACTCATGCAACACATGGCAATAATCATCCTAACCAATAGGCCAAAAACCAACTTGTTGAACTAATCTGATTCCAAACGAAAAAATAAATAAATAAGAAAGAGTAATTTCATTATGGTGACAAAATCATAGTGATATGAACTTATAAGATTGGTGTTTCTTTCTTCCAAGATTAGAAACCTATAAAATAAATATGTGAATTCATAAAAGAAAAATGTAGCAACAAAATGATGTATATACCACTCTCTGTGATATAACTAGAAATGCACACTTTGCATAATAGGTTACCTAGCATAAAAAGGGCCCCTAGCTAGGCGTTAGAACAATCCACCGACAAGGTATAGGTCTTATGTTTGATTCCTAACATTTCTTGGTTTTAACACTTTGCCATCCTATGTATGCTGCAATGGTCAATTTTATTTATTGTAGATAGAAAAATCATCAAAATCACTTCGTAAAAATTGATAACACTTTTCTATATGATGCACCTTATAAATCCCCTGCCTTAAAAATAATACATGAGAAGGCTTATATGCTTAGTCTCGAAAATGAAATAAAAATGTTTAAACTTACAATATCCTTCCAAAACTTAGGCAAAACATTTGGGGAACAAAACACTTGTCTAGCTCATGTGAAAATGTACTTTTGTGATTATGTCATCTATTCCATGAGAAATGTCACATTCATACAGTCGAAGCAGTCCATATCAAGGTCATAATTTTCAAAGTTTTCCCATCGAAATTTTATTTAAAATGCATCAATGCATCCGGCATATGTGGCAAAGGTTGAAACGCTTTTCACCATTGGAATAGTTATTATGAAGGCCTCCAATGAAGTTTCCAAAATTTATTTTCTCGGGGCACATTCTTCTAGGTTAACCATACCTCTTTTAGCAAGCTACATAAATCTCTGGAAAGTATATCAGCCTACCAATGGAAAAAGTTTTAGAGGTACACATAAATTTTCAATAAACATTATAATTACTATTTAAGATAGAATCATGCTTATAATTCTTTGTTCTAGTTTCAAGAGAACATCAAGTAACTCTAGATAATAAATAATGATATCTAAAAAGCATGTGAACTGGAAATAAAAGCTTAAAATTGTCTAATTAATATAACGTAGTTTTCATATTTAAAAATATAGGTCTAAGGTTCGAGCCACGTGAGAAATAAATCAAAAGTGGTTACATTTAAAATACAGGGCTTTGGTTCAAACCATGAGAGAAATGGGTCAAAATAGGTTAGCTTGACATAACTTTAATGCAAAAGATGGACTCACTCAGTTACTTGCAACATCTTCCATTTTGGCATTTCCTCTCCAAATTCCTCCAACTCAACCCCCAGAGTGTCTCTCGATGAACCAACTACTTTCAATTTCTTGTGTCTTGTCTGAATTTGATGGCTTGCTTGCTAAAACACACAATGAATAAATAGAATTTGTCAAATCAATCAGGTTTAGTCTCTTGGATAATACATAACCCATTTAAGATCTCATGGAATTATTTCCCTTTCATATGAGAATACAACCTTGTCAAAGGTACAAATTCCATGATAACAATCAAAACAAGAGTCATGCATCTACAACATTTCCATAAAGATATGTAACAACTATATGAGTAAAAAATATTTCATTTTGCAATCAGCTGATGAAACAAATCCCAATATAAACAAGCATAACATTGTCAAAGATGAGAATTCATCAAGAAACAATAAAATGAAAGATTGTAATACAAAACGAGGCATGCCCTGAATCCAAAGGTAAATGCATTCACAATGTTTGAATGAAGATATACAACAATTTTATGCCTTAGAACATTTAATTTTGCAGATAGCTAACAACAACAAAAGACTTACTCAAGTAGATATTTCTTACAAGAAAAGAAGCACCTTGTGAAGTTCAAGCTTAAAACTACAATAATCATGTTCGACTATAACTAGGAAAGGGTCTAAAATATAAGAATCGGGAAAAATGGAAAAAACTTGCCAAACAATTTTAAAAAGGGAAAAAAATGAAGGAAACCAATAATATATATATATATATATATATATATATATATATATATAGTTCAGTCACCAACTAATCAACGATGGTGGTAATAGATGCCAATCTTACCACTTTCATTTCAGCTTATCTTTCTACACTTGACTGAATCCCCTCTTCCTCTCCCAGTTCCCTTGATCAACCTGTTTGCAAACCCCACTTTACTGCCATTGACTCTAACAACCTAATAAACATGTTTCTTTGCAAAATCAAAAAACTTGTGGCTAGGGCGAGCAAAAATCCAAACCGACCTCATCCCCTCAAACACCCTTAGTGAATCCAAGTACTTCAGGTAAGTCACGACACCATATCGAACCAAGTAATCTACCAGTGTCCTCAATGCCCTGAAATTCCCAACCAATTGCTTTGTCTTCCTTCCAATGATATGCCATATGGAGTCCAATTACTGCCTTACAATTTTTTTTAGATTTTGCTAGTTGACTTCCTGACTAGGCTCTCGAGCACATTCAAAAGATTCATAAATTTTTGTGAAAACATTATGCTTGAATAAGTTATTTAGTGCTATTAGGTTCATATGATTGGATTAATGTTCTTTTTACTAAAAATATTGGGCATAGGCCCAATCCATAAATTTATTATTATGCTTGATGAAGTTATATAGTGCTGTCAAATTCATATAATTAGATTAATGTTCTTTTTACTAAAAATATTAAGCATAGACCCAATCACTAAAAATATTGGGCATAAGCCCAATCCCTAAGTTTATCTTATAAACATATCACAAGCCATGTCAAGCTAACATATCAAGCACCCATATCACAAGCCATGTCAAGCTAACATATCAAGCACCCAATCACTAAAAATATTGAGCATACGCCCAATCCATAAGTTTATTTTAAGGACCAAGCCCATCAAACAATTCTTATAATCATATCACAAACCATGTCAAGCTAACATATCAAGCGCCCAATCACTAAAAATATTGGGCATATGCCCAATCTATAAGTTTATTTTAGGAACCAATCCCATCAAACAATTCTTATAAGCATATCACAAGCCATGTCAAACTAACATATCAAGTACTACGGATCACTTAATATAACCATTCGAAATCCAAGGGAGGATCCCAAAAAGAGCATGGTGTTCAACGGTTTAAATTATATTGAAAGAGAGGAGAATTATAAAGAACACATCATGATGCCACCTTGTAGATATGGGATTATTCCCATTCATAGAAAACGAAATGCAACACTCATAAAATTGTTAAGTCATCGAAATGTTTAGTTATCAAATGTTCCAAATGCGCTGAGAGTTCAAGTATAAAGGAAAATGAGTGCCCATATCCATAAGTCCACTAAGATAATTTCTGTCAAAGGTTATTTTTGTTATTTTTATTTTTCAAAAAAAGAGAGCACCACATGCTAGCCAGATTCCAGGATGCCTCTGGAATGTTGAATTTGGTTAAATGGCGGAAATAAATAAAATAAATCACTTTCAACTTTTAATGGAGGACATGGGCGGTCAGAGATCAATGGTCATAATGTAATTGCGGGACCCCTTGCCCATCTGAAATTTAATCAAAGCAGGGGTCCGCAGTAGTTATTTTCTTCAAACTACTATTTCCACGTGGCAACATCATATGGATCGCGGTACCCCCTGCTTCAAAACCAGATTCTGCCTTGACCCCTCCCGCAATCCACTTGTGGTTTACAATGACAACGCAGGAGCTAATTCTACCAGACAAGGTTAAAGGTAGTAATGGTTCTCTTTATGTGGCCATGTCCAAGATGCAGGGAATCTCATTCCTCCATGAAAACGACAACGTCGAAAGAGAATGTTGTGGCATCCTTTCAAGATTCATTAACAATGGTTTCTGGAATTTGTTAAACTTATGTTAAATATTCGGTATGATATTGGATTATTAAGCTAACAGAGAGGTTAGGAACAATGGCGTCAGTTGGCAATATCAATCCACTCGGCCCTTTGTATTAACAAAACATTATTAAAAAACCACATATGCATATCGTAGGTCCTGTTGGGGCATGCCAACGAGTATCATTTATTGACAATTTTGTTTGGGCAGACCTTGCAACCATGGATTTTCTTTCAGGGTTGACAGATTTCTAAAAAAATAATGTGTGATTTTTAAGGTGAATAAAAATATAACGAATACGAACAATAGAGGTCCTCAAGGAAAACCAAAGTCATCCAATACTTTCTCAAGGATCTATCAGATGTTTTCCAATTAAAAAAAAGGAGATGTGCATGAAGTGAACGTATTGGATATCATTGATTTAGTGATAAACGAGAGGCTTGCTTCTTAGGGGATATGATGGAGTTCCTTCGCATTCAAAATCCGTAGAAAAGTGCAACATATGTTGTAAATCCAGAACTAAAGACTCCAGCTAATTCCCAGAAGCACTGCCAACAATCAATTGGTTCTAATCCTGTAAAAAAGAAAGTGAATGTTGGGAGTCATATGTCCAGGGCTCAAGTACAACAAAAGATTCAAAATCTATTAGGAATTTTGCAAGCTCTACAATGGTTACATAATTTATTTATGCCAGAGTGGTTAGCTTGAAATTTTTTGAAAATTTTATTCTCAAGGTCATGGGAGATGCTATTTAATGAATTTAAATACCTAAGATAAAACTGGTCCTATTGTCAGTATGATCGAGCAGTTTTGTATGGGTTTCTATTCTACATATTTGGGTGCTGAGATGGTGGTTGTGACCACCAAAATATTGAAGATAACTTTGTTTAAATTTTCCTGGATTCATTCTTTTCACAACAAAGCTTTGCATGGAGATCTGGTTTTGTTTCGAGTCTATTCTCATGATTTCAGTTTGTAGTGATATGGAACAATAATGTCTAATACCATGTTGATCAAGATCAAGAATATTTCAAGGAGTTTTCAGTACCTTTGCAATAGGAAAAAGGAGAAATGCCATTATGAAATCAGTGCCAGGATAAGTCTCTACCAATTCAGTTTTCAAGGAGTTTGTAAGTTATTGAGAGGATAGATAAAGAAGACACACTCTTACAACAAATGAAGGTTTCTATATGGTTATTTCTATTTGGTGCAATAGTAGTACATATGGCATGGTATTTAAACCTAAAGATTCCAAATATGTTTTGAAGGATGACACCCTACCAAATGGCACACTTGTTCCTGGGGAAAGTTCTATAATTATTCATTCTATGCAGAGGGAAGGATGAAATCCATATGGGGTCTGATTGTAGTTCAAGCTTGAAATATAGATGAAAATTGACAAACTTGAACCTCCTTAGGACACTTATAAGTTCCTTGTGTGCAATGGAGTGCCTCAGATCTGCTTGGTACCATATGAAATCAAATCTTTTGGTGTTGTTACCATGCCTTGTTCCACAAGTGAAAATTAAAACACATGAATAGGCTTGACATTTTTTCATGATTATAGCTTATGAGACTTTAATCATGAGTCTGACAGTAAAATCATTTCTAAGGAATTCAAATATTCTTTTGGATTTAATGGAATGGATTGGGATGAGCCATTTTCATTGGAAAATGAACCTACTTCTTTATACTAAACTAGTAGGTGAACAATCGAGTTAAGAACATGGTTGATTAGTGAAATAACATTGGTAAAATGTTTTGGTGGAGTCTAAATTCTAGTAAAATTACCTAATGAATAATATATGGAATGCTTTTATTTGGATAAATATTGGTAAAACATGTGACGCAGTTAACCAAGTTTGAAGGGAAGTTGGCAGAATTTTAGGAGGAGCTACACCAACTTTAGATTCCAAGGCAGAGGACCAATAGGATAAAGATTAAATACATCTTTAATGGAAATTTGATGCATAGTTTCAGCAATGAGTTTCAGGAATAAAGACAGTCAAATCAATAATAAAAAATATCACTCCCATATTTGAAGGCAAACGACTTTCTACCATTGCTAGATTTTTTTGCAGCATATTATATGTTTAATTTATTTGATAGGATTTGTTTTTTATAGATTAGTGATAGTTTGAGGAAAACATTTTCCTATATATTATTTCATGTTCATTGTAAAAGGGTTGGCTTTTGATGTCAAAACACCAACCATTTTTTTAAAATCTCTTGTTGCAGAATTTTTAATCAAGGTCTTTTGGCTTTAATTTTATGACAAAATCTATTTCCAATGTATGTTTTTCCTATGATACATATATTTTTCTCTCATGCATTTGAGGTAACATAGAAGTTAGGGTAAGGCTAAGTTGATGATTGACTTCTTTGAAAACCCAATGCAAAGTTATAATCATTGCTCAAAATAACTATTTGAATAAGTTGTTTAAATTAGTATCTCTGCATCCTTAAATTGTTGTCTTCTATCATCTCTTGAACCTATATATGTTGGCTATAGAAATTTTTCTATATGCATCTACTCTTGTTAGATGAATAAGTATCTATTGAGGTGAAAGCTCAACCCCCCATTTTTGACTTATTTATTTCAAATAATGGGGACCCTTTCCATAAATTTTTGGCTAAATCACCTTTTTAATATTTTCTTTTAGTTAAGTGTCCACAATTTTTCTAATTTTCCGTTTTCATCAGATTTCTATTTTGATTGCTTCATTGAGTTCAATTTTTCGCTAGCTTTTCATCGGTACTCGCTCCATCTCATTTGATTTACATGATTTGCAAATGGTGCTCATCCAAATTTCAATAATTTTTACCACATTGGATTAAAAGGATACAAAATGTATATTATTTTAATTTTAGTAAATAAATTAGTAATTAATTGTAAATATTAATTCTTAGTTAAATTTTTAATAATTAATTCATTTTTGCTAATGGTCCTACAAAATTGCCACAACCAAATTGTAGAACAATTAAAATTATGTGTTTTTGGGATCTTGGTAATTTATTCCAATTCCCAATTTTAAAAGAAATTACGAAACTTGAAATCTCAAAATTGCAAAGTGGTTGTAGTTAATTTTGTCATATTTTTAATTACCAAGTGGCTGTAGTTTATAATGGATGAGTCCCACTCCACGTGGGCCCCACTTCACCTCACCTCCTCCCTTACTTTTTTACAAAAACTCCGATGACATAAAGTCTCGACATAAAAATCCCGATAAAAATAAGTCTCGATATAAAAAACCCGATAAAAAAATCCCGATATAAAATAAAAGTTCACTAGTACAAAATGAGAGATTAGTGACTACGTGACAAAAAACATTAGTCACCACAATTATTTCAACTGAATTACTACTAAATTTGAGCAATTTTAAGTGACTGAAAAACGACTAACTTAAATGACTAATTTAGTCCAGGGATAAAATATATGACTAGATATTAAGTGAGTCAACTAAAAGTGACTAACTTAAATGACTAATTTAGTCTAGGACTAAAATATATGACTAGATAATAAGTGACAAAATTAAAAATGATTAACGTAAATTAAAAATGATTAGTGCTTTACTTGTAAGGACACAATATCATATTTTTACTTGTTCATGTTGGATTTGACATATCTAGGTAACATATCTATGGCATAGTAAACACTCTTAAGCTTCACATGAGTACATGAATGCATGAAACACCTTGATATTTAAGCTCTTTATAAATAATTGTGAAAAGGGTTTACAAATTTTGTTCTTGATACATTTTTTGAACACATTTGACATTTTAGCCACACCATTATGCAAATCAATGCATGGGAACATGAAATGACTTGGTTCATAAGGCTAACAATTCACTATTTTTAAGATTGTCTTGATGGTTTACTTGCCTTCCTTTTTGTAGATGTATGATCACTTTCTAATTGGAAATTCCACATCCTAAAACACATAACGAGATAGTGATTGAAGCCCAATATTGACATTATTGGTGTACTCTTCACATAATTTAGACAATGCACACCATTCTTAAATATTTGATGTTGACATATGGAATTTCTTATTGTTTAGGGGTGCTTTAAAACTTACATTGATATCTAGTATTAATGGTAATTTGTTCTAAATACATAGTTGTTATTGTCCTCACATGCTAATGGTATTGCTCATGGTTCATTAGTTGTAATTACACGCTTTGGAATGCTACAAATACATCATTTGGATCACAATTCTATGGTTAAAAACTACCCAACTATAAATGGGGATAAATTGATGATAAATGGATGACTTTTGAATGTTACAAATGTGTAAGTAGTCCACATTCAACTTTCTTGTCTTCATTGTCCTTAGCAACAATGACAAGTTTGAATATTTCCTTTATTTATCATCGCAAATACATAACTCTTTGTTGTCCCAAACGTAGCTAATACTATTGGTATATGATCTCTTAATTGTGGAATGGTCTATTGGTATATGATCTCTTTATGTTGGGTCCCTATAATACTAGTGATTACCCTATTACTATTGTAGTTATACCCCTTATTAATATTGTTGTGCCCCTATTGCCCCCATATTGTTATTACTGTGCCCCATAGAATCCCTCTATTGTTGTTTTTGTGGCTTTATATTATTATTGTTAGGTCGGCTGGATTATATTGTGACTCCTTAGACTCCTATATATAGAAAGGAGGTTTTGTCATTTGTATCATCCAAGAATTGTTCATTTATGTAATGTAAAGGAGGTTGCCCCCTTGAAGAGGCTGAATTCTAAGGCGTTGATCTATCTTTTCTATCTTTTCTTGAGCTGGTTTCATAACATTTGGTATAAGAGCTTTAGATTCTAGGGTTTCGCTGCTCCAAACAGGTCATCGTGGCATTTTCGCTATAAATTTTTTTCTGCGACGTTTCAAAAGTCGCAAAAAAAACCCATTTGAGAAGAAATCGCACTGAACCTTGGGTCCGAATTTCAGAACGTTTCACGCGATATTTGCGGAGATATGATCTGAGGAAGTTGGTCTTTTTGCAGACTCCTGAATTACATTCAAAACAGGTGACCTGGGGAAAATCGTCATAACTTTCTCTCTGGGGATCGGATTGAAATTTCGTAAGAAGATACAAAAATAGGACGGACTGTAATTTCTTGTATGAATTGTTCAGATCCAAAGGTCAAAATAGTGACTCGTGGCACGTCGTACAAGTTCGCTCTACTGAACTAGTCTATAATCAAGTCACTGTGGGAGACTTCGCATAACTCTTCCTTGGAGAATCCAATTTGGGTCAGACTTGTGGAATTGGAAAGAGGACACAGAGGGCTACTGTAGGTCACAAATTCAAAACTAGATGATCGAAAAGTACAGAGATACATCAGAGGCAATATCAAGCTCCTACAAAATGAAAAAAGGTGTGTAGATTTTCTTAAATTTTTGCTTAAGCTTGGTTTGAAAATTTATTTTGAAGGAATTCAAAGGGCATACTAGAGCATTATTATCGGTAACTTATGCCCCGAGGAAAGAAAATGCAAACACCTAGTAAGGAACCTGAAAGCTCTAGCATGACTCATGAAGAAGAAGAAGAAATGCTATATGATATATCAAAATTACAAGAACAAGTGCAACAAGTGTCACTTGCACAAAAAGCAACAGAATCTAAAATGGATGGTTTAAGGAAAGATGTAGAAGCTAAGATGGATGGTTTAAATAAAGGTGTAGCAGCTAAGATGGATGGCATGGAAGCTAAGGTGAATGGCATGGACGCTAAAATTGATGGCATGGATGATAAGATGGAAGAATTGAAGATAAATATGAATAAGTTGCTACAAGAAATGGTCACTAAGGGTGAAAGGGTACTAAAGGAAATTCATGATGAGAACAAAAGAAATGTTAATCATGATTCCATAGACTCTAATGTTGGATCAAAGACTCACCATGTTCCAAAAATCGATATGAGGAAGTTTGATGGCAAGGATCCCGCCACATGGATATTACAAATGGAGCAATTCTTCGATCTCAATAATGTGCAAAACAAACAAAAGGTACGTATGGCAACTTTATATTTGGAACCAAATCAGTTTGTATGGTATCAATGGCTTGACTCTCATAAACAATTTATCACTTGGGCAATTTTTACGGAAGAATTGATAGCACATTATGAGGATACAAAAAGCAACACTTTTTTAGCCAACTGATAAGTCTCAAACAAAAGGGTTCAATAATGGAGCACATTGAGGAGTTCCAAAAATTGAACATAAGGGTAAAAGATAGAAAAGATAGCCTTAAATACTTTTTAGAACAAAGATTATCCTCTGAAGAGCAACAAAAGTGGGTCACAAAGATGTTGGGTTATGACTTTGAAATCATCTACAAAAAAGGGAAGCAAAATGTGGTGGCAGATGCACTCTCAAGAAAGGATGAGGATGTGGAAGCATTATTGTGCGCCATTTCTATTATCCAACCAGATTGGATAAACGAAGCAAGGGAGGAATGGAAGAATGACGAAGAAGTGTGGGCACTTATTCGAAATTTACAACAAGATTCCAGTACGTCTGATACATTTAGCTGGAAAAATGATTCATTATGGTACAAAGATCGCTTATACCTCTATAAGAATTCCCAGCTAAAACAAAAGATTCTTATGGAATTGCACACTTCCCCCTTAGGAGGGCACTCAGGATTTTTAAAAACTTACCACAGGGTTAAGAAGGATTTTTTTTGGGATGGCCTTAAATCAGATATTCAAAAGTTTGTGGCGGAATGTTTGGTTTGCCAACAAAATAAAGTTGAAACAATTAATACACCAGGTCTATTACAACCTTTATCCATTCCAAGCCAACGTTGGGAGGAGGTTTCAATGGATTTTATCACGGGTTTACCCAAGTCTGAGGGAAAGAGTGTCATCATGGTGGTAGTTGATAGACTTACCATGTATGCACACTTTTGTGCATTATCACATCCATTTAAAGCCAGTACAGTTTCTACTGCATTTATGGAAACAATTCAAAAGCTACATGGAAACCCAAAGATTATTGTAAGTGACAGAGATCCCATTTTCACTGGAAATTTTTGGACAGAATTATTTTCTTGTCTTGGTACTCGGTTAGCTCATAGCTCATCTTATCATCCTCAATCTGATGGGCAAACTGAGATAGTAAACAAATGTTTGGAAGGATATCTTCGTTGTTTTGTATCTGATAAATAGACACAATGGGTCAAATGGTTGCCTCTGGCTGAATGGTGGTATAACACTTCCTTCCATACAGCAACAAAAATGACGCCATTTATGGCACTTTATGGGTATCAACCACCATCCATCACATCATATTTAAGAGAAAATTCTAAGGTTCAGGCAGTGGAACATCACATCGAACATCAACAACAAGTCCTCCAACTCTTAAAGGATAACCTCGTGTTGGCACAAAATAGAATGAAACAACAGGCAGATCAACATCGCAGTGAAAGAAGTTTTGATGTACGGGATTGGGTATTCCTACGGCTACAACCATATAAGAAAATGTCCCTCAAGCAAGCTAAGAAGGATAATAAATTATCACCAAAGTATTATGGTCCGTACAAGGTGTTGCAAAAGATTGGTACTATGGCATACAAATTGGAGCTTCCTGCAGCTTCTCGATTGCACCCAGTTTTCCATGTTTCATGTTTAAAGAAGGTTATAGGAGACAAGCTCCCAGTTCAAACAATATTGCCAGAACTTGACGAGGAAGGAAAAATTATATTGGAACCGGAAGCAGTCACAGAAAGAAGAACTCGACAGCTACGAAATCGATCAATTTCAGAGTATCTTATCAAGTGGAAGAACTTATCCGCTGAAGATTCCACATGGGAGGATGAGAATTTTATGCAGAAGTATCCAGAACTACTCAAGCATTGAAGACAACACTTTTTTGAAGGAGAGGGGCATGTTGGGTCCCTATAATACTAGTGATTACCCTATTACTATTGTAGTTATACCCCTTATTAATAATGTTGTGCCCCTATTGCCCCCATATTGTTATTACTGTGCCCCATAGAATCCCTCTATTGTTATTTTTGTGGCTTTATATTATTATTGTTAGGTCAGCTGGATTATATTGTGACTCCTTAGACTCCTATATATAGAAAGGAGGTTTTGTCATTTGTATCATCCAAGAATTGTTCATCTATGTAATGTAAAGGAGGTTGCCACCTTGAAGAGGCTGAATTCTAAGGCGTTGATCTATCTTTTCTATCTTTTCTTGAGCTGGTTTCATAACAGTTTACTTGCCTTCCTTTTTGTAGATGTATGATCACTTTCTAATTGGAAATTCCACATCCTAACACACATAACGAGATAGTGATTGAAGCCCAATATTGACATTATTGGTGCACTCTTCACATAATTTAGACAATGCACACAATTCTTAAATATTTGATGTTGACATATGGAATTTCTTATTGTTTAGGGGTGCTTTAAAACTTACATTGATATCTAGTATTAATGGTAATTTGTTCTAAATACATAGTTGTTATTGTCCTCACATGCTAATGGTATTGCTCATGGTTCATTAGTTGTAATTACACGCTTTGGAATGCTACACATACATAATTTGGATCACAATTCTATGGTTAAAAACTACCCAACTATAAATGGGGATAAATTGATGATAAATGGATGACTTTTGAATGTTACAAATGTGTAAGTAGTCCACATTCAACTTTCTTGTCTTCATTGTCCTTAGAAACAATGACAAGTTTGAATATTTCCTTTATTTATCATCGCAAATACATAACTCTTTGTTGTCCCAAACGTAGTTAATACTATTGGTATATGATCTCTTAATTGTGGAATGGTCTCTTGATGATGATAACGAACTCTCAATCTCCAATGCCCATGAATACGATGAATGAATGATCTAATGCCTTACTTGTATGGACAATTTATGATTCATTTTCTATTTTTATTGTGCCATTGTATATATGCTTCACTAGCATCTCATGTTATATGGTTAATTGAACAAGCTTTATCTTTCATTTTTCAAGTATAATTTCGTTGCATGAATAAGAATAGTTGTCTAATTAAAATCATTCAAAATTTGTTAATAATTCATGGTTTCTTTGACTATCCGCACACTTATCCCTGACCTTTTACTTTGAGAGTGAGTAGCGTCAAATCACTAGTCTTCTTTAAGGAACTTCCCTTCATTACTCAATGACCTAGCTTAGCTCGATATTTAAGGATTCCCCCCTGGACAAGGATATCCTTCTTGTAGTCTAAAGAGTGAGAGAAGGCCACCAAGGTGACATTGGGTGGCTTGCTTGAGAGTTTACTTTTCGACATTCTAGGTGGGGTCAAGACCTCTTTTTTCTATGAGAGTGTTTGAGTGGAGATACAATTTAGAAAATGCTTACAAGAAAATTAGTTTCCTTTATTGCCATCACTTAAACTACTTACAATAAAATCATGTGCTTTTAATAACATCTAATTTTGATAAATAATTAATTCAATAAAATTTAAAAAATATTATTATTATTATTGTTATTGTTATTTTTTGTATATGAGAGAATAGATGACTATAGCGAGCTTGTACTTAAGCATCAATTCTATCCACTACCACAATCACCTCCAAGTGTACCCACATTGCCTCACACTTGGCACACTGAGCTAATCGAAGTTTAAACCAATAACATCATAAGAAATGCCTTAACAACCCATTCTATCATCAACTAATCCACACCATGGGGGAAATTAAAACTAAATTTTAATATTAAAAAATATAGTCAATTTATTTTATTTGAAAATCAATTTTAATATCTAATTTGAAGAAACTCCATAAAATAAAATTTAATGTGAAAAATGTTAAGCAAAATAAAGTTGGGGTAAATTATAAAAATAAAAATAAGTAAAGTGAAATATAAAATTAATAATTATAATTATAATTAATAATTAAATTATCTTACTCCTAATTTACCAAGTGCCAGAGGGATAAATCTCTTCATATACAAACCTTTTTTAAAGTGAAAAGAGATTTGATCCCCTCTGCCCTTGGTAAATCCAAAATTAAGATAGATCCAAGCTAGTTTTATATCAATTTATGTAATTGAAAGTAAAGAATTATTATTTGAATGAAAAGTTACTTTCAAAAATATTTGTAATTTCCTCAATTTTAAAATAAAATAATTATTTTATCTTTAATCTGAAATTACAAATAACTTTGAAAAATACATATAAATAACCAAAAACAATTTTATATTAATTAAAATAAAATAAATTTCAATTAATTGAAAGTTAAAATAATATTATTTGAATGAAAAGTTGCTTTCTATTTTCAAAGAGAGTAAAGAGATTTGTAATTATTTTATTTAAAGTTTGAATTACAAATAACTTAATAATTTAGAGGCTGTAAATTTGGGGTTTTAGGTGATTTCGTGGTAAACCCTAGGGGGTTATACATTGATCATTTCTTGATCATTGGCAATGTAAAGGAATTGTTTTACAACTTAGCATTGTTCATGTGAGGGTAGTAGCTATCTAGATCTTTGCGAGGGTAGAACTGATCTATATCTCTATGATGGGGCTGGACTTTTAGTGGATCTGCGTGTTTTGTGTCCTAGAGAGCCTGGTATCTCAATCATCCAAGTGATTTCATATTCTATCGGTGCTTATAATGCCATTTAACTAGCGACGACTAGTTGGGAACTAGAGGAAGAGAGATGCAATGAGTTGCTGAAACCTGGAGGAAAGCTAGTAGGGTTTTAGATACAAAGGTCCTTGTAATGGAGACATGGTGGGTACTTCCACCATTGGTTACATGCCTCACAGTTTGAACTGTTGTCGATGGTATCAATGGATGTGGAGGTTTCATCGAGGCAAGTCCGTCTTTGACAAAGTTGAAGTACAGTTGATGGTTTAGTGAAGGACAATACATAGTGTGCTCCAAATGGATATTATCTCATCCCTATATATGATAAGGGATCTTTTATAATCCAACTCAAAATTCTAGATCATGGGAACTAGATTAGGTTCCTGTATTAATGGTGGTCGAGTACCTGGATTTGTTGTCGCCGCTTCATATTAAGAAATCTATTATTTTTAATTTAATAGCAAGCGATAACAGGTTTGGCCTTCCTCATATATATTGCTTCAATGTTCCCTCCCAGCCATTAGAATTGGCGATAGACTATATTTTTCATGATTTTGAGATGGCAGATATGCTTCCCTCATCCTCATTTTTGTAAATTACATACATTTTGCAATCACCACTAATTTTTGATTTCAAAGGGTGTTTAATTGGATGAAGAAGTGGAGCTAATTCTGACTTACACTGAATTTGGAGGACATGAATACTTGGTTGTTGATGATCGACGTTAGGAATACATCGTTCATAAATTTTCGGAATAACTCCTCAAATATAAGGGTGCACATGTGGTGGATGCTCGACTGAAGTTGGAAAATGTATTGGTCTTTGCGAATCACCAAATGCCAGCATTCAAATGATGATCGAATGTTCATGTCCAATATATTATATGGTGTCAAACCCTTGTTAGAGAATATGGTTATGGGAACCAGATCATGGATGGTCATGGGAACCATATTAGTTTCCTGTATCAGTTGATCACAATGGTTGCAATGGAAATGAAGACATCAATTTTCACTTCACTGGGTTCATTATTTTTGGTGAGAGTGTTGGGGGTTGTTCGAGCAGAAATTTGTCCAGAGATAAATGGAGGTCCTACCAATGTGAAGGTTGAATTCATTTCCATTAGCAATGAGCATAATAGTAGCTCTCAATAAAGGCAGTACAAAATGGTAAGGGAAGAAGAAGACAAGCAGGAGGAGGCAGACCCATGATTCGTCCTCTGTAAACAGGGTTGTTCACTCTCGATGGGAAACAATCGTTCGAATTGTGGGTTTGAGAGGAAAGAAAGCAGTAATGAAATCTATACTGATGTAGAGAACTATAACACACCACAACAACCAATATGGAAAACAAACATTATTGATTCGGTCGCACGCCTCTCTGTATATCTATGTGCAGCTTTAAACCATTAATTACAACTAGAAGTTGCTAGATACCATCATTTTTGGCTTCACAAATATCTGACACACATCAGTTCTAGTTCTAACTTCTCGTTACTATTTGCTGCAGTCTGTAAAGAATTTTTGAAAGTGCTGCAAGGAAATGATCGATTGTAATGCGGCATAACATTTTTTTATTAATACCATCAATCTCAGATACAATACTCGAGCGACTATAACAGAGTGACCATTTCCGACCATTTTGCACTGCCTTTGTTAAGAGCTATTGTTAATGTTGTGTTTACGTTGTAGGGAGGGAGTTACATATTTAAAAATATTACTCCAGGGAAATATAGGATGGTTGCTTCCCACCCAAAGTTAACAATTGTGCAAAGAGCCTCTCCAGAGATAGAGTTGGGCTTTGGAAATCTCGTAGTAGATGGCATCTTTTTTATCCCTGGTTATGATATCAATGGCCTAGTTGTTTCTTAGGGAAACCTTGTTTTAGGTGTTCATGTATACCTTTATTCAGATGATGTCCATGAGGTGAAGTTCCCTCGGGGTTTTGGAGCAAATCCTTGGCCAAATCAAGCACTTTGTCATGCAACATCTGATGAAAATGGGAAATTTGCTTTTAATTTTATTCCATGTGGAATATACAGGTTGTTTCCATTCTACAAGGATGAGAATACAATATTTGATGTTTCACCTCCATCTATGGAGGTTTTGGTTGAGCACAATCATGTTAATATATCTCAACCATTTCAGGTCATAGGCTTCTCAATTGGAGGACGTGTCGTGACTTTTGAAGGTGTCGGTGTTGAAGGTGTTAAGATATTAGTTGATGGACGAGAAAGAGCTACAACAGATGTTCAGGGATATTACAAAATTGATTAGGTAACATCAACATGCTACATAATCAAGGCTGAGAAGGATCACTTCGAGTTTAGAAGTTTGGAGAATTTCATGATTCTGCCAAACATGGCTTCAATCCCAGAGATAGAAGCAACACATTATAATATTTGTGGTTCCCTAAAATTAGTGACAGATGGCTATTCTGGAAAGCGTAAGGTTGGCTTGACACATGGGCTAGAGAAAGTTAAGCCTCAAGTAAAGAAGATTGATGATATGGGAAAATTTTGCTTCACAGTTCACCCACGTGAATATCAAATATCCCCACTGACCACAACAACAAAATGCGATTCTAGTCTTCAATTTTCACCATCACATATTGATTTGACAATTACTCGACCAATGCTTGGCATTGAATTTATATAGGCCCTTGTTGATATCTGTGGATAGGTGATATGCAAGGAAGGATGTGACTCCTTGGTTTCTATATCACTTACTTCTCTGGCTGTGAGGGGTTCAGAGAAGTTGAACTCTTTAAGTTTAACAAATGAGAGCAGTGACTTCATATTTGAGAAAATATTACCTAGTGCATGGTGTCTTGAGGTAAAACATGGACCTTCATCTAATTTGTTAGACTCGGATGATGACTGGCATTGGGAGAGAAAGGTTATTGATGTCAATGTTAGTGTTTCTAATCATTCGAAGATAATGTTTATCCAAAAAGGCTATTGGTTGTGTATTATGTCTACTCATCCTGTGGCTTCCTACATCATACAACCAAAGAAATAACTCATGAATTTGTTGATTGAGAAAGGATGGCAGCAAATATTCATAGAAGCTCGTGGTGTGCACATGCTTCATTTCTTAAACTCGTGCATTTTCATTAGAATGTCTTCATTAGAATTCACTGTATTGAACGTTAAGCCTATATATTTGGTTGGTGAAAAATATCTACTGAGTGGTGAAACACATGTTGATTCATGTTCTTATCAAACATGTTGCAAGTGCTAATGGACCAAGCAACATTGTTGTATATCAATACACACATTGGGCCAATCTTGAATATGAATTGGTCTTTGTTCCGAGAGATAAAAGGAATGCTAGTGAGAAAAGAAACTTTGAAAAGGTCTTGTTTTATCCAAGAAGCCAGCATGCTGTTGTTAAAATTGATGGGTGCCAACTTTCTATTCCTACTTTTTTGGGGCACCTAAGAAAGTAAATTCAGGGGCCATTGTTGCTAGTAATCCCAAGTGTTGACATTAAAGTAATTTCTCAAATGAAAATATAAATGGCCTTCTAAAAAAGGGTGACTTGGTTCTTCAAACTTCGACAGGATCAAATGGTATATTTTTGGGTGGTCCTCTTTATGATGATATTGAGTACTATGTTGAAGCTTCCAAGAGATATCATTTAAAAGCACTTGCATAGGACCCCTTTTGAAGCTTAGTTGTATGATCATCCAATTTGACCAAACGCCCCACTCGACTAGCCAAACTGTTACACAACAATTTGTCACCGTTTGTCACCGTCCCTGTTACCCGCACACTGGAGGACTCATTCCGGGACCTGTGAGAAGTGACATGACCTGAAACCACTTGCATTATATTCCTCTAAGTATGAGCTTCATTTGCCCTGAAGACATCTCCTGCAAAATCTCCATGAAAACAACTCTTTTTGCATTAGCGCGGGTCCACAGTTCACTGCCCACGCCAATGAGGTAAATCCTCTAAAAAGGGCACGCCATTGGCGCTCTGTCTCAGAGTCACACTCGCACCAACTGAATTGAGTAAAGTTTTTAACCAACAAACTCCCGAAGGTTCTCTTCAACCCATTCACCAACTGAATCTATGTTGAGCTAGGATGGTTTGGCTTCGAATCTCCATAGAAAGGAAAGTGGTTTGCCACCTTTCATGGAAGTTTCCAAGTGATAAAGCCAATCCCATGAATAATGTGGTTGATCCTATCTCTTTCCTCTCTATCTATAAAAGCTTGCCTCTATGCCTTGAGCAAGCTAGTCAGAGTTACAGTAGTTCTAGTCAATAGTTCCCGGAGCTCAAGAGTTTGAAGTTGCAAGAGCCTTCTTTGCACCCATAAGGCCAAATCTAAGTGAGGAGATTCTTGTCACCCAAAGAGAGAGAGGCTTGTTTCCCATCCCAACAAGCTTTGCAAGACTTGTGTAGCTGACTACCCAGCCAAAGGAGGATTTGACGTCAGAACAATGGTTGTATTCTTCTTTGTTATTTATCAATAATAGATGACTATCATTATGGTTCCACTCTCATTGTCCTATATTTGATGTTGAGTTACATCTTTTCTGACTGATATATAATTGCATCTACTAGATTTTATGCTTGTATTCGTGTTGTTCTTTGCATGTGCAGGTGTCCAATCACGGAGATCATGGGGATCGTGACCGGCCAAGGCAAAGGAACGAGGGTGACATCTCTTCTACGAACACTAGCATTGGAATCCAGGTAGGTTCTCACCATCCATTTTTATTTGCAATTAGGAACTTGCGTGATAGCATTGTGTGATTGTTGCTAGACCCGGTCTGGGCTAGTAGGGATCGTCTTTGTCCGCAGAGAGGATTTACCTCCACAACACAAACCATACAGAATATTTGGTTGCTAGTATTCGACCTTCTGTGCACTTCTTGCGTTTGGGGTCCTCAGTAGAGGAATCACTGAATTTTCATCAAACAACCACTAGATACAGACAAAGGCTCTTCAATCACATTGCTACAAACTACAACCATGTAAGTCTGGATTTTACTATTACTTTCAATGTTTTATAGTGAAACTAGTGTAAATGCAAGTTGTATGTGGATAAAAGATAAACTAGTGTAAAGGCAGGTTGTATGTGGATAAAAGATAAACTAGTGTAAAGGTAGGTTGTCTTGTATGTGTATGCAGGGGCATACATGATACAATATTTGAGAGTGAATGGGATATTGTTTCAAGATATTTCATGCTATATCTTGAGACTCAATATGCAACGTGGAAGTAATTTGACCGTACTGGAAATGGACTCCTATCGTGATAATGCATACAATTTCTCTATGGACATATTGATTGAGATGACAGGGAGCTTTAAATAATTAAAGGAGATGGTCATGTGTGTTGGGATTTTTCTTAAATAAATATGTGTCTTCTCAATTTTTTGTTCGAGAGGCTTCCTAATCTCCAGCATTTGTTAATGGGTGACAACTTTATCTTGGTAAGAATAGAATTTATGCTTTTGTTTTACATGTGGAGCAAACAACATGTTTCAATGTTTAAGAATGTTTAATTTGCTACCTAGTTGTCAGGGTATAGCATCAAAAAACAATTATACAAAGCATATATTGATGTATCTTAGGTTGACTATTATGTTTTGGTTCATTATTATGTCTTGTTTGCATATTCAATATATCCAATAGATATGAAACAAAATCAAGTAATGACTTTGTTTCATATATATTCCTTAATGAAAATCTACACTACCTAAATTAAAAAGATTAACTTGCTATAAGATATGAAAAGACCATAAAATTCTTCGATGGTTTTTTCCATGATGTTGATAATGAGTATTTATGTATTTTACCTCGTAAATGAGTGTAGAGTTGGCTTATTTTGTTTTTGAAATGAAATTTAGGAACTTGCAAAATATCCCATACCTGGACGTCTCAGATCCCCACTCTATCATCTTCGTACGATACATGTTTAGGTAGACTAATTGACTTTCATGATAGGGAAATCAATGTATTAGGTTTCTTTCTTCAAAGAACAGCTGCTCTAGAGATGATGGAACTTCATTTAACTGATGACTTGAATTATGACGATCCACGATATGTTAGTTTTTTGGAAGAAGTTGTGATGTATTTGAATAGACTTTCAAAGCAAGCAAGTATATTGGTATGAGAATCTTCTTTTTAAATATAGGCTTCAAAATCTTTAAACTGTTGACTAGTAAAAAGGATTTCTGGCTTCATTTTCTTTTTTTTTTTCTTTATGGGAGGGTATGACCAATGCAGGTTGTATATGTATACGAGGATGAATTCTACTGTGGATACGACAATGTGGACACCAGTTGAATGGCCTGCTTAGTCTTTTGTAGCATCGAGTATGGAAGCGGATGACAGTCTCATGGAGTGGGTATGCGATATTTTGCCCCATTTTCATTTTGTTTATCATTCATTGTTTGCATTGGTTCCGACAACCTGGTTTAATTATTTATCTTTTTGTCATTTATATCATTAACATTCCATGGGAAATTATATCATTAACATTCCATGTTTCCCAGGCAAGATAACATTTTCGGTTACTTTAGACAAGCAGCCTATAGGATTAGGAAGTTCCCAATGATTTTTGAACATTTGTCTAATATGCCTTGTCGATTTTGGATTGTCATTGCGGGTTATTGCTTGAATTTTTATCCAGTTTCACATTTGATTGACAACAAAATGTCGTGCTTTTATAAATTATTTGTATGTTAATTTTTAAAAGTATTTAAGAAATTTGTCTTCAGTATCCACACTTCAAACAATGGATTTTACAGTACCAGGTTTAAGGTTTTGGTTATGTATTTGGCTAAAATTTCCCAAGATTTATATAATATCTCAAGTGTCAAGTTTGGGTTATTTATTTGGTCAAAATTTCATAATATTTATATCATATCTCAGCCTTTTGAAATTCGTGCATTCATGCCATTCGAGTGTAACAGATCACCACAAGGATGAACCCTATTAATCTCACCAACTCTATTACTACACTTCATGAATCATGATTCAAATGGACTATGAATTTGATTATTTTCCTTGACTAAACAATATTAAGAGAACTCCTCTCAGTCAAGCTCAACCCCAAGTCATACTTGAAATTTTGACATGTGAATAACATTGGCTCGACAGCAAGTTTGACACCCAAGTCCTTGCAAGTCAGACAAGACTGTCTGTTTTTTTAAAAATTGATCATATCCTTAAACTATTAGCCCTTGGACTCCCTCATTAAAGAGAAGATCATTCTATGATCTTGATAATTGGTCTATCAAAATGTTGATGGGGTGAAATATGAGTTAAGGAGTAGAGAAAGAAATTTTCCTTGACATTGCCTAGAATATTTTGAACTTTTGGGGGCACATCACGTGACACCACACCAACATTTTTTGGTAAAGTTCCACTGCAAGAGGCATCCATTGATTCACATTCCTCGGCCCATGACCATAAATATGATTCTTCCTAAACATTTTCCCTAGATGATGATAAGGATATATAGTCCTTATCATCATCAAGTATGGATTTTCTTTCTTCACCCATGCTCCACCTTCCCCCTCCCAATTTTAAATAAGCATCAGTTTCTCTTGCATGCTTCCCTCTGATTGCAAAGTTATACCCATACCTGACATCCTCGTCTTGATCTTGGTTCTTATGCTTCTCTGTTTCTTCTAAGCTAACCAATCGAAAAACCATTACTTACCTACCACCACAAATAAATAAACCATTTTTCCTACATTGTCTTTCAAGCTCCATAAGAGGAATACTAAACAATTCTCGAGTTGTTGCTCCCTATCCAATCACTAGAGAAACATCTTGATTTGGACCAGATCCATATGTTATGTCCATAAGATTAGATTCAGAACTATCAAGGTCCTTCAATGGTGGGGCATCTCCACATATTGAATGAAAAGGAGGGACACCTGCATTTCCAGACCGAAGAAAGGTAGCTCCCAGTCCATTCACATAAGCATCTGAAAAGAGAAACCAATCTAACCAAACCGGGAGAATTTTCATCACTCTCTCTTGCAAGGACGCCAGAATATAAATGTGAAAAAATCACAAAATGATCCACATTGTCAATACAAAAATTATGATATTTTTTACGAGCAAAAATTGCCAGCCGCCTTGCTAATTGATGACCAATAAGGTACTTGATCTTCATACATGATTTGTTTTCATCATTACTATCCTCAACATGTTCTATTATTTAGAGTGATATTTCATGAATTGGTAGGTGTGTTTTCCCACATTTCTATTTTTATATCCCACACAACTGGAATCCTGCTACATTTGGCCTCCTCTACTTCCCTAGGCTACATGTGTTAAAGAGGGTACAAAACACTAATGATATGTTATTTTGTGATAAGTTCTTCTCATTTTTTGGATGGATTATGTGGAAATTTTATTCAAGCCAATTATGTGGAAAATAAAAATGTTCCATTATTCTTTTTTATCATCTCCTATTTATGAGTGAGCATGCTTCTAAGTTACTAGTTCGTTACACCTATGTCATGTAAAGATCAAGTTGAGTGGGTTTTACATTTTATTTCCACTATAGTCAACAACTGAATATATATGTTTTATGTTAGGTTGGATTATGGGACGACACACTTTGATTTCCACTAGTGCTCTCTTTTTCATATACTATCACAAGTGCACAAATACAAACTCACCTTTCTTTTTACCTAGATAAGGAAATGATGACAACTTTGTATTTTGTAGTGACAATGATAACTATGTATTAGAGCTAGACCTTGAGCCCTTGAATTCATCCTTTCCTTACCCAGAATGACCATCTCCTATTAGTAATGGAGTTCAATTTTTGAACCAACATTTGTCTTTAATACTATTTCATGGTAAAGAAAGCATGCAACCATTGTTGGATTTCCTTCGAGCACACAAATACTAAAGCCATGTCATTTTTCTTTCCTTGGTTAATATATTGCATCATTGTGTTTGATACTTAATTCATTATTATTCTATGCCAATAAATCTCTATCAAATAGTAGAGAAGGATGACCTAACTGTTTTGGAGATATATAATATGAATTAATTAAAAATTCACAGGGTTATTTCGATTCTCATCTTTCTATTTCACTTCTTTAGAGAAAACTATATACTCAAATACTAACTCAACTCAAACCAAACTAAATGGTGGTGATCCCGAGGAGGGACACGTGGCTATTGACTGTTTAATTCTCTATTTCCAATTTGGGTTTGGTGGTAGGGATTTAGGTGTATGTCTTAATTGCAGTTTAATGTTTTTGCTGCCGCCTCTATACTGACCTCGAGCTCGCGACTAAGGGTTTTCACCTATGCCGATGGGTTTTGGAGGTCATTTCCATTGTGCGATGGTTTTGCTCTGCGATTACTTTGTGTTCTCGCCTAGTTTCCGCTATGGCTGGTAAGTATTTTGCCCTATCTACTCCTTATGGTAGTTTAATATGTCTTGATGTTTCTCTGTGGTGTATTGGTGCTATGTCTTTGTTTGTCCTCCATGGTCTGTCGTTTCTATGCCTCTGCTCGTTTCCTGTGGTGACTCATTGCTCAGGTGTTTGGAGGGTTTTAGCTCCTCTTCCTCTCGCAAGTCTGTTTGTCTACACTATTTGCTTCAAACTCGTTCCTGTTCGTTTTTTGGTGATTTGTTTGTTGATGTGGGGTCTGGTTATGCTTCAGCTCTGAAAATCTTAGGTCATTGCTTGGCTGCTGCACAAGACGACTCGGCACCCTCAATTTCAGGTAAGCTCTTCCTTCCGGTTTCAATTTCACTTCTAGTTTTTAAACGTTCTAACGCTCTGGCTCCTTGGTGAGCAAGCAGAGCGTGTTCATGGCCCAGTCACTAGTGGAAACCCTCTATTGTGGGTCTCGACTCTCGTCCTTTATTTTGAAAGCAGTTCTTCTCCAGGTAAGATCTTCGTTCCCCTTCCTGTTAGCTTTCCACTGTGATCTTTTTTATTTTCGTGGCTCAATACTGACCGCTACCCTCTCTGTGGTGGTATGCAGGTCTCTCCATAGAAGCACTGCTCCGCAGCTTCATCCTAGTGACTGTTTCGCGGGCTTAGGGAAACCCAAGTAGGGTCTTTCCGTAGCTATAGTGGTTTCCTTGCTTGCTTTGTTGTGTGTCTAGTTTTGCAGCAGTTATTCTGTCACTTGCTCTTGTTTGTGTCTCGGCTATACCCTTGATGTTTTAGGTCCTTCGTATCTGTATGTGATCTCTAAGGTGTTCATGCCCTTGCTAGAATTTTTAGGCATAACCTATGGACTGTAATGTATTTTTATTTCTTGGGTTTGGAACCCTTCACGATTTCCAGATTACAGATTTTTGTACAGTGAATTTTTATTGAACAAAAATGAAAATGTCATGTACAGGAAATGTATTTTTTTGTTTAAATGTAGAATATAATTAGTACTTGGGGTTTTCTTTGTTGAGAAATGAAATCTATGTATTTTCACACCTCTGTTCAGTTCTCGTCTTGAAAATGCTTCTTGTCATTGAATGCTTGTCGATGTTAGTTCAAATCTTTGAAAAGAAAAATGGTTTCATTGTCTTGCTTTCATTTTGATGCCTGAGACATTTATGCATAGAGAATGTAATGAGATTTAATCTACTGTATTAAATGACAGATTTTTGAATTTGTTAGTTATCATAGAAGTTCAAATATTCCTGGGTTACAGCTTCTGGGCTCTCTCTCCTCTCTGGATGGCAGCCCTTCCATAATCTTTGATTTTTCCTTTTCAATACATTGTTAGCAGTTCCTTTATAGTTTGAGGAACTGTTCCTCAGTTATGCTTCAGTTACTAAACAGTTTCTTCAAACAAATCCATAACTAATTCCTATTTTGTCTAATTTAAAAAACTAACAATGGCTAATTTAACCTTAATTAAAAATGACACAAAATTTAACTAAATGAAACAGAAACTTGAAGTGTTTTACTCCCTATCGGTCAAGATAAAATGAAAATAATAAAAAAAAACATCTCCTAGCTGTCGCCTCTTCACTCGGATGCTCTTGCATCAAGGTCCGGGGGTAAATTAAACTCATGGCTCTTGTCCATGAGCTCTTCAATAGAGTACCCGGTGCTTTGAATCTGGCCAGCATCTAACCAAGAACTATCTTCAATAGGATGACCCTTCCACTTGACTAGGTACTGCAAATATTCCTTCCTTCGAGTCCGTCTGGCCACCTGAGTATCTAGGATCTGTTTGATCTCTAGAGGCTTTGTTGGGGGCATTTTCTTAATCCACGAATCATTCTCTTTCTGGGTGTCCCATGTTCGTCTTTCTGAACTGTCTTCTCCATCTGCCGCAGTGTAGGGGTACAAATCTTCCACATTGAAAATGGGTGAAATTCCAATACCTAGGGGTAACTGCAACTTGTAAGCATTTGCAGAAAACTTCCAAAGAATCTTGCAAGGCCCGATTTTTTTCCATTTCAACTTGTTGTATTCGCCTTTAGGAAACATTTCCTTGCGTAGGTGTGCTAATACCAGGTCTCCTACGTTGAATTGTAACTCCTGTCTTTTAAAATCTACCTTTTGGTTGTATGTTTGACTGCGGTCCTGTAATTTCAATTTCACCTATTCATGAAGATCGCTGATTACCTTTACGAAATCTTCCCCATCAGCACTCCTACACTCCAACTATCCCAAATCCCGTAACTCATGTACTCCATGTGGATGCATTTCATATAGGATCTGGAAAGGACTACTGCCCGTGCTTCGGTTGGGTGAATCGTTATAAACAAATTCCGCTTGTGCAAGCACACGATCCCACTGTCGAGAATTTTCTCCAACCAAACTCCTCAACAAGTTTCCTAGACTTCGGTTCACCACTTTGGTTTGACCATCCGTCTGCGGGTGATAAGTGTTGGTCACTTTAATTGCTTATTAATTTAAACAACCAGTGCTACATAGATTGTCAACCTAGGGAAGTTTGTTTATTTCAAAGGCAATCACACACTCTATATGCTCAATCCCAAAAGCAATGAAAAGTTGCAGTATTAATTATTCTAATCACACCTTACTTTAAACAAACTAAAGTTCTACTTTGAGTTACAGAAGAAACAATCTCTCTATTGCAGACAATGATCAAAGGAATCCTGGATTACATTTAAAAAGAATAATCTAGGAAAGAAAATCAATCTGCAAGGGAGAAGACTAGTTGTGCTCTAACAGAGAATAGGACCCTATTCCTCAAGCAGGAATCTTCAGCACCCATTTCTGACTACCATGCTTCACAAACTCACTCTTGGAAAACCAATTAAAATAATCACTGATTACCTATGAACGAATTTATGGAAACAATGCAATGACCAAGTAGAAACAAAGTTTCAGCAGCAAATACAGAGTTTCAATAATGCATAAGTAAATTCAGCAAACAGAGATTAACAAGGCATGAATGAAAAAATAATACTTAACACACTACAATAATTAAGGGGTGAATCTTGTGATGAAGGTGGGCCCTTTCCTTCTCACAAGATTCCCCAGACAATGGAACTTAAGAGAAAATGCTCAGAACAATCTTTTATTCATCTGTCAAAGTATCATATTACAAAAAGGATTCAAGTTCCTTTACTCCCAGCTAGACCTTCCCATAATCTCTCTACCCCCTCTAATGTTGATGTCTCCTCTTTTTAAAGAGGAAACATCTATTACAATTAATTACATTATAAATCCTATTTTGACCTGATATGCTAAAATAGGATAACCGATTCTTCCATTAACAAAATGCTATTACAATGGTTGTGACAATGCCTGACTTTGGAATATAGTTGTTATGGTCCATGTAACAACTCCTTCGATGATCCTTTCTTGTTGCTTCCAAATCTAAAAATGCAAATCACAGGCTCTTTCAGCAATGTAGACCAAAATGATAAATCTGCAGTCTTCAAAATTGTTTCAGCAACGTATCTGCAGTCTTCAAAAATGTTTTAGCAACTATCCGGTCAACGATTAATTATGAAGGAAATGTAAAATAAATCAAACATATAGTAATGAGAAGACATGTTATATACCTTGGAAAATGGATTAAAGTAATAACATGGGCTTTAATTATGGTTTGAAAAAGGATGGAAGATAACAAAATATGTGAGCAAAAAGGGACAATATAGAGTCCTAACATCCCCCTCAACTGAAAGGGTTTCATGTCCTCATGCAACTTTTACTCTGAATCCGAGTTGGGGTACTAGGCTTTGGAGTGCAAATTACTTAGGCAGTAACTGTAGAAGGTATTGAGAGCTAAATCTCTGAATCCATGCACATTTTGTATCTTCTACCATGCTACTGCTTATTCCCTTTTAGTCAACCTGTAATGTGCCTTGTATTCTTGTGTTGGCATCCATAAAAGAGGAAAACGAAAATGATATCCTATCCATTTCTCAGCATATTGCTGAACACATCTGATATAGTCAGGTGCCCTTGAGATTGCTGCTTCAAGATTAGGGGGACTAAAGGGGTTATACTCCTGCCTTTCCTTAGAGGATTGCTGCCAGAATAAGTTGTTTGCTTTTAAGGCAGCAACTTGCTTAGTCTTAACAAAATGTTGGCAGTCCTGTAGCACTGTTGCTTGTAGTTGCCTGATGTGCTCACCCATCCTTGGTTCTTTCAAGAATTGAGAATATTCCCAAATGAACATGGCAAGATTCTGTGGCTCTGATCGAATCCACAGGAGGCGGTTGTCCTCATTGTGCTTTGCTACAAGGAAGGTAGTCTGCCATGTAATCTGATTGGCCAGGATAGAGACAAATGCCTTGATCTGAACATCACCAACCAAAGGGTTGAGATTGATCTTTCTGTTTTCAAGGATAGCCTCATTGTGTAGATACAATTCATAGAGCAAATGTTGATCAGTGGTAGATGTTGCTGTGAAAGTTTCCACAAACTGCTCAGGTGTAGATACTTAATGAGGTTTCCCATTTTCAATTGCTTTTATCTGAAAGAACGTTAGGCGTTCTGCAAGAAAAAACAAATAATTGGAATATGGTTCCTTGGCAGCTAATAATTTGTGAACAAGATCAAACATAAGGAACAATTTACTCTTTAGCTCTTTATTCTCTTTCCTCTGTGTGCAAGACTGCTAGAGTACTTGCTATAAGGCTTCCCAATATGAGTATATATGATTCTGCCAAAGTGATTTATGCTCCTGCAAAATCTTATCTTGTGACATAACATATGCTTTCTTCCACTTATCAATTTGTTGTTCAGTACTGGGAGTCTAGGTAAAAACAGTTTTTGTAGGCCGAGGTTCAGTCTGAGTAAAAACTGTTTTTGTAGGCTGAGGTATTTGTGGTTTAACCTCCTTTTCAAAAAATTTCGCAGGTCCTATTGGTTCTTATGTAGCAGTAGAGCGTTCCTCTTTGATTTTTGAAGGCCCTACTGGTTCTTATGTAACGATAGGGCGTTCCTCCTTGATTTTTGAAGGCCCTATTGATTCTTGTGTAACAGTAGGGCGTTCCTCTTTGATTGCAGGAGAGGTGGATGCAGGGGAAGTTGTAGGCAGTGGAATTTCAACTACTTTATACCCTGCTTGATGATAAATATTACCGCATTGGCTGCACATATATTCCTTGTACTGATCTTTCTCTGCACTTTTCTCGGTCATGGATGCTGCATGGGCTAAAGTGTACAAATTAAGCTCTTTGTCATAGGATTCCCTTGCCGTTACTAATTCCTGCTTATAGGCTTCAAGTTCTGACTTTAAAAACTCGTTTTCCTGTAAAAGGGAAGCCAGGGTGACTAGGCTTTGTGTATCAGTCACGGTCTCAATAACTGGTTCTTGTGTGGCAGCTGCTAAAAGAGTAGCATCCTGAGTATCCATATTCTGTGTATTAGTAGCTGGTTCTTGTGTGGCAGCTGCTGAATGAGTAGTTGGTTTTTGTGTGGCAGCTACATCATGTAAGACATCATGAGCATCCAGGTTTTGTATATCAGGAGCTGGTTCTTATGGGGCAGCTACTGAATGGGTAGTTAGTTCTTGTGTGGCAGCTACCTGTTGTGCAACATCTTGGGCATCTGGATTTTGTGGGTCAACAGTTGGTTCTTGTGTGGCAACTATTTGTTGTACAACTTCCTGGGCATCTAGATTTTGTGGATCAGTAGCTGGTTCTTGTGTGGCAGCTCCTTGCTCTGAAAGAAATGATGTCGTAAAATCCTGGGCATCTGGTTCTTGTGTTTCAGTGCCCGAGGGTGAGACAGGTAAAGATTCGAGGTCTTGGGACTGTGGTGGGGTATGGGGTTTTAAACAAATTGATGGGGAATTTAGGGTGATGGCAACAGTTTCCGCTTCAGTTGAGACCCTCATTTGTCTTCTGGGTAAAAAGGTAGGGAGAGCAGTGGTTTTCCTTTTTCGAGTGGGTTTCTTCTGGGGGGAAGAGCTATCAGAAATGGTAGCTTCTTTGATTGAGGCCCTCGTTCGCCTTTTTGGTAGGAAAGCGGTCTTACTTTGCCTTTTTCTTTTTAGCATAGCGATGGGAAGGTTATCTTTAGAGTCATCACTAGGAATATGAATGGTAGGATTAGATGATTCTGCTAAATTGTGGGATGGAGTTGATGCGGTGGGAGGGTCAATTGGATTGACTGATTCTGCTGGTGGGATTTCTGGGGGATCAGGAATGTTATTGGGGTGCTACTCGTGGGCATTTTCAAGAGCTTCTTAAGGATTTTCAGCAACTTTCTAAGGAATTTTAGTAGCTTGCTGAGGAATTTCAGCAGCTTTCTCAGCGTCCAGGGGTGGATTATTACGAGGGAGAACTTGTCAAGAAAAACCCCTCTGAATTAGTAGCTGGAAAAGACAGTGATGGGTGAGGGAAAGGAGGGGTAATTTTACCTGTCTATAGTAATGTGACATATTCTTCAGACACCCAAGTAAATAATATGGAATATTCAACAGTCTACCATGTCTTAAATGATTTAAGAAGACAAAGTCATGCTGATAGACTACCTGGTAGCGACCTTCACAAGTGAGATAATGCTTGACGAATTGAGCAACCATTGGCCATGGAGGTGGTAATGAGTGAAGTCAGGCACCCCGGCCTTTGGGCTCAACCTATTCTCCTGGCAGGAGAAAATCCATTTTCGCATTCAGAATGATATGCTTACGGCTGAACCATCTAATTCAAGTGACCGGCAAGCCTGAAACCTGTGCTATGTCATGCTTTGTGACCGGAATTCGAACTCCCTAAACAGTGGAATAGCCGTCATGTAAATTATGTGCAAATTCAAGGACCTGTTATGGATTGAATCCCTAAAGCCTCTGAAAATAATCTACCCAGCCTGCCCACTGAAAAATCTGATATACCTCTGGATGTAATTCAAGTAGAGCTATCGAGCAGGGCTTATGTCAAATAGTAGGTCCTCCCATAGTTAAACAGCTTCGGTAAAATGCACAATCAAAAATCGAGTTACCGCACTTCGGATAGAGTAAATTTTGCAAATGGGAACATGGAGTAACAACGCAGAGGTGAGGTGATAAGACATGCTTTATGGGTAAAAATAATGACGGTAATTGGCTTGCTGTGAAATGATGGTGTATAATTTTGGTATTCCCCCCAACTAGGGGTGAAATGATAGCTTTAAATGTACGGGGATCGTGGTAATTATGACATAATATTCTCATTTATCTATAGTTTAATATTATTTACACATAATATTTACATACCTCATGTTTACCTTTAATCCATATTTCGAAAAATATAGTGCTTGTTGCCAATAGATCATCAATAGTCATGGAAGAACTTTTTGGAGTATGAGGATGATTCTGTTATAGGTCTGTATAGTTATAGGAGAAGGCAGTGAAAGGACAGAATTAGCATCAAAATAGAAGAAGTGATTTTCATGACGAAAAGTGTTGTGTGATTATGTCTTTTGAAACGGTGTTTCAGCAACGGGAAAAATGAGTAAAGGATAGTGTTTCAGCAACAGGAAAATGGGTAAAGAATGGTGTTTCAGCAATGGGAAAGATAGAGAAAATGTTGTTGAAAAGGTACTATTTCATTGATGAGGAAAATAAGAAAGATGTTGCTGAAAAACGTTGGGAACATGGGAAATGATGGAAATGTTACTGAAAGATGGGGAAATAAATTATGGATGGATTGAAATGAGATGACAGAGCTTCAAGATGAAGCTTGGATCCTCTTGTAGTAGGATCGTCCTTTTCAATCAGCCTTACCTAAATGTGGAATCTACAAAATGATCAATTGTAACATGCCAGCCCTTGATAGGGATTATTAGTTAAGGAATCTAATATAATACTAAAAATACAATGCAGAAATTAATGGTAATGAGGGGCAGTAGGCTCCCCCAAAAAGAGATAATGTGAATCTGCCATGCAAGTGACCTTAAAATCTTCTTTAGAAATGGGTCGTTGGTACAGACGAAGCTGATAACCATTTACTAATAATGGTATTCTAGAATCATCAATTGTTAGGAGCCTTACTGTTCCATTGGGAAAAACAGTATCTATTTCGTAAGGTCCCAACCATCTTGTACGTAGTTTCCCTTGAAAATTTTCAAACCGAGAATCATACAATAAAGCCTAATTACCTTTTTGGAACTGCTTATGCTGGATGGTTTTGTCATGGCACCTTGTCCTTTGTTGTTGAATCATAGTTGTTTGATGAATGACATCTAACCTCTTTGCATCCAATTCCTGAAGCTGCTGCAACCTAGCTATCTGTGCATCAGTCAAATCAAGGTTAACAACTAATGAAGTTCTTAAAGTTTTAATTTCAAATTCCACAGGAAAAACAACACTTTTACCATAAACCATTTCATAGGGATAAAATCCTGTAGTATTCCTCCATGTAGTTTTGTAAGCCCATAGTGCTTTAGGGAGCCTTTGAGACCAATCCTTCCTGTTTTCCTTCACTGTTTTTGTTAGAATGTTTTCTATGACTTTGTTTGTACTATCCACCTGCCCATTGGCTTGGGGGTGGTATGGTGTAGTCATTCTATGATGAATATGATATTTTTGAAGGGTGGCTTTAAAACCATGAGAATTGAAAGGAGGTCCTCCATCTGTAACTAGCTCTCTAGGCACTCCAAATCTAACAAAGATTTCTTCAAATAGAAAAGCTAAAATAGATTCTTCATTAGCTCTAATGAGTGCTTTAGCCTCCACCCATTTAGTCATATAATTTGTACAAACCAATATGTAAAATCTTTGATTGGATGGAGGATTAATGGGCCCTACAAAGTCTAGAGCCCATCTTTCAAAGGGTTCAAGTATTACCTGGGGATTCAATGGCATTTCATCTCTATGATTCGGTTGACCCATTCTCTGACAACTGTCGCAGGCCCGAACATATTTCTTTGCATCCTTGAAGAGTGAGGGCCAATAATAACCCATCCTGAGAATTTTATGTGTCGTTCTCTTATCAGCAAAATGCCCTCCACAAGGGCCATCATGACAAGCTTTCAATATATCATAAACCTCATCTTCTCTAATGCATCTCCGAATTTCATGATAAAGTCCCGTGTAGAAAAGACACCCACTTATCCATCTATACCAAGCACTCTGTTGAATGATCTTTCTTTTCTCTCGATGTGATAGGTGTGATGGTAAATTTCCTGCAACCAAATAATTGGCAATGTCTGCATACCAAGGTGAGTGAGCAGATATTGAAAATAAATATTCATTAGGAAAGGAATCATCTACTGGAGTATTATCATCAACTTTTAATTGAAAAAGGAAATCTGCAACTACATTTTCTTTACCTAGTCGATCTACAATTGTAATATCAAACTCTTGTAATAATAATAACCACCTGGTAACTTGGGAATTTGTGACGGATTTGTTCATTAAATACTTAATAGCCGAGTGGTCAGTACGGACAAAAGTAGAGTAACTAGTAATATAATGTCGAAACTTATTAATAGCATAAATGACTGCTAAAAATTCCTTTTCAGTAATTGTATAATTAAGCTAAACAGGAGTCATATTCTTACTAATGAAGTAGATAGTGTAAGGAAGATTGTTTTCCTCTTGTCCCAAGACAGCTCCAATTACAATATCCGAAGCATCAGAGGATATATGAAAGGGAAGTGCCCAATCAGGTCCCCTTAAAATAGGAGCTGTAGATAGCTGATGCTTGAGTTCATCAAATGCTTTCTGGCAAAGATCAGTCCACTTGAATTCAACATTTTTCATAAGTAACACAAACAAAGGAGAAGCTATTTTAGAAAAAAAAATTATAAATCTTCTATAGTATCCTGCATGTCCTAAAAAACTTCTTACATCAGTTTGTGTTCTAGGAATAGGAAGGTTCTGAATTACTTGTATTTTGGATGGATCTACTTGAATTCCTTGAAATGAAATAAAATGTCCAAGTACAATTCCTTCATTCATCATCATATGACATTTTTCAGTGCTTAAGGAAAGGTGAGCTTGTACACAACGTTTAAGTACTTTTCAAGGTTTTGTAATGCATCTTCAAAAGATACACCATAAGGGGTAAAATCATCCATAAATATCTCCATAGAGTCATTAAGCATATCAGAAAAGATTCCTATCACTGCTCTTTGAAAGGTTGCTGGTGCATTACATAGTCCAAATGGGAGAACTCTATAGGCAAAAGTTCCCCAGGGACTAGTAAAAGTGGTCTTATCCTGGTCTTGGGGTGCAATTTTGATTTGATTATACCCACTAAAACCATCTAAAAAGGAGAATAATTTCTTCCCTGACAAACTATCTAACACCTGATCAATGAATGGCAAGGGAAAGTGATCCTTTTGAGTGGATTTATTTAAGGCTCTAAAATCTACACACACCCTCCATTTCCTGTTTTTCTTGGGTACTATTACCAATGGAGAAACCCATTCACTGTCAGATATGGGATATATAAACCTTGCATCAAGCAATTTTTGAAGTTCTTCTTTAACAATTTCCCTTAAATTGGGATTCATTCGTTGCTAGGGTTGACAGATTGGTTGGAAACCCGCTTTGATATAGATGCGATAAGTACATAATTCAGGAGAGATTCCCTTCATATTTGTATAATACCATGCAAATGGTTCCTTATTTTCACGAAGTAACTTCATTAATTGTTGTGTTTCAGCGTCTATCAAGTTGGGGTTTATGTTCAATGTCTTGTGAGGTTTGATTTCTACTGTTATGCTTTTAGAGGATATGGTAGTTGATGTTTGAGGTAGATCTTTTGATTTAAGCTTTTCTTGGGTATCAGATTTCAAAATTGCAGTCAACTGATTATGTGTTTCAGCAATGACCGAGGAAGGTTCACAAATAAAATTATTAATTACTTCATCTTCAATGGTATCTTTAAGGCTTAAAGCTTGTCTGATAGTCAAAATAGGTTGAGTAGCATCATCATCATAGTCCAACCATACATAATTATCATTATTAATCATAGGTATGGCATGAGGGTAGAGGATAAGCTGCTTGGTTTCACACCCATTAGAAATTGTCATTGAACCAAATCTACAACTGATAAAGGCGTAGGCTGTGGCCAACCAAGGCCTTCCTAGAATTAGAGGATGTCCCCCCAACTTTGTTTTAGTTTGTAATACCACAAAGTCAGCTGGGTAATTCCAAGACTCAACTGAGATGATTAGGTCTTCAATGAATCCTTCTAGTTTGATTGTAGAACGGTCAGCTAACTCTAGAATGGTTGGTGTCTCTCTGATCACATTCTTCAACTGTAACAGTTGTGAAGTTTCAAGAGTCATAATATTTATAGCAGCACCTAAATCTACCAGAACTCGTGAAATGATAGTTTTTCCAATCTGAACTGTAACAGTAGGATGGCCGGGATCACCATATTTAACAGGAGGAGCTTTTCTGGACATTAAGGCTGATAGATCACCCATAACATGAACTGTAAGGGGATCTTTAGCTTTCCTACCAGGTTTCTTAATACAAATATCTCTCATAGTTCTGGCATAAATTGGTACGTCTCTTAATGCTTGTAAAAGTGGAATTTTAACATAAAGGTTCTGTAATTCCCCCAAATGATTGAAAGCAGGTCGCTCAGGCATTTTAGTCAAAGCTAAACGCTCAGGGAATGGTGGCTCTGTTGTTTCAGCACCCTTATTAGAGGGTGGTTGTACCTCCTTATGTGAATTATTTTTTTCAGTCTCTTCTTTATTAGAATTAGAAGAGGCAATATCATCGATAATAGGTTGAACTATTTTCCGAGATCGTAAGTGAATATCATTACACTGTGCAGGGAAAACATAAAGTATAGGCTGGTTCTGAATATCAATAACTGGCACAACTTTATTAATGGGGTTAGGGTTTGGTTGTACAGGTAGCTGGGGTCTCATTGTTTGATTGTTTGGTGGAGCGCCTGATGGTAGAGGGAGTGGTTGCTGAAACTGAGGAAATTGGTTTGGAAACGGGAGTTGTTGACCCCTCCAGTTTGGATTCCATTGATTAAAATAAGATTGTTGTTGTGGAGGCCAAGAAGTCCACATTGTTGGATCTACGAAGGGAGGGTTTGGTTGTTGCATGGGTGGGTATTGCATCTGGTTAAAGGGAGGTTAATTTGCGTGATTAAAAGAAGGATAATTGTTCCAACGATTAGAAAATGGCATATTAGATCTCATACCTTGTCCTCTTGGTTGCCATTGCCTTCTCTATGTCAGCAGATAAACTGCTTTAGCTTCTTTGCAATGCTGCTTTTATTCCTGGTAAAGAAGGACATTGTTGTGTTTCATGATCCCTCTCACAAAGGGTACAAATTGGCACTTTGTCCAATGGGAATTCCCTTAGTGGGTGTTTTTCTCTGCATTTAGAACAAAAGATAGCCAAAGCAGCTTCTACTTCTGCTTGTTTCTTCTTAACCTGCAAGGTGTCAATCTGTGAAGCAAAAGAACTTAACATTTCAGTTTTAAATTCCTCAAGTAAATTACCTATTTCAGCTCTTGTTGCTCCTCCACTGGCTGATTTTTGAACTCTTGAATATGTATTATCCTTGTTGTTTGATCTATTCCTTGCAGCTCCTCTTGAACATCTTTTGCAGAGGTTAACAATTTCATCATATGATTCTTTAGATATGTCCCCTTTACCAAGCATATTTAACATGTCTAAAAAATCATCCCTCACCCCTTTCAATAATATTGTTTTAAGAATATCTTTACTTACATCGGGATGATTGGATCTCTGTAGATTATATTGCAGCCTTTCCACAAAGTCCTCCAGATTCTCGTCCTCCTTTTGCACCATCTTAAATAATTCCTCCCTTTTTTCTCTCGTCCGGCAATAGTCCTGATATTTGAATAGAAACTTCTGTTTCATCTGTTCCCATGTTGTGATTACATGGCCTCCCAAACTCATGAACCATCTTAGTGCATTTCCTTTTAGTGTTGCTAGAAACAGCTTCAATTTTTGAGCATTAGTAACATAATCATAGCTTCTGCATAATATATCAAACTCAAAAAGAAACTCATCAAGATCTTCAGAAGATAAACCATGGAAGTTAGGTAAGGCCGAAAGTGGGATATTCTTCATGGGAGTTGCTCCTCTAGGCAGATCACCAATAGGAAATCCCAAGGTAGAGAGAGAATTCTCATCTCTTCCTTCAGGTTCTACCTGTCCTCCACCAAAGAATCCTTCATTGTTCTCTTCCATTGGTTGTTCTCCTGCTGCACTTGCTCTGTCTTCAATGTTTTCTATTGGCTCCTCAACGTCTTCAATTGGTTCCTCAATGTCTTCAACTGGTTCCTCAAAGTCCTCTACTAGTTCTTCAATGTCTTCTACTATTTCCTCAACTTTTTCAGGGCCCACAACTTCCTTTGTTTCGTAGTTTGTTTGGAGGGAGAGCTGAGGCTTGGGCTTTCGAGAGCTTAGCTTCTGAGAAGTTTCAGCCTTTGATATGATATCGTCAATAAAGGTCTTTCTTCCTCCTCCTTTGCCCTTGCCACCTGTATGTGTTATAGATCTAACCCAGAAATATAAGATAATAGTAATAAACCCAGAAATAACAAGATAGAAATAGATAGAAATGCTTCTTTATTGATCAAACCCTTAAGGTAGGGCAACACCATACATTCACTCCTTAAGGAAGGAGAACACTCCACAAGCCATATGCTTGTTCATACAATAATCCTTGACATTATTCCTTGACATCTCTCCATGTGGAGTCTCTAGCCTCTATATAGGCCTCATACATACAATACCATGGGTCATTACCATGGTTCCCTCATACCATCAAACTAATACCATGGGACCATTACATTATTATTAACTACTTGTGGTCCCTTACATGATATGGGTTAACCACCTTATTTATTACTATGGCCCATCCCATTATTACATTATTACCTTGGGTACCTCCCTTTGTACCCCATATTATTCCCCCTAGGTATATAACATTCCGCCCCCCTTAGCATGTTTCATCCCCGAAAAATGGGAAGAACACAAATAATAATATCTACTCAAAAGAGTAGTCCACTGGTACCATGCACGTGCATCTAGCCATCCAAGAGAAAGGTGAACCCTCGGTCTCACTGGTGCCTCGCTCGCTTGAGATGGAAGTTGACCGTGGTAACTCTTCTGTGTTGATGTGTAGTAGGTGGATCTTCGGTCCTCTCTATCTGTCCTGCGGAGGTTGTTGTCCGTGTGGCTAATTGGTTTCCATCTGGATGGTTGTCTTGCGGGGTGATGTGGGTGATGATATGTTGAAGTTTTAACCCACGATGGCTTTTTCTTTAATTCACCCCTTACTGGAGCCTGACTGTTATCTAGTGCATGTTGTGGTGCCTGCTATGGTGTCTTATCTTTCAATATTACTTCAACCACTGAGCCCTCCTCTGATGTATCAACACCTGTAACCTTTTCTGCTTCAGCCTCTATTTGTGTTTGATTGTCGATCATCACTGGCTCATCATCTAATATGTCAGACCCTGGAACATCTTCTGCTTTAGCCTCCTTAGACTCTACCTGTTTATTAATGGAAATATCCTGTAATGTAATTTTCTTCTTTTTATACCAGAGCTTTAAGAATTTCCTCTGCACATTAATATTGATAGTACCCACTGATTCCATCCAAGGGTATCCCAAAACAACATCCATGTTATCCATATCTGAAGCATAAAAATCACCATGCAACACATACTTATCCATAGAAATCTTCAAATCCTTGTACACTTGAACATCCTCATCATCCACTTGTGTGTTTTCAATGTGTTTTGCTGGAATTTGCAATTTTTTTGCCAAGTTGACATTTATGAGATTTTGCTTGCAACTCGGATTTATAGACACAATGACTTTCTCCTTCTGAATCAATCCATGAACCTGCAATAAGGAGATACCAGTAGAAAATAACACATGTTTCTCATTATCTTGTTTTCTAGCATGAGACCATCTGTCTAAAAGGAATTTTTCAAATGCTTCATCAGGCAGGTTGTAACACTTCGTTTTGTTAAGTAATCCCCACCATGTGGCCGCCTCATCTCTAAATTGCTCCACTACCCACCATTTCCAATGGTTGTTCCATAACCACTTCTGTTTTTTTATGTATTCTTCAATAGTAGGACCATTATATTTTCCTGTAAAATATAGAACCTTGCTAGAAGCCATGAAGAGGGTTTTGAAAAAATTCACTTACTTGGCGAAAATTTGAAATTGTCACAGTTTAGTCAATATAGCTCAGAATCCCTATTATGACCTATTTTCAGAAATGGAACAATCATTCTGCATCTACCCATGTGATATAAATCTTGATCTAGGCACTCAAATTTCAGATCTGCGCTGCAACTCTTCCGTCGTCACCCAAAAATTCTGAAAAAAGAGCTGATTTGAAATCAACGATATCTTCCTCATCCGGACTCCGATTCGACTGATTTTTTTTTTAAATTAGGTATTTTTTCACAAAGATTCCAGATCTACAATTAGAGTTTTTAGATCTTGTACCAAAACATCCAGATTTGCGCTGCAAACTCGCTGCCCTGAAAAATTGTCTACAACCCTACTGATTTTTAGATCAGCGATATCTCCTTCATCCGGACTCCGATTCGACCGATTTTTTTTTTTGAAATCGGGTATTTTTCACATAGAATCCATATCTGTAATTAGATTTTGCATATCTTGCACCAAAACATACATATATGATCTGCAAACTCGCCGCCCCCGAAATCCTGCAAAAAATAAAAAATAAAATCTCCACTGTTTGCCCAAGAAAGTGCTCTGATACCACTTGTTATAGATCTAACCCAGAAATACTATAGATATGATATAAAAATATAAGATAATGCAAATAAACCCATAAATAATATGAAATGATTCTTTATTGATCAAACCCTTAAGGTAGGGCAACACCATACATTCACTCCTTAAGGAAGGAGAACACTCCACAAGCCATATGCTTGTTCATACAATAATTCTTGACACTATTCCTTGACATCTCTCCATGTGGAGTCTCTAGTCTCTATATAGGCCTCATACATACAATACCATGGGTCATTACCATGGTTCCCTCATACCATCAAACTAATACCATGGGCCCATTACATTATTATTAACTACTTGTGGTCCCTTACATGATATGGGTTAACTCGCCGCCCCCGAAATCCTGCAAAAAAAAAAAAAAAAAAAAAATTCTCCACTTTTGTGCCCAAGAAAGTGATCTGATACCACTTGTTATAGATCTAACCCAAAAATATAAGATAATAGCAATAAACCCAGAAATAACAAGATAGAAATAGATAGAAATGCTTCTTTATTGATCAAACCCTTAAGGTAGGGCAACACCATACATTCACTCCTTAAGAAAGGAGAACACTCCACAAGCCATATGCTTGTTCATACAATAATCCTTGACATTATTCCTTGACATCTCTCCATGTGGAGTCTCTGGCCTCTATATAGGCCTCATACATACAATACCATGGGTCATTACCATGGTTCCCTCATACCATCAAACTAATACCATGGGTCCATTACATTATTATTAACTACTTGTGGTCCCTTACATGATATGGGTTAGCCACCTTATTTATTACTATGGCCCATCCCATTATTACATTATTACCTTGGGTACCTCCCTTTGTACCCATATTATTCCCCCTAGGTATATAACAGTATGGTTAGTTTTCTTGTGTCCTCTCATGCATTCTGCATATCTAAAAGAAAAACATTAATGCTTTTGAAATCTACAATTGCCTTCCCCGGCAATGACGCCAAAATGTTGGTCACTTTAATTGCTTATTAATTTAAACAACCAGTGCTACATAGATTGTCAACCCAGGGAAGTCTGTTTATTTCAAAGGCAATCACACACTATATATGCTCAATCCCAAAAGCAATGAAAAGTTGCAGTATTAATTATTCTAATCACACCTTGCTTTAAACAAACTGAAGTTCTACTTTGAGTTACAACAGAAACAATCTCTCTATTGCAAACAATGATCAAAGGTATCATGGATTACATTTAAAAAGAACAATCTAGGAAAGAAAATCAATCTGCAAGGGAAAAGACTAGTTGTTCTCTAACAGAGAACAGGACCCTATTCCTCAAGCAAGAATCTTCAGCACCCGTTTCTGATTACCATGCTTCACAAACTCGCTCTTGGAAAACCAATTAAAATAATCATTGATTACCTATGAACGAATTTATGGAAACAATGCAATCACCAAGCAGAAACAGAGTTTCAACAGTAAAGACAGAGTTTCAATAACCCATAAGTAAATTCAGCGAACATAGATTAACAAGGCATGAATGAAAAAATAATACTTAACACACTACAATAATTAAGGGGTGAATCTTGTGATGAAAGTGGGCCCTTTCCTTCTCACAAGATTCCCAAAACAATGGAACTTAAGAGAAAATGCTCAGAACAGTATTTTATTCATCTATCAAAGTATCATTACAAAAAGGATTCAAGTTCCTTTACTCCCAGCTAGACCTTCCTATAATCTCTCTACCCCCTCTAATGTTGATGTCTCCTCTTTTTAAAGAGGAGACATCTATTACAATTAATTACATTATAAATCTTATTTTGACCTGATATGCTAAAATAGGATAACCGATTCTTCCATTAACAAGATTTTGTTACAATGGTTTTGACAATGCCTAACTTTGGAATATAGTTGTTATGGTCCATGTAATAGCTCCTTTGATGATCCTTTCCTGTTGCTGCCAAATCTAAAAATGCAAATCACGGGTTGTTTCAACAACGTGATTTGTGCATTGTTTTAACTGTTTTAGCAACGTAGACCGCAATGATAAATCTGTAGTCTTCAAAACTATTTCAACAATGTAGACCGTGATAATAAATCTGCAGTCTTCAAAACTGTTTCAGCAACTATCCGGTTAGCGATTAACTATGAAGGAAATGTAAAATTATATGTAAAATAAATCAAACATATAGTAATGAGAAGACATGTTATATACCTTGGAAAATGGATTAAAGTAATAACATGGGCTTTAATTATGGTTTGAAAAAGGATGGAAGATAACAAAATATGTGAGCAAAAAAGGACAATATAGAGTCCTAACAATAAGCTGAGATGAAGTTTAGTTTCGTGTCTAATTTTTTCCATAGGGTTCGCCAAAAATGTCCTGTAAGCTTAATGTCTCGATCCGAAACAATAGAATTTGGCAAGCCATGTAATCTAAGTATCTCGGTAAAGAACAAATGTGCTACATGTGTGGCATCACTGCTTTTCCGGCATGGAATGAAATGTGCCATTTTGGTGAAACAATCCACCACCACCATGATGGAATCAAATCCCTGTTTTGTCTTCAACATACCTAACACAAAGTCCAAACTGACAGAGTCCCATGGTCTGTTCAGAATAGGTAAGGGTGTATACAACCCCATGTTCTGGTTGTGTCCCTTTCCAAGCTGACACACTTTGCATCTAGTCACAAACCTCTGTACATCTCTGCATCTTCAGCTAATAGTAAAAGTGACTCAACTGATTCAAGGTCTTTTCTATGCCAAAATGTCTGACTAAACCTCCATTATGCTTTTCCTGGATTAAGTTCTCTCTCATAGAACATTCCAGAATACACAACTGCCCTCCTTTGAACAACAACCCTTCCTGCATATTATAGTCCAGCCATGAACTATTATCTCTCAATAACGGATTTTAGCAAGCTTCATAAGCTTCCTTAAAATCTGCATCTGCCTCATACAAGTTCTTAAGATGTTCAAATCCTAATACTTGTATTGTACTTTCCTGTAGGATCAAATTCCTCTTGCTTAACGCATCTGCCACTTTGTTGGCTTGACCGTAATGTGTTTCAACACAAACGTAAAACTCTGCAAGTACTTCACCCACTTTGCATGTTTATGGTTTAGCTTATGCTGCTGCATAATATAATGCAACGCAGAATTGTCTGAAAACAAGAAAAATTCATTGGTCAACAAGTAATGTTTCCAATGCTTCAGCGCTTGAACCATTGTGTAAAATTCCTTGTCATAAGATGTGTACTTCTGCCTACTTTCATTTAGTCTCTCACTGAAATAGGCTACTAGCTTGTCCTCTTGACTGAGAACTGCACCAATGGCTATCCCACTGCCATCACAACGAACTTGAAAAAGTTTGTTAAAGTCTGGTAACCTCAAAATCAATTTTTCAGTAATTTTCCTTTTGAGCAGCTGAAAACTCTTCTTTGCCATTTCTGTCCAATGGAAAGGCTGATTTTTCTTCTTAATGGTGTCCAGCATGGGTGCACAAATCCCACTGAAATTTTTAATAAATTTCCGATAAAAACTCGCCAATCCATGGAAACTCCGTACCTAAAACAAACTTTTGGGGGATGACCAGCTAACTATGGCTGCAACCTTTTCCGGATCCATTTTTAGTTCATTCTCGGAAATCACAAATCCCAAATAAATTAATTCTTTCTGGAAAAAAGAACATTTCTTCAAATTTATCAACAATTTATTCTGCTGTAATTTTTCCAATACATACTTCATAAGTCGAAAATTTTCCTCCTTCATTTTGTTGAATATAAGTATATCATCCAGATATACAATCAAAAATTTCCCAATGAATTCCTTCAGCATCTCGTTCATCAACCACATGAATGTGTTAGGGGTGTTGCTCAATCCAAATGGCATAACCAACCATTCGTACAAGCCTTCATTAGTCTTGAAAGTTGTCTTCCACTTATCACCTTCTTGAATTCTGATTTGGTGGTAACTGCTTTTCAGGTCTATCAAGTACGCTACTCCACTCAAACAATCCATCATATCATCCATCTTAGGTAAAGGAAACCTGTATCTGATGGTAATCTTGTCAATGGCCCAGGAATCCGTGCATATTCGCCACTCACCTCCTTTCTTGGGAGCTAAAACAATCGGTACTACACAAGGGCTTAAACTCTCCCGAATCAGTGCCTTATCCAACAACTCCTACACATGCTTCCGGATTTCTTCATTTTCCTTCGGACTCATCGGGTAGGCAGCCTTGTTTGGAAAACTGGCTCCTGGAATAAAATCAATATGGTGACTAATGCTCTGCTTCGGTGGTAATTTTTCTGGAAGATCGTCTACCACAATATCACTAAACTCTTGCAGCATATCCTGTATTTCTTTAGGTAAGTCGGTGACTTCAGTATGGATAAATATTGGTTTTGGCCTTCACACAACTGCATACTTCACCTGATCATCCTCCATTTGTCTCAAAAACTCTTTTCCACCTAATAGTAGTCCTTTTGTCCCACTGGTTTCTGTAGTTTCCTCTTCCTTCATGGGCACTAGGTTATGCTTTATCCCATCTTTAACAAACTTGTAACAATTTGTTGCCCCGTCATGGAAGACCTTCCTATCATATGGCCATGGTCTGCCCAACAGAATATGGCACACGTCCATAGGCATGATATCGCAAGTCACCTAGTCCTTGTACTTGCCAATATGAAACTCTACTTCACGCTACTCTTCGACCAGTAGTTGGTGGCCTTTCTACAACCACGACACCCTGTATGGCGTTGGGTGCTTCAACTTCTTCAAACCCAATTTTCCCACCATTTTAGCAGCTGCCAGATTATCAGTACTTCCACTGTCTATAATTAATTTGCAGCATTTCCCATGCGACTTGCATATAGTACAGAACAATGCTTTCCTCTATGTTTTATCAGCTACTTCTTTAAATGGTTTTAATAATACCTTGTTCAGCACTAAGGCTTCCCCAGTCTCTGACATATTTTCCACCTCCTATGGTGGTGCCTCCTCTTCATCGGGCTGAGCGACATATGCTCCCCTCTGCCCATGTTCAGGACATTCAAAGGACCGGTGTCCCCACTTGTGACACTTGTAACACTAATAGGAATTTCCTCTGCCTCTGCCATTACCTCTTCCTCGCTGGTATGATCTTCCTCCTCTAGTGTGACCTTCCCTTTCACTCTGTCCCGAAGTCTTTGAACTACTGCCCTCTTCATTGTTGTTGGCAGTCCTACCTCTGCCAGAGGTCTGTCCCTGACCTCTACCAGAATCATGTCCTCTTCTAGCATTTTGTTTTCCAACAATCATTTCCTCTGCCTTCAAAGCACTCTGATAAGCTTCCTCTATGGTCTTAGGGGAAAGAATACTAATTTCGTCTAGGATCTCCATCTGTAGACCATTCACAAACCTCGCTGTTTTCTCAGGGGCATCTTCAACATAACCAACTCTCAGGTTAACTTTATAAAATTCTTCAGTATACTCCTTTACAATCATCATTCTCTACTTCAGGTTCTGTACTTTTCTATAAAGGGAAATTTAATAATCTTTAGGCTTAAACTTGCTCTTCATCCTAACAACCATCCCGTCCCATTTTTTAATGAATGGTTTGTTTAATCTCCTCCTTTCTGCTTGTACACTGTCCCACCATAGAGCTGCATGTCCCTTCAATTTGGTGACAGCGAACATGATCCTCGTGTCTTCGCTAATTTCTTCATACTCAAAATATTTATCTAGCTCACTTAACCAGTCTAACAATGCCTTTGTGGACAAACTGCCATCATAATTAGAGAGCTCCGGTCTTGGCTTGCTACTAGCCAATAAAATTGACCTCAATAGCTTAATTTCTGGTCCTTCGTCATCTGACCCATCCGTTGTGGTTATGTTTTCCTCCTCACTATCATCCCCACCTTCCGGATCTCTACGCCTTCCTGCTTCCACTGCAGCCAAATGTGCAGTTAAATTCCTAATTTCTTCTCATAGTCCTTCACCTACTACTATTCTGATGCCTCTTCCATGACCCCTTCTTCCTACCTCCATTTTTTTTTTACTGAAAGAAAAGGACAACCTGCTCTGATACCAAAAATTGGTGGCGATCCCGAGGAGGGATGCGTGGCTATTGACCGTTTAATTCTCCATTTCCAAGTTGGGTTTGGTGGTAGGGTTTTAGGTGTATGTCTTAATTGCGGTTTAATGTTTTTGCTGCCGCCTCTATACTGACCTCGGGCTTGTGACTAAGGGTTTTCACCTATGCCGAGGGGTTTTGGAGGTCATATCCACTGTACGATGGTTTTGCTCTGCGATTACTCTATGTTCTCGCCTGGTTTCCAAGAAGGCTGGTAGGTAATTTGCCATGCCTGCTCCGTATGGTGATTTAATATGTCTTGCTGGTTCTTTGTGGTGTATTAGTGTTATGTATCTGTTCTTCCTCCATGATCTATCATTGCTATACCTCTGCTCGTTTCCTATGGCGACTCATTGCTCTAGTGTTTGGAGGGTTTCAGGTCCTCTCCCTCTCGCAAGTCCATTTGTCTACACTATTTTCTTCGAACTCGTTCCTGTTCAAATTGTGGTGATTTTTTTGTTGATGTGGGGTCTCGTTATGCTTCGGCTCTGCAAATCTCAGGTCACTGCTTGGCTGCTGCACAGGACGACTCGACGCCCTCAATTTCAGGTAAGCTCTTCCTTCCGGTTTCAATTTCACTTCCAGTTTTTAAAGGTTCTAATGCTCTGGCTCCTTGGTGAGCAGGCAGAGCGTGTTCATGGCCCAGTCATTGGTGGAAACCCTCTGTTGTGGGTCTCGGCTCTCGTCCTTCATTTCGAAAGTGGTTCTTCTCCAGGTAAGATCTTCGTTCCCCTTCTTGTTAGCTTTCCACTGTGATCTTTTTTTATTTTCATGGCTCAATACTGATTGTTACCCTCTTTGTGGTGGTATCAGGTCTCTCCAGAGAAGCACTACTCCATAGCTTCGTCCTGGTGACTATTTCATGGGCTTAGGGAAACCCGAGTAGGGTCTTTCTGTAGCTATAGTGGTTTCCTTGCTTGCTTTGCTATGTGTCTAGTTTTGCAGCAGTTATTCGGTCGCTTGCTCTTGTTTGTGTCTCGGCTATACCCTTGATGTTTTAGGTCCTTCGTATATGTATGTGATCTCTGAGGTGTTCATGCCCTCGCTAGAAGTTTTAGGCATAACCTGTGGGCTGTAATTTATTTTGATTTCATGGGTTTGGAACCCTTCACGATTTCCAGATTATAGATTTTTGTACAGTGAATTTTTATTGAACGAAAATGAAAATGTCATGTACAGGAAATGTATTTTTTGTTTAAATGCAGAATATAATTAGTACCTGGGGTTTGCTTTGTTGAGAAATGAAATCTATGTATTGTTGCACCTCTGTTCAGTTCTCGTCTTGAAAATGCTTCTTGTCATTGAATGCTTGTCGATGCTAGTTCGAATCTTTGAAAAGAAAAATGGTTTCACTGTCTTGCTTTCATTTTGATGCCTGAGACATTTATGCACAAAGAACGTAATGAGATTTAATCTATTGTATTAAATGAAATATTTTTGAATTTGTTAGTTATCATAGAATTTCAAATATTTCTGGGTTACAGCTTCTGGGCTCTCTCTCCTCTCTGGATGGCAGCCCTTCCATAATCTTTGATTTTTCCTTTTCAATACATTGTCAGCAGTTCCTTTACAGTTTGAGGAACTGTTCCTCAGTTATGTTTCAGTTACTAAACAGTTTCTTCAAACAAATCCCTAACTAATTCCTATTTTGTCTAATTTAAAAAACTAACAATGGCTGATTCAACCTTAATTAAAAATGACACAAAATGTAACTAAATGAAACAGAAACTTGAAGTGTTTTCCTCCCTATCTGTTAAGATAAAATGAAAAAAAAAACATCTCCCAGCTGTCGCCTCTTCACTCGGATGCTCCTGCATCACTAAAATAGAGAATCCTAATTATGAAGATGTTTCTGTCTCCATACCTTGTAATGACATTATTTTTTTGAATTATACTTGAATTTCATTGATAATAACTTGGATTTATATATTTCTTTTAGCAATAAATTGACATCATGGTAAACATACGAATATACCATTAAATATGACCTAAATATGATTCAGAGAATATCACATTTAGTTTGAGCACGCGACAGAGTAATTTTGGAGATGTGAAGTTTTATTAGAGGCACTGTTTGTTTCTTTGTTTTGGTTAGAAAAGGGTTTGCACTTACTTTTATGTGACTTTCAATTTATCATATCTAGCATGTTGAGAAATGGGAAAGAATAATGTGTGACATTTATCTCGCAGAAATTGATGTTGAATGAAAGGATATAGAGTTTAACCGAGCTACAATCCACTTTGGTAAAGGCAGAGGGACATCTTAAAAACTTACCTAAGAATATACCATATACATAGTTTGAACATAAGAAATATATGTATTTTTCTTTTACAGATGTTCTTTTTTCTATCCAAGATATCACAGCAAAACAAATATTGATATTGTAGAAATTGTTAGAGGACCTCATTGAGTTCAAATTTTATGATGTCCTACTTGATTTATACAATCTCATGATAGGAAGGCTTTAAATACGAATTAATATGTTCCCAAAACAAATTATATTCAAATTTTATACATATAAAAGATACGAACAAATGTCAACGCCTTCATTTGATTGTTACTTGACTCTGGTGTAGGCAGGTTAAATGAAATGTGATTGGAAAAAGGATGGGGAGATAATATAGAGATCACGTCTTGGATATAATTCATTTTTTGTTGGAGGTCCTTCAGGCACTTCAGCCATCGACTTTGGAAATGTTTCTAGTAGGTATTATTATGGTTTTTAATGTTGTGATTCTTTCACCTCATGCTTATTTTGGGAAAGAGAATGTTTTAGGAATGCCTAATAAGACATCGATGGACAGTTAAACAAATTTTTTATTATTGCAATGTCCATTCCATGATATCCTCTCTTTATTGTTTGATTGTATTTTGAACATTTATTTTATTTTTCTTTTGTATTTTAACTATGAAATTGAAGATACTAGGTATTATGTCCATTTAAACAACAACCAAAGCTTGGAGATGAAATTAGTATTACACGATATTGATTGAAATCCTTTTAGTTGTTTTGTGTTGAAAGATTTTCATGACTATTAGAAGACTTTACTTTCATGTTGTTATTTGACCACATGTTGTTTATATAATTGACCAAGTTCATGCATTAGAGAACAAGTTGCTGTTGTGAATAAAATGACAAGGATTGGACATCACACCTCAGATTATTTGTTTTCACAAGTTATTTGCAGCTTGACCTTTTTAACAGGTAACTTAGTTGGCATGATTATGCCTAAGCTTTCCCTAAAGGTTGAATACTAACGTTTATATAGGTCATCTAGCCACATAGTGGCCACTATTGCTCAACTGAAGAAAACTTGTTCGAGTTTCTTGCTTTTATGGGGAAGAATAGCTTTAACATTGTTGATGTTGAGGTATATGTAATATAAATCCTTTCTAGTCTGCTTAAATTTATATTCTAGTGTTCATTGTCTTTTATGTCTTACACTTTGCATTGTATCTTCTTTTGTTTTCAAAAAAAGGAACTCAGTATTGATGGTGAGTAGGATTTGAAGAAAGAGGAGAACACTAACACTGGATCTACAAATGCAAAAAGAGAGAGAAAAGAACCGGTCTAGTGATACCCTTAAAGCCAATATCCTGCATAAGACACACATAGAGACTGATGTTCAAGTCTTCAGAGTTGGTGAATTCAACTGCAATGACTTGGCAACACAATGATAATGTTTTATAGTGATGAAACAAAATTTTCATGTGTAAATTGTAATCCAACCAATGTTCAGTTGGAAACTCATATTGTAATACTTGAAATTTCATATAATATAATTTATTTGGTTGAAATTATTTATAGTTGCACTTGATATTGTTTAGTATTTTAATTAACATATGTAATTTTGAATTTTCATATTAGATGAACCACTGCACATTGTATGAAATTTTTTATGAGACTCAATATGCAACGCGGAAGAAATTTGACCGTACTGGAAATGGACTCATATCCCGATAATGCATACAATTTCTTTGTGGACATATTGATTGAGATGATGGGGAGCTTTAAATCATTAAAGGATCTGGTCATATGTGTTGTGCTTTTGCTTAAATAAATATGTGTCTTCTCATTTTTTTGTTCGACAGGCTTCCTAATCTCCAATGTTTGTTAATGGGTGACAACTTTATCTTGATAAAAACAAAATTTATTCTTTTCTTTTACATGTGCAATGAACAACATGTTTCAATGTTTAAAAATGTTTGCATTTGCTATTTTTTTTTTGTAAGCTTGGTAGTACTTTCTCTATTAATATTATCCAACCATAATCGTATTTTTCCAATAGTATCAGGTGGCCTCAACCTACCCGTAGGAAACAAGGTTGGCCACCTGTTAACATTAAAAAATGTCCAAAATTTAAATAAGTCTTTTTCTACCATCCATGCAACATTTTCTATTCTATCTATAATAAACATCAACTTAGGAAAGTAAAGGCTATTCGTCATAAAAACAAAATTTTGTCTAGCACCCTATTTTACTCATCATCCAAGGACTCCACCGAGGCTGGGGCTTTAGCGCTGGACCCCAGCATCTCGCTTCTCCTCATGTCCTATAGACTTTGCTCTATCCTGCTCAGAGCTAAGTTGTTTCGGTAGACTTGAATCTAGATTGCTGTTATCTCCCTGTGGAGATCCTTCTTACTGGGCTCCTTCATTTTGGCTTCCTCCTGTACCTCCTATTCCTTGTTTAGTTCTTGTTCCTTGTTGAGTGTCATAGCTTGGGCCACTATGTTCTTCATAACCCAATATTGCTAGATTGTTTGTCGGAATAGAGTATGGCGGCCGCGGGTGTTCCCTGGATCTTGCACCATGGCTTCCCACTCTTCTGTCTCAATGTCCTGGTTGGTGATGTTGTCATTGAGTTCCCTCTCCCATCCAGCTATTTGTGCTCTTACCTCTGGTGTGTTGCTAACCATGTACGCACTGATAAGAGTCTGCATATGCTCCTTTCCAGTCTTCCTGCCTCGCTTGCATTGGCCTCTGCTGGAGGTTGCATCCCCTCCAGTGGTTTGTTTCCCTGCCTTTCTAGTTCCTCTGCTGCCTCATTTAGCCACCTCTTTTCCTTCTCTAGCCATACTTTCTTTGTCCCGGCTGCGATTTTCTTCGCCTGATTCTTTCTCCTCTGTAGGATTTCTCGCTACAACGCAATGCATGATCTGGGCCTCCAAACTGTGCTGCACTCGGATTATTATTAAACCTAAAATAATAACATAAGAAATATCAGTAGTTTGTATGTATACACCCCAAACTGGCGTATTTTTATATGCTTCGGGTTTTCCACTCACCCAAGTCTTGGCAACTTGGGTTTGCCCCCCTTCTCCCTCAGATCCCCCCCTGACGGCTCTTGGGTTAACATTCTTCGGCCTCTCAAATATTCTCCTCTCTGATACATCCCTCCCTGGCAACCCACAACCTGCTGGTCCACCTTTATAGTCCTACAGGAGTCCCTACATTGGGTTTCCTTATCCCTGTTCTGAGTTTCAAAAGGGTTCCCCTTCCCAGCCTCTCTCCTCTCTAGTATCCCCACTCGAATTGTGCCTCTGGATAGCCCCTGGGTCTTACTCTGGAAGTTTCAGTTTGGTTTCGCATCAAGCCAGGCTATCCATAGCCTTGCTTCATTGGCCCCTGGAAAACCCTCCACTTTGTCTCGGCTACCTGATTTATCCCTTCCGTGCCTCAGGTACCACCTAGCCGGGGCTGTTATCTTTCTGCGCTCTCCCTTAATGGGATCCCCATTGTCTCCCTGACCTCCCTCATTCCCTCTCTGCTCATCTTCCCAAGGCAACCCTTTAACATTACCATATCTCTCCACTTCATTATAATTCCAGACTAGGTTAGGTCCAGGAACCCCTAGTCTCGACTCGTTCTGAGTCCTGGCTTTTTCAAGCCCCCTTCCCCAATACCTTTGAATTAAACATTACTACAATTCTATTATTTAGGGCATTGAGGATGACATTCCAATGATTTTTTTTGACCCGTTCGCATCCACTGACCTGCATCTGTCTCCTGCGTCCACTACCTTTCTTTTCTCGTTCCCTCACCTTCGTTCTCTGCATGCAACTATCCCCTTTCTCAATTGCCTTTGCCTCTTTTTGTTTTATCCTGTTGTCCCTGCTTTCTTCTATCCTGCCTCCCACATGTCCTCCTAATCCTCCCACCACCCATTCTTTCATTCCTTATCCTCGAAATGATGAACCTCTGACGATTCCATCTCTGTCCTTCATTAACTCCCTTGTGCCTCCATCTGCTCTTGTTGTGGGTACCTATCTATACTCATGCCACTTGCCAGCTATGTTCTGCCTGCCCTCTCGCTTGCCCCAAAACCTTCCTCTCTCCCTACCATTCTCAGCCACACCTATCCTTGTTCTGTACCTTCCTCCTCCCTGCCCTATCCTTCTTGTTGCCCTTCCTACTATCGCAATCTCCCACATCTTGATGTCCCCTCTGTCCTTGGGCCCAAGTGGGTGGTTTCTGACACCTCCACCTCCCATCCCCTCTGGCCCACCTTGACTTCACTATCGCACCCTGATCGGGGGTTTTCCTCTTTCTCCTTGTCTTTTTCTAGGATCTCCCCTAGTTTCCTCATCCCCTCCATTTGTAATAACTCTTCTCCTCTTATATCCAGGTTTCTACCTACCTGGCCGCATCCCCAGTTAGTGAGATTGTCCGCTGCCATGTTTCCCATCATGCGGACATGTGTTGGGATGATGTACCTGATCTGTCGAATTAGCTTGCTGATCTCTTGGACAAGCCTTGCCAGCCTCCAGCTTTGGCTAATTTTTTCCCAGTGAGTCCCTTGCTAGAGATTTTTCACCATGTCTATTTCCATTTTTGAATCTCCTTCCACATTTTCATTTGCTACTTAGTTGTCACGTATAGCATAAAAAAAAATTATACAAAGCATATATTTATGTAGCTTAGGTTGACTATTATGTTTTGGTTCATTATTATGTCCTGTTTGCAGATTCAGTATATCTAATAGATATGAAACAAAACTAAGTAACGACTTTGTTTCATATCTATTCCTTAATGAAAATATACACTACCTAGATTAAAAATGTTAACCTGCTATAAGATGTGAAAAGACCATAAAATTCTTCCAAGGTTTTTTTCCATGATGTTCATAATGAATATTTATGTCTTTTACCTCGTAAATGAGTGCATAGTTGGCTTATTCTAGTTTTGAAATGCAATGCAGGAACCTTCAAAATATCCCATACCTTGACGTCTCAAATCCCCACTCTCTCATCTCCGTATATACAAGTTTATGTAGACATAACTGAATTTCATGATAGGGAAATCAGTGTATTAGGTTGCTTTCTTCAGAGCACCCCTGCTCTAGAGATGATAGAACTTCATTTAATTGATGACTTGAATTATGACGATCCACGATATGTAAAGTTTTTGGAGGAAGTGATGTATTTGAATAGAGTTTCAAAGCAAGCAAGGATATTGGTATGAGAATCTTCTTTTTAAATACACACTTCAAAATCTTTAAACCATTGACCAGTAAAAAGGCTTTCGGGCTTCATTTTCTTTTATTTTTTTCTTTACAAAAGGGTATGACCAATGTAGGTTTTATGTGGCTACTGTGGATACAAGGATGTGGACACCAGTGGAATGACCTGCTTAGTCTTGGGCAACATCGAGTATGGAAGCAGATGGTAGTCTCATGGAGTGGGTATGCGACATTTTGCCCCATTTTCATTTTGTTTATCATTCATTGTTTGCACTAGTTCTAATAGACAGTTTTAATTATTTATCTTTTTGTCATTTATATCATTAACATTCCATGTTTCCCAGGCAAGGTAACATCTTTGGTTGGTTTAGATGAGAAGCCTTTAGGATTAGGATGTTCCCAATGAATTTTGAACATTTTTCCAATATGTCTTGTTAATTTTGGATTGTCATTGTGGGTTATCGCTTTAATTGTTATCCGGTTTGACATTTGATTGACAACGAAATTCCATGATTTTATAAATTATTTGTATGTTAATTTTTAAAAGTATTTAAGAAATTTGTCTTCAGTAGCCACACTTCAAACAATGGATTTCACACTACTAGGTTTAAGGTTTGGGTTATGTATTTGGTTAAAATTTCCCAAGATTTATATCATATCTCAAGTGTCAGGTTTGGGTTATTTATTTGGTCAAAATTTCCCAAGATTTATATCATATCTCAGCATTTTGAAATTCATGCATTCATGCCATTCGAATGTAACACATCACAACAAGGATGAACCCTATTAAGCTCACCAACTCTGTTACTATGCTTCATGAATCATAATTAAAATGGACTCTGAATTTGGTTCTTTTCCTTGACTAAACAGTATTAAGAAAAATCCTCTCATTCAAACTCAACCCGAAGTCATACTCAAAATTTTTGACATGTGAATAACATTGGCTCGGCAGCAAGTTTGACACCCAAGTCCTTGCAAGTCAAACAAGACTGTCGATTTAAAAACAATCATATCCTTAAATTGTTAGCCCTTGGACTCCTTCATTAAAGAAAAGATCATTCTATGATTTTGATAATTGGTTTATCAAAACGTGGATGGGGTGAAATATGAGTTAAGGAGTAGAGAAAGAAATTTTTCTTGACATTGCCTAGAATATTTTGAACTTTTGGGGGCACATCATGTGACACTACCATCACGACACCAACATTTTTTGGTAAAGTTCCACTCCAAGAGACATGCGCTAATTCACGTTCCTCAACCCGTGATTGTAAAGATGGTTCTTCCTTATCATTTTTTCTAGATGATGATAATGATATATAGCCCTTATCATCATAAAGTATGGATTTTCTTTCTTCACCCATGCTCCATCTTCCCCCTCCTAATTGTATATAAGCATCAGTTTCTCTTGCATGCTTGCCTCTGATTGCAAAGTTATACCCATACCTGAAATCCTCATCTTGTTCTTGGTTCTTATGCTTCTCTTCTTCTAAGCTAAGCAATCGGAAAAACATTACCTCCCTACCACCACAAATAGATAAACCATTTTTCCTACACTATCTTTCAAGCTCCACAAGAGGAATACTAAACAATTCTCAAGTTGTTGCTCCCTCTCCAATCACCATAACATCATCTTGATTTGGATCAGATCCATCTTTTATCTCTGTAACATTGGATTCAAAACTATCAAGGTCCTTCAATGGTGGGGCATCTCCACATATTGAATGAAAGGGACGGACACCTGAATTTCCAAACCTGAATTTCACACAACATAATATTTTATCCTAATTTATTTACAAAGGAATAAAATTGAAGGATCTCTCATCTTCTTGGCTCTCCCTTGAGGGAGACAAGCCAAAATAGGTTCTGATACCATGTGAGAAATCTAAATAGAGCCAGATAAATTGTACACACAACACAAATAACACACGTCATCTTTTATTGATCTCAAGGGTTAAATATTTATAGTATCTAGATCACTGACAGCGACACATCTAGATAGCTATTACAACTCACACATAGGAAACTCATTACTTCTAGATTGATACCTAGGGACTCACATTGAAAACTCACACATTACATGGAAGCATTACTTCTAACACTTTATATTTTATGATATATGCTTGGTTTAAGATGCTCTATTCAACTTTCGAAAATCAATATCAATAATTTAGTGCATAACCAACTAAATTCCTCACTTAAGAACCAAAACAGTCTTGCAGTTAAGGGATAGGCACCAAAATAATTCACAACAATCATTTACATTTAGAAAAAAGTTGTTATTCTTAGGGACATTTAAATCCCTTTGTATTGAATGTGGTCACAACTTGTTTGGTGAGGGAAACACTCTCACTTGAGTGTTAATTCTTAGGGTGAGATTAAGAGTTTTATGGAGCCACCCAACATTTTCAGGTTTCATTATCACCCCTTGAACATTATAATCTAGAAACCATTCACATGCATATTTGAAGAGGTATCTTAGTGGCTAGTCGTAGGTTCCTACTAGGTCGTTTTGTGGGATTGAGGAGGAAGTTGATATAAATATTTCTCAACCACTACGAGTTGCTCTCAGTTTGCTCCATTATACTTGTGGGGTTTATTGTGGTTTTATCATACCTTCACTAACTCCTTCAATGGATTTCATCGCCATTCAATGAAGAGGTTGGAAGGCCTAGCAACCTTTACATTTTTAGAGGAAGATTAATACTAATTAGAATCCTACAACAATGCATTTTTTTTTTCAAAATACTAGGACAAAAAAATTTGTATTAGAGTTTTACATTGTTGTGATTTTTATTTATTTTTTTGTAAATTAATACTTTGTATTGCCAAAAAAATCAGGATTACATAGTTTTTTTGGCTTGCACCTTGAGGATTTTAATGCTCCTCAAACTATTACTCCCGACACTAGAAGGTCTTCATTTTTCCATACGACCATGGTTACAAAATTTACAAAACAGAGCACTACACCATAACCGACACACAGACTACTGTAAACTAAATATAATATAAAGTCAAAATCCCTTTCTAGCTAGGCATAACCAAAAAACAAATGACATAGAATTGCAAATCCAACCAACAAGAATTTTAAACATTATCAGAAGATGAAATCATCATTGGTACCCTCACGCTCGAACCTCGTGGATCCCCATTTTCATATTCACATGCAATGTGCCCCTCAACATAAGGAAGGTGAGAATCAATATTGTCTGAGTAGAAGTATCGATTCCCGCGCATCCTTTTTATGTTCTCTAGGGTGGCAAATGTGTTATACCACTTTAATTTCATGTCTTTCCGGACTAGACCGAACAATTTTTTATTTTCTAGTGCAAGGCCACATAATTCAAATATTGTTTCCTCCTACCTATGGTGTGCCCTGGGTCAAGAACCCAAGATGGCATATCCTCCAAGATTTTTGGATTTAAGTGGGATTATCTCTCCACCCCAACTTGAGTCTCTAATTTGCATATCTCCTTCTTTGTTTCTAGTAGGATTGCAATGAAGGGGCAATCGAATCATGAGTGAAAATGATCCAAAATGGATCCTAGAAACCATCTAAGTCTTCAAAAATAAAAAAACTACCGCAAAAGGATGAACCTTTAAAAATAGCGGAAAACACTATTGGGAGTGAAAAAACATGAAGAAACAGTGAAAAACAGAGCTATCGGGGTCTTAAACAACTTTGCACGAGAGCAGTTGGATCTGGTTGATCAACAGTCCAGATCCGATCGGCATATCACAATGTGTGATGGCAAGTGGAGGTTATCAGAGGCGGCCATATGACAGTTGCGATAGCGATCAATGCGATTCAACGAGGACCGTTGATCAAGCATGAAAATAGATGGCCCAGGTTAACTTGCGATATTGCATCGGCAGAATACAAAGGAGCACTTACCAATAGCCCGGGGACTACACAATATGCGATTGCGATATATCGCATCGGAGCAATACAAAGGAGTGGGGCCGATATACTCGCGACTTGCAACAGTCGGACCCGATGGGGTTTATAAATAAAATTATATATATTTTGAGTTCTGGAAAAAGGGATTTTTCTATATAAAATCACATTTTCATTAAATAAATGAAAAACAAAGGAGATGTGAATGGGGTAATAAAATGGACCCGAAAGGGTTTTTATATGTAGCGATATGTGTTTTGAGTTCTGAAACAAGCAGGATTTTGGGCTGGTCGTAGGTGGTAAGCGGTATTGGACGGGCTCTGCTCGAGCCCATACACTAGCCGACACATGGCTAGGCACCGGAGAGAGAAAACCACCCTTTTCGGGTGGGTAATCTCCAGGCGCATAATCCACCCAAAATCAATAGCAACCGTTGGATCAACGATCACATAGATCAATAGTAGACTTGCGATAGCGCCAAAGACGGATCCGAAGGGATTATAGGGCAGAATTGATAATATTTTAGGTCTGACAGACTTCATTTGGGCGGATTTTCCCGTGTTTTTGTGTATTTCTTTGTGTAAATAGAGAACAACCATTTTGGGGATTTCAAAGGGCATCGACGGTCCCTTCCGTTTCATAACAAGTGGCCACCATACCTGAAGACATTATAAAATGATTGGTTAACGCTCAGAGGGGATTTGAGCGGACAGAGGCCGGGAGCCAGAGAGCCCAGAAGAGGAAACGAATAGGCAGCAACGATTGGCTTAAAAGCCACAGAATGATAGAGAGCAAGAGGGAGAGTCTGTGTACTCAGAGAGACTTGAGGGATTCAAGTAAACTCATATTGTTTTGTATCTATTGCATTGAGACTCAAATTGAGCTCACTTTTGTAAAACTCTGCTCTTGAAGACATAATAGAGAGGTCACCACTGAAGGCTAGACCAGGAGATGTAGCCCAAGAGTTTTGGGTGAACTCCATATTAAACTTGTTGTGCCATGTGTTTTGTCTATTATGTTTCTCTAACTGCTCATTGTCTATATTATTCGCAATCTTATCGATCTGTTGCACTAAGTAATATAGGCAAATCCATGCACATGAGTCTGTAATACCTTAATATTAGTTTAAGATCTCATTTTCAGATCAAGTGGTATCAGAGCTTTAGGGTTGCTAAGGTTAGACAAGCTTGTGCTGGATTGTTGAATGCTAACTAGGTCAAAGCTCAAACTAGGAGAAGGAGAACTTGTTGAGGCTAATCCAAAAATTGGAAGAGTCTATCCTAGGAGGAGAATGGTAGAACAAACCCCATTGGAATCAAAATCTCAGTTCATGGACAGTTTAATGACCATGAGAGCCATGGTGGAAGAGATGTATCGAGAATTTAAAAAAGGTCGAGGTGAAAGTACTTCAAACCCCAAACAAGAGAAAGGAGTAGAGGAACCTTCTCTAGATGCCCCAAAGGGCAAAGGGAAAGGGGAAAGGCTTCCTCAATCATCTCCTCCACCATCACCTCCATCATCCTCATCTCCTAGCCCTGAAAAGAAAAAGAAGAAAACATTTGTGATTAAATTAGATGTGAAATTTGATTTGCCAACTATGATGGAGAATTAAATGCAGAAAAGCTAGATAACTGGATTGACAAATTGATGTATATTGCAAGGTGAAGAACATTGATTTAGAGAGGAGAAAGATTCAGCTGGCTAGCTTTCGCCTTGGAGGAACTACCCTAGTGTGGTGGGAAGGCAAGACACAAGCTGATTTGAAGAAGCATGGTAAAATTCCTTCTACCTAGAATGAATTTGTTTCTGCCATTAAAAAAAATTCTATCCACTAGCTTATATGCAACAAGCAATGATGAGTTGGCAAAATCTTCGCCAATTAAAGGGGCAAAGTGTACAAAGCTATACCCAGGAATTTAGAAAAAGAGCTTTAACTCTAGGCATATCTCTAGACTCACCTGAAACTTTGTTGAGGTATATAGGTGGTCTGCATAGCTATTTGAGGCACACCATTCTCATGTTTAATCCCACTAGCCTAGATGATGTATCAGTTTAGGCTACACATCTAGAGGCTAGGGGCAAGAATGTGAACCTAGAGATTGGGGGATCATCAAAACCCTCTGCAAGCAAGAACAAGGAAAAGAAGAAGCAGAAATGGAAGGAGAGGAAGGAAAACGTTGTACAAAAAGGCAAACTTTCATGCACTCACTACAAGAAGGATGGGAACTATTAGCACCTAAATCTGCCTTAGGTTGAAGGAAGGCAAAAATTAGGGTAACCACAAACCACGCTCAGTCTGGTAGCTAGCCCTACCAGAACAGGAGAGGGCTCTCTCCGAGTCACGCTCAGTGAATATATAAGCAAAAACGGTCTGAGATGACTTACAATGAAATATTTACCTTAGTCTAGTAAGTGAATAGGGATTCTGGAAACAATTTTCATGAATGACCAAGCTTCTGGGATGTTATGGGACTGGCGCTCAACAAAGAAAAGAGAATTGAATATGAAGGCACAGATTATTCCATGACGCAAGGTAGGCGGAAAATGTAACAATTTAGTTGGAGGTATCATGGCATGAATAGATTGTTGAAGAAAGTGAAAAGGGCATAGTGACATGAATCCTTTTCAACAGAAGAGAAACACTGCACACGAAATTTTCCCACAGGCAGAGCAATAAAAATTGGATTCTACCTAATCTCACTCAGAAAATTTCATTGGAGATGAGCATGAAATGAATTATGAAACATAACTAAATACATATGAACACATAAGAAATACATTTGCTACACTCACAACCACAAGAATCTCATGAAACAGAGCCGTTGCCTTTCATTAATTCTCTGTCAAAAATACACAGTGAAGAAAAAAAGTTTCTTTCCCACAGTCTCCCAGAAGTTACAAGCCAACCAACCCTTTACAAATAGCTTGCATACAATATATGTGAGGAAGAGATAGAACGCCCAAGGGTTGGGGAGTTACTTGAATCATTACAAAATGGAGATGGAGAGCCAACCATTAGCTACAGGTGCAGCGCTGCAAACATGACATTTGGCTTGGGTGACCGTTTGTCTTCCTTCACCACTTGGATAGAAACCAATCTGGAGAAAAAATACTTTAAGTGCCACCTTTGGTGCCAAAAAACTGAAGTGTAGATGAGCGGGCTCACTTGGAGAAGTCGCGAACCGGAAATTCGCGAAACGGAAGCAAATTTGGCAATTTTCCCTCTATGCGCCACGCCATTTTCTCTGTGCGTCATGTTAGTTTGGGGCCTATTTTGGGGCACTTGCAGGTATCCAAAATGTGCCCAAGTGGGCTTGTTGGAAATCCTGTCCTGTCTACTTTCTAACCCAACTAGAATTTCTGAATTTGGTGCTCATTTGCCCCTCCAAATCTTCATTCTCCCAAGACTGCTTCCTGTGTGTCAAAAAAGGGGCAGAGAGGCCATTTTTTGGGTGTTTTTAACCTCCTGGAGACTCAGATCTTGCCCAAATTTCTTGTTCGGGAACCAGTAGTCGTGATTTTCCATGCTAAATCCAAAAATGCAAACCATTCCTCATTTGGAGCTCTAGATTTTTAGCGCCGCGCACAGGGAGAAAAACCCTGTGTTTTGCCCAAAAATGTCTAGGTCCGCACTTTTTCTTCACATTACCTACGGTCCCGCACCTAATGGTCATGGATCCTGCGGACCTGACCGCACCTTTTCTTTGTGACAGGTGCGGACCCTGAGTGCGTCGCGCCTGTGCGCCTCGCCTTCTTGCAGACCAATTTTAGAGGCCTTCCCGATGTCCAAATTGGGTGCAGGATAGCTCGTTGGAAAGGTCTTTGAGTCTAGTTTCCAACCCAACTAAAATTTTTCAATTTGGATTTAATTTGCCTTGTCAAATGTCAAATCTCCCAAGACTGGTCAAAATGTGCAGAATGAGGCTGCCTCAGGGCAAAGTGTTGTTACAGTCAACTTTTGAAAGTCTTCCTCAACTCCAAATTAAGCGCATGATAGCTCATTGGAAATCTCTTTATGTCTAGTTATCATTTGGCTCATCAAGCAAGTCATTTGTCCATTCGAGCTTGGAGAAAACTTGATTTTCCCAAGGTCACTCCAGAGGTGCATTCAATTCCCTGAGGCAATGGTATTTTGACATTTCTCTTAAATCATGACATCTGTGTAAAAAGTGAAGGAGGTTTTTCTTCCTTGGCCTGTTGTGGACAAAAACCTCTCTCAGTTTTCGAAAATTCATCTTTTCTTTCTCCGAAACATCCCTTGAGTGAACTATTGAACCTTCCTCTGGCCTGCAAGTATTATTTGAGAACAACAATTTGCAAACCCTACACCTAATGACTGAAATGACTTTTGTCCATTAAAAGATCAAACATTGACTGTCATGGACCTTAATAACTTTGATGAAAAGACCTAAGCCAACAGGTACAAGACATGAGGGGAATGAATTGACAAGACCCTTCCGTCAAATTATGGCATGCCTCTAGCGGAATGCAACTGAGTGAACGGAGCGAGACACCTAAAAATGAGATGCCAAAAGAGTTTTTATCTCTGATGGATGACTGACAAGACCGACTCTAACAGGAACGATGATGAACACTACTGGTCTTGCATCCGGAGCTGAAACCCAAAAATTTCAGTGGTAAGAAGAAGAAGATTGTTGCTGCTATTCGGAAAGACTTGGGGTTAGACTCGGGTGATGAAACAACAGTTACAACCACAGGTATAAAAGGTAAAAATTCAGAAGCATCTACAAGTAATTCTGCACAATCTATTGATAATGAAGATAATGAGAGAAAAAGACATGAGATTTTTCATATTAGAGTTATTTCCAAGCACCAAAAGATTGATACTTTATTTGATAGTGGTCCACAAGTAAACTTGATTTCTAAAACAATTGTAAAGAAGTTGGGCTTACTAACAACACCTCATAAGAAGCCATATCCATTAGGTTGGGTATGTGATAAAGCAAAGCTACAAGTGACTAGACAATGTAAGCTTAGGTTTGCTATTGGGTCAACTTTTGTAGATGAGGTTGAGTTAGATATAGTTCCCTTGGATATATGTGGTATTGTTTTAGGAAGTCCTTACTTGTATGATAGAAAAGTTATTTTCTATAGAACTGAAAATAAGTATCAACTCACAAAACATGGAATAGAATATATTGTAAGAGCTCATTAACTCAAAAATAACTATTCTCTCATAAATTCGGGGCAGATGAAAAGAGTTGTAAATTCATGCAAGAAATATTTACTAATGTTGTAAATGAAAAGACCCCTAATAAAACCAATGTATTTGAAGGTTTTGATGCTAAACAGAAAGTTGATTTAGATAAAGTTGTTTCGGAATATGATATCCTATTTCAAGAACCTAAAGCACTGCCACCCAAAAGGGAAATATTACATGATATTCACTTGCAACAAGATGCTCCATTGCCTAACATCGGAATGTACAGGTTATCTTCTTTAGAGAATGCAGAGATCAAGCAGCAGGTACAGGAGCTGCTCGATAAAGGGTTCATAAGACAAAGCACATCACCATGTGGATCTCCAATTGTCCCGGTGAGAAAGAAAGATGGTTCGTGGAGGATGTGCATTGATTATAGAGCACTGAATAAAATAACAATCAAGAATCGTTATCCTCCTCCTCGCATTGATGATCTATTAGATCAGTTGAAAGAAGTAGTTTACTTTTCCAAGCTGGACTTGCATAGTGGCTATCATCAGGTCAAAGTTGCAGAACAAGATGCATGGAAGACTGCTTTCAAGACAAAGCAAGGGCTGTATGAATGGCTGGTTATGCCTTTTGGCTTAACTAATGCCCCTGCCACTTTCATGAGAGTTATGAATGATGTACTCAGACCTTTTATTGATGATTTTGCAATTGTATATTTAGATGACATTCTTGTTTTTAGTAAAAAATGGGAAGAACATTTGAAGCATGTAAAGCAGACTTTAGATGTTTTGAAAAGAGAAAATCTCTATGTGAAGTTATCAAAATGTGAATTTGGCAAAACATTTTAAAATTATTTGGGTCATATTGTAGGGGGTGGTGAATTGAAGATAGATCCCTCTAAGGTTGAAGTCATTGTAAACTGGCCTAAGCCCAAATCTGCTACAGAAGTTAGGAGTTTCCTAGGAGTAGCACAATATTGGAGAAATTTTATAGCTAACTTTTCCTTGATTGCAGCTCCCTTTTATGCCTTAACGGGATTGAACAAGGTTCTTCAGTGGGGAGGCGAACAATAGAAAGCCTTCGACACCTTGAAAGAAAAAATTAGTACAACACTAGTACTAGCATTACCAAATCTTCAACAACCATTTGAGATTGAAATAGATGCCAGTGACTATGCCATGGGAGCAGTGTTGATGCAACATGGTAAACCCATAAGCTATCATTCTGAGACATTTAATTTTGTAGTAGTTAATTATCCCACATGTGATAAAGAATTGTATGCATTAGTGCAGAGTGTGAAAAAGTGGAAACATTACCTAATGAGCAAAGAAACAATTATACATACAGATCATCAAACACTTCAATATTTGCACTCACAAACTAAATTGCAGCAATCAAGACACTATAGGTGGATGGGTTTTCTACAGCAGTTTCATCTTGTCATTAGATATAAGAAGGGCCTACACAATAAAGTTGTAGATATCTTATCTAGACCAATCATAATTGCATCTACTATACTTAAGCATAATTCAGTAATGCATGAAAGCTACATTGAACAATATGCTCAAGATGTAGATTTAAAGATGTATATGCAACTTTAAGTCATGGCAAACAAGTAGAAGAATTGGATTACTATGTTAAGGACCAACTCTTGTATCATTTGGGAAAGTTATGCATTCCACAAACTAAAAGAGTTAACATAATCCGAGAAGCACATACTTCTCTAATATCAGGTCATTTTGGTGTAAGTAAAACAGTTGCACAGTTGCAAAGGTTCTGTTATTGGCCAAGAATGCATGAAATAGTTTCTAGATATATTAAAGGGTGTACCATATGTGCTAAAAGCAAGCTCAACAATAGGAAACTAGGCTTGTACACTCCACTTCCAGTTCCTTCTCGTCCTTGGGAAAGTGTTTCCATGGACTTTGTTGGGGAATTGCCAAAATCTAGAAAGGGTCATGATTATTTATATGTTATTGTGGACAGGTTCAGCGAAATGTGTATTTTAATACCTTGTAACAAGTAGATTACAACTGAAAAAATAGCAAAGTTGTTCTTTCAGCATGTATGGGTTCATTTTGGGTTACCCACTTCCATTGTATCTGATCGAGATTCCCGATTTGTTGGGAAGTTTTGGTCAATTCTACAGGAGTTGATGGACACCAGATTGAAGAAGAGCACAACATTTCATCCACAAACAGATGGTCAAATAGAGGTGATCAACAGGACAATGATCCACTTGCTCAGGGGATATTGTAGCAAGCATCCCAAGCTTTGGGATGAACATTTGTGTTATGTGAAACATGCTTACAACCGTGCCAAGCATTCTTATACTCAGAGATCTCCTTTTGAGACTTTTTTGGCTTTACACCTGTTGTCACCCAAGAAACTCTCCTAGGTTGTATCTCAGAGATGCTCGGGAACATTACAAACTCAACATAAAATGTTGGAAATAGGTGGATGAATGGAAGGAATGATGCATATTCAAGCCAGATAACCACTCCTACTATGCTTAACCCCAGACATGGGTGAACACCCCCAGACTACAAGGCTTTATACCACCAATTACTCACAGTTTGAGGATTAATTGAAGATGGAGAATACTGACCACACCAGAAGATGCACAAGACCATGTGATGGCCGGCTGCAACCAGTAAAGAGGTCTGCAAATCTATTCCCTAATGCACAGACAGGATGACAGCTCTCTGGCACTAAGCAAACAGAAACCTGCATAGCATATTCAATGATACATACCATATTCTAACACAGAGGTCGGATGACAGCCCCTCTAATGCTAAACATCAAGAGCACATGAAAAATGTATAACAGGCACAGCCTAGAACATAGCAGAAATGGAAAATGAGCAATTAATAGCAAAAGAAGCTTGTATTAGCTGAAAATGAAGACTAGACGCTGCAGGTATCACAGTAGTTACAGTCTCCAGAAGTTGAACCTTACATCAAAAAAACAACCATCAACCCTGATTACATCTGTGTTCTGGGTATTTATAGAGTTTTTTTACAAAGATATGTTGTTGTACTATGCGTGGAGGGGTCATAATGGACCACCAACCACCTTAACCCTCTGATGGAGTGTCTGCTACAATCTGCTAGCTTTAATGAACAAATTGACCTTTTTTGCTGTTCGGCGGTCCTTCTCTGAGCAGGTGGCATGCTAACTGAAAGAAGCTCCATGACTGATAAATGTGTTTATCTACTCACGCTCTGTACTTTCCTTCCTTGGCCATGCTTTCTTTTAAATGCGGTTGTTGAGGGTTAACTGCGGAGGGTGTAGGTAGGTGATTTCCTTCATTCTTCGACAGCTGAGAATAGTCGGGGGTGGTACAGACAGTATGGCGGAGGCGTGAATATGACGAGAACAATTATTGGTCGTCGGATCCAACAGATGAACGACAGAGATCGAATCAGAGGGAGCTATCGGGAGGAAATGTGGACAGATGAACATGGGCCGTCGGATCGTAGTCAGGCAGATCCGATGGCTATCGGGTGGAGGAATAGCGCGAACGATAACAAGCGAGGGAAGGTACGAAGTGCGGTAAGCGGTATTCCCCGCACCGCTTATGGGGTTGGGCGGTATTCGTACGCAGGGGCGCGATCACAATCAGCACCCGACATGTGGCGGATGTGACTGGCGGGAAACTGCTTTCCCCGTGCATTATCAAGTGGGCAACTCGAAGAAGCGGGGGCTGCGACTGCTGTTGGATCGGACGGTGGAAAGAGCTAACAGGTTAACGAGCGGGAAAAGCACGGAGACCGTTAGATTGGGATGCACGATCGACGGTGGGGATTAAGGGCATGAGTTATGAAAGCGCTGAGTCATATGGTGGCTAAAGCTTAGCACTCGGGGGTCAGAGGAAACATGGGATTACGCAGAGTTTTGTAGGAGAACAGGGAAAGCGGAGAATGAAGAGGTTTTAGGAGAAAAATAGAGATACAGAGGGCTAAGAGAATATGAGGAAGCTGAAGGAGAAGAAGGTAAATGACTGCTGGGAGCTCCCTTTCAGCATAAACACACGGCCGAGCTAGTATTTGGTCCTCCAAATGTTAAAGAATGTAGCAGAGCTAACAACACCAAAGTCTCCCTTGGATTTTGTCTTTGGAAGAGACATAGTAGTTGATGGACACAGTGATGTGGACAAAGTAACCAAGTTCATTGAACAGATCCAAGAAATTCACCAGGCAGTGCAGGAACAACTGGAAAGAAGATAGGCCAAGTACAAGGCAAGGCATGATAAGCATCGAATTGAGCATAGCTTCCAAGTTGGTGATTAAGTTTGGCTGTACAACAGAAAAGACTGAATGCAAGGTGAAGGTAAGAAGCTAAAGCCAATAAGGTATGGGCCTTTCAAGATACTTGAGAAAATTGGTGAAAATTCTTTTCGCCTTGATTTGCCAGCTTATATGCATATCTATTCAGTCATTAATTCAGAGAACTTGAGACTATATGAACCTTCATTGATTGAAGATCCCAAAGAGCAAAGTCAATTTCCTTCTACTGATGATCTGTTGCCTGAATATCTCAATGAGTTGCAGGAAGACAGCTTTAGACACGAAGGTCAGAACTACGTGCAAATGGGATGTTGAGTACCTGAGAATCATACTTAAAGGTTCAAAACCAAGCAGTGCACAATGGATAGAGATTGGACCAGTGAGGAAGCTGTATCCTGAGTTGATTGATGCTTAGAAACCAACTTTTGGTGGTCCAAAAACTTTTTCAGGGGGAAGGCATGAGCCAAAATGGATCCTATAAACCCTGTAAGTCTTCAAAAATCAAAAATTATCGCAAAAGGATGAACCTTTAAAAATAGCGGAAAACACTATTAGGAGTGAAAAAACATGAAGAAACAGTGAAAAGCAGAGCTATCGGGGGCTTAAACAACTTTGCACGAGAACCGTCGGATCTGGCCAATTAACGGTCCAGATCCGATCGGCATATCGCAATCGGCAATGGTAAGTGGAGGTTATTGGAGGCGACCATATGACAGTTGTGATAGCGATTAGCGCGAGTCAACGAGGACTGTCGATCAAGCGCACAAATCGATGACCCAGGTTAACTCACGATATCGCATCGGCAGAATACAAAGGAGCACTTACCAATGGCCCGGGGACTATGCAATATACGATTGCGATATCGCATCGCATTATCGCACCGGAGCAATACAAAGGAGTAGGGTCGATATACTCGTGACTTGCAACAGCTAGACCTAATGGGTTTATAAATAAAATTATATATATTTTGAGTTCTGGAAAAAGGGATTTTTCTATATAAAATCGTATTTTCGTTAAATAAACAAAAAACAAAGGAGATGCGAATTGGCGATAAAACAGACCCTAAAGGGTTTTTATATGCAGCAACATGTGTTTTGAGTTCCGAAACAAGCGGGATTTCGGGCGGGCCATAGGCAGTAATCGGTATTGGACGGGCTCCGCCCGAGCCCATACACTGGCTGACACGTGGCTAGGCACCGGAGAGAGAAAACCACCCTTTTCAAGCGGGTAATCTCTGGGCGCATAAGCCACCCGAAATCAATAGCAACCGTTGGATCAACGATCACATAGATCAATGGTAGACTTGCGATAGCGCCCAAAGATGGATCCGAAGGGATTATAGGGCAGAATTGATAATATTTCAGGTCTGATAGACTGCGTTTGGGCGGATTTTCCCGTGTTTTTGTGTATTTCTCTGTGTAAACAGAGAACGACCATTTTGGGGATTTCAAAGGGCGCCGATGGTCCCTTTCATTTCATACGAGGTGGCCACCGTACCTGAAGATGTTATACCATGATTGGTTAACACTCAGAGGGGATTTTAAAGGATAGAGGCTGGGATCTAGAGAGCCCAGAAGAGGAAACGAACAGACAGCAGCGATTGGCTTAAAAGCCACAGAATGACAGAGACATGGGTAAGCAATGTTGAGACAGAGAGAAAACAGATACAAAGAGTGAGAGGGAGAGTCTGTGTACTCAGAGAGACTTGAGGGATTCAAGTAAACTCCTACTGTTTTGTATCAGTTGCGTTGAGACTCAAATTGAGCTCACTTTTGTAAAACTCTGCTCTTGAAGTCATAATAGAGAGGTCACCACTGAAGGCTGGACCAAGAGACGTAGCCCAAGAGTTTTGGGTGAAATCCATATTAAACTTGTTATTCCATGTATGTTTGTTTATTATGTTCCTCTAATTGCTCATTGTCTATATTATTCGCAATCTTATCAATCCGTTGCACTAAATAATATAGGAAAATCCATGCACATGAGTCTGTAATACCTTAATATTAGTCTAAGATCTCATTTTCAGATCAAAAAATCCTTTCTCCTCTCTACCCCTGCAGACCACTACCCCCTCCCGCCCACCTATAATGCATTTTTTGTCTCAGCTGCATGACTGATACCATGAGGGCACACCTGGAGAAACTGCTATAAATACCTCTGCCTACGAAAAAACAAGATAGAAAGCCAGACACTTCCACCATAGAACTAGAGCTCCAACCCACTAAATGATCCCCAAAGTGATCCGAATTTAAACAAGAACGCAACAACATATAGAGATAACCATATACAAAAAGATGCAGTGGAAATAATACTTCATTTCATTAATGGAAAATACTGAAATATGCTTACAACCAGAAATGGAAATAAACCAGCTAGGGCGATGGTAGCTTATCTCTGAGAAGAGATGTGGCAGCTACATGCCTCTGAACTGTGTTACAATGAGGCTCAAAGGCCTATTTATTGTTGAGAAACAATGTAAAACCCTTCACATCCCAAAATCTAACCCTAGAAGATGAAACGCCAAATTGTGGGCCCCGTTTGGGTAAATTGGTACATCAATTGCCCGGGGTTGTAACTTTGGCATACGATCTCCATTTGACACGTACAATAGCTCGTTAGAAAGATCTATCCGAGCACTACAACTTCGGGAAGGACAACTAAGTCCATGTGGCCCCTAGATTTCCAAAAAAAAAGTCATTTAGGGCCTCAAAACGGCTCCAGAAGTTCAGGACCTGAAAAACTACTAAAAATAGTAAACTGTGCTACAATTTAGGAAACTGAAAAACTGAAAGAGATAGTTGTGGGGGTCCAAATGGGATAGGTGGGTGGCCACCAACATCCACCTGGATCATTCCTCCCCCCTTAGGAAGCAATGGTCCCCATTGTGTTGAGTTCCTCCATTTGCTAATCTTGGTCCCTGGTGAGCTATTCTACAATCTCGGATGTCTTCAGTAATGGTGGGAAGCATGGTTGAGGGCAGTACATAATGAATACTTGGTGCAGGTGAAGCAATGGAGGAATGTTGTGCTCCAAAGAATTATTTCCCACAGCCTTAGTAATGGTGTAAGGACCATGTCGGCGTGGTCAGAGCTTTTGATGGGCTCTTGAAAGGTGTTCTTTTTGCAGATGCAACCAGGCTTTGTTGCCCACCTGAAGCTTGTGTGGTACCCCTGTGGATGAGGAGAAGTTGTTCCTGTGTTTTGTCATGACCATATTCCTTTGCTGTTGCTGTTGCGTGGAGGAACCCCTTGCGGGGGTCATGGATGTGGCAACGATCTTCCCCTTACTTTGGGAGCGAACCAGACAGATGAATTTCCTAGTCTGGGAGATGAGCTTGTTGCCTTTCTCAACAGTGATCAAAGAGGTGGTGGTATGTGGGGCTACCTCTGGTATCCTGTATAATGAATCACACAAAGAAATGATGATAGCGCGAGGCCTTGACTCATACACAGCATGTCGCCTCCACAAGTATGGCTGGCCTAATAGCACATCACAAACATCCAGAGGTGTAACATCACGCAATACCTCGTCTGTGAAGGGCTTGATGCAGTAGGGAAGGCGGCACTGCTGGCAAACATTGAGATCTCGTCCTTCATGAAGCCACCCGATACTGTACAGCTGTGGGTGTGGTGTAGTCGGTAGACCCAACCGCTTCACGACCTCTGTTGAAATAAGGTTCTTTTGGCTGCCACTGTCGACAATGAATTGCAATGGCAAACCCTTCACCCACATATGTGAGTGGAAAAGACGTTCCCCCTCCTCTAGATCTTCGGGTTCATTCTTCTGGATCTTGGCGGTGGCAACAGAAGCGTTGGGCTCTGCATCAATGATCTACTTCCCTTTGCCATTCCCCTTGTCAGGGTTTGGCTCAAGGTCGGAACATGCATCTGATTCAGAAGCCTTCAACTCGGCCACCAGCGACTACTTGGTCCGACACTCACTTGTGTTATGAGTGGGACTCTTGTGGAACTCACACCACTTTCCTGTGTCCTTCTTCGACTTCGTGGTGTTGTTCTTTTCTTGCGGCTTCAACGGGTTGTCTTGGGTCACCCCGCCTTGGCTTTGTCCTTTGGTCTTCAGATTTTCAGATCCAAAGTCTCGCTTCTTCTGTTTGAACTTTTGCTCGATTTTGACAGCATATCAGTATGTCATGCCGAGCGAGGAGATGTTCAGGAACTCCATCTCTTCCTGGATGTATCTGTGTAGGCAGCCGCGGTATTTGAGTACCAAATGCAGCTCAGAGTCCTTGATACCCAACTGTGTTCGAAGGGTATGAAAAATGTTTCTGAATTTTGGCACATCTTGGTCCCTTCCCTGCCACAGTGTGGTCCATTTGATGTATTTGTCCTCATAGCTTTTGACAGGGTAGTACTGCTCCTTGACAGCATCCTGGAATGAATCCCAAGTGGGTCCGACTGAAAATAGTGAGCCCATATTTTCATCCTTCTGCTCGCAGTAGGTTTCAGACCAGTCCTTGACGTGGGGAGCTGCTTTGAGAAGAGCGAAAACAATCTTTTCCTGACTCAAAAATTCATGAACAGAAAAATACCCATCTAGCAGATTTAACCATTTATCTATGACATCTGCATTTATTTTACCCTCGAATATGGGGATTTCAAAATTAACTTGTACCTTAAACGGTGTGGCATTTCCAGAGTAGCTGTTGGTAGCCGATGCGTCGCCTCTGGGTAGCCACTGAAGAATCTGGGCAAATCTGTCCATCATCGTGTTCCGTTGTCGCTCGAGGGCTTCTTCGAGCAAGATTTTGGTAGGATCTCCTGCCCCCTCATCTTTCTTTTCATCCGCCATGGGAGGCCATCAGGATTTACGAGGCTGGTCTTGCAAAGGTTCGACCAATTCAAGCCCTAACTCCTTATATCTCGACCTCGTTGGGGACATGCAAAGAAAAACAGAGAAAAAGAAGACCGCTCTGATACCACTGATCCGAATTTAAACAAGAATGAAACAACATATAGAGATAACCATATACACAAAGATGTAGCGGAAATAATACTTCATTTCATTAATGGAAAATATTGAAATATGCTTACAACCAGAAATGGAAATAAACCAGCTAGGGCGATGGTAGCTTATCTCTAAGAAGAGATATGGCAGCTACATGCCTCTGAACTGTGTTACAATGAAGCTCGAAGGCCTATTTATTATTGAGAAACAATGTAAAACCCTTCACATCCCAAAACCTAACCCTAGAAGATGAAATGCCAAATTGTGGGCCCTGTTTGGGTAAATTGGTACATCAATTTCCCGGGGTCGTAACTTTGGCATACGATCTCCATTTGACGTGTACAATAGCTCGTTAGAAAGATCTATTCGAGCACTACAACTTGGTAAGGGACCCACATTGCTCCTAGATTGCCCAAAAACGTCGTTTAAGGCCTCAAAATGGCTTCGGAAGTTCAAGACCCAAAAAACTGCTAAAAATAGTAAACTGTGCTACAATTTAGGAAATTGAAAAACTGAAAGAGACAGTTGTGGGGGTCCAAATGGGATAGGTGGGTGGCCACCAACATCCACCTAGATCACAAAGCTCATAGCATAAGCCTTAGACTCGAATGAAGCACCTGAGTGTTGGATAAAGGTCACAACAACATCTGTGGATGACCCATTCCCCAATGCCAATAAAACAATACTCAAACTCACACATAACATAGAACCTTAGACACATAAGATTCTTAGATACCCAAGAAAACCAACCCGCAAGAACCTTTCAGCCCACTTTATACAATTCACATGAAGGCATACACCATTATTAACACAAAATATAGCCAACGACCGAGAAATTACCAATTGAAAGAAACCCCTCAACAAAGGACGTGAATTGGATACCAAACCTCCACAGCCCTAAACAAAAGACCTAAACAAAGCATCACAACCCAAATAAATTGGACGTATCACCTCGAACCCTACCACATAACTAAAAATAAATCCAATTGCGAGATAACGAAAGTAATCAATCTGAGTTTCAGTTTAGGGAGTTGTGAATGATTCCCACACCCGTCCATTTTATTCCAAGGTTCCAAGCATCCAAACATATAGACCATGACTCCAAGGAAACTCCATTGCTTCCCCACAACACCTTTGTGGGCTAGTGAACTCAGTCTTCATCATCTCAATCGCAGACCTAAGACTTAATGCAAAACTCCTTACACTATCATCTGGAACAAAAGGCATGCATAGGGAGGTTGAGCACTTACCCTCACCTCCACTCAAATTACCATGAACATCTTCCCAAAACTTCAATTGAGCTAGGTTTATAATGATCATTTCCATTTGGGGGTTTGCATATAATTGCATCTAGAGGGATGACCATGCTCCCTCACATTAATGCACATCATGTCCGAGGGTGGTGAGCACAACCTCCAAAGTCCCCTCTTTAAATGCATTAACACCCCCACCAGTGAACATTGTTGTGTTTAATTAAAACACATTTATAAAGCACTTATTGGACCAAATAAACATACAATTTTAGTTTAGGTGCATTTTATTTGAAGTATTTCCTTTCTCCACAACATGATGCAAGAGCATCCTTAGGCTCTCGAAATCCACATCAACCAAAAACATTTAATTTCTGAGTTAGTTGATTATTGGATAATAAAGTGTTATAAAATCGTTCTTGTTACTCTACACTACAAAGTTATGTCTTTTTTTTAGTAAAATCATTGCTATTACTCTATAATACAAGATTGTGTTACTACTTTGAGATATAACTTTTCGTGGATGATTTTTAATGCTTATTCATGTGTAACTGAAACAATCAAGGAAGTTAAAAGACCAACCATTAAGTTAATCGACAGTGGAAGATGAATATGAATGGAATCATTTCAGTTTCCCCATCAGAAGTCAAATGGATAGGAAAACCATCAAAAAGGAGATGTCAAAGTCAAAGGAAGAGATTTTCTTTTTGGAAAAGTGAGGTTTGAAGGGAAGACCAATAATAATAAAAAGAAAGACCCTTGCTCAAAGTGGATGGAAAGCTTGTTTTTACATAGAAAACAACGCAAAAGAAATGAACCAAAAAGGATTGTAATTTGTGTGCACACAAAAACATTAATTCTCTGAGTTGGAGACACCTTGTATCAATCCTAATTTTGATTGAATAAAACAAGGTTTCAGTGTTGTCCTAGTTGCTATATTTTGTTAAATGTCTTTCATCTTTTTTTAAATTTCCAATTGCAGTTAATAATTCTACAAAATTATTTAGAGGAAATGTTTGTTGTTATGATCTCTAATAATACAAACCATGTTCTGTGAGACTCTACGATAGTTTAGGACCTAAATACTGCATCAAGTGGTATTAGAGTGATGTTTTTCACTGAGGAATTGTGCCTTAAACTGATTTTGTGAGACAGGGGAACATAACACCTTTATTAGTGGTTGCTCGACAAGAGTGTTGGAGGGATAAGTTGGGATATAGAACTTGGAAGTGTGGTATGGATTTATTGGTTAGATACTTGCAACTTGGAGGGATTCTTCTGTGAACAAGAGGAGCAAGACGAGAAGGTGTAGGAAATCAATAATTGGAATATTTGAGATGAAGAATAGAAGATTTAGAGAATCAAAGAAATGGGGATGCTAAACTAAATTCACAGTGAGAGGAAGAAGAGTAAGATGTTAAAGTGAGAGACCCGACAATAATATTGATTTCATTGATGAGTATTATAGGAAGTGCAAAGGTTGAGGTTTTGATTTATGATGGAAATTTGAGAGTTGATGTGCTCATTGATTGGATTGGAGAACTCAAAAGATATATATAGTATGAAAATATTTAGGATCCAAATCGGGTGAGGTTTTCCATGACAAAGTTGAAAGGGCATGTTACAATTTGGTGGGATGTGATGAAAAAAGGAAAAGTGGACATTCGATTAGAGAATATTAGAACTTGGAGAAAAATGGTTAGAAAGATCAAAAAGAATTTGTTGTTGTTGATTACCAACAAAACTTGTGCAGGAAAGTACAAAACATGAGACAAAAGGGGATGTGTTTGTGAGTTTACTAAATAATTCTTTAGGTTTTCACTCAATTGGAAATAAAATAATTGAAATATCAGCAAGTGGCGAGGTATGTAAATGGGTTGAAATACTTGATCCCAGATGAGATGAGCATGAATGATTTATGTACAATGAATAAAGCCTATTAAATTGCCTTGAATGTAGAAGAAAAGATTGATAAGGAAACATAATAGAAAGGTAGAGGAAGAGGTTTTAGAGGCAGAGGTAGAATAGGGACTGCCTGAAGTAGTGAAAAGGAAGAATAATCCACCAATGCTCAAGGTGGTAGAGGAAAAAATGGTGTTGGAAGAGGCAAAGGAGGATTTGGAAGATGAAAGGGAAAGAATGTGATTACTTGCTTTCATTATGGATTTGATGGAAACAAGAAATATGAGTGCCCATAAAAACATAACTTAGGGATAATAAGTGAAGCATGAACACAAGTCACACAAGTTGATGAAGCATCAGTTGTTGGAGAAAATGTGGTGGTACTTTAACAAGAACAAGTTGAAAAAATCATGTTTCAGAGATAATTTCTTAAGTGTGAGAAGAAGGCAGCAGAAGAACCTAAGCAAAGAAAGAAAGTTTTAAAAAGCAAATGTAAGGTCCAAGGAAAATATTGCAATTTGATTATAGATGGTGGAAGTATAAAGAACTTGGTGTCTACAAAGGTTATGGGGAAACTAAAGTTGAAAATTTTAGTCCATCCCAATCCATATTGAGTCTCATGGTTAAAAATAGGACAATAGATGATTATAATTGAACAATGTCTATTAAATTTTCAGATTGGATATCTTTGTGAGCAAATGTTGCATGATGTGGTTGAGATGTGAGCATGACACATACTTCTTGGAAAACCATGGTTTTTTGACACAAAATTTTTCCATGATGGTAAAGAAAACACATATGAATTTAAGAAATATGGACAACGATGCAAGAGGATTAGACCAAGCTCAAGATGAAGAAATGGAGCATCACTGACAATGTGGTAGACCTACCACATGCTGAGTTGGAAAATTGATTTCGTTGTTTTGTTAGCACCTTAAATATTTAATGTAAGTGTAGGACTAGGAGTAAGTCGAAGAGTCTAGGAATTAAGAGTTATTTACATTGTAATAAGTAGTTCACCGTGGTTGTCATTTTGACTTCCCTCCTTTGGAGAGAAGAGGAAACAAACCATTTTCCAAGTTTATTAATTAAAAAAGGCATCGAATGGGAAGGAGGGTATATATTCTCCTGCCTCCAAGTCTGTAGGCTTGAATGAATGAAAAGAAGTATGTTCAACAACACATGTATTCATAAATATATTCATAATTTTTTGTTTTCTTATCTCTAGTTCGAACTGTATGCACGTATTTAAGCTTTAGAATTCATGTGTCCATTTTTGTAGTATTATATCCTTGTAAACATTCAATTTATGAGAGAAATTGTTTTTTTTTGCATGCCTTTTACTGTGATCTTCAAACATTTAACAGTGCCCCTGTTTTATAGCTAGTGACACACCCTTTCCAATTGGAACAGAGATCATTGGTAAACGAGAGTGCAAACACGACGGGAAGAACTAGGAGGAGATCATTCCCTGAGCATGGGAGATGTGTTAAGACTATGGAGAGTTGAGTTGCAAAGGGCAAGTCACTTCACCTTCCCAAAATTCCAAACACAATTTTTTTTGAAGCACTACAAAAATATTTCGTAACGCCTACACATTTTTAAGAAAGTGCTATGAAAAAAAAAAATCGTAGTGCCTACAACTACAATTTTTCTGCATTGTGTTTTGGAGTCTAGATTTCCTTTTCATCGTTCTGTTACCATCAAACAACAATACAAATTAATACCATTATTAAAAAATGTAGTGGAAGCAACAAGGAATTGTGGAGATACAAGCACAAGTAACAACAAGATCATGCTCTATTCAACCAAAGATTATTTGCAAGAATAGAAAAGGGAAGATGTATGTTTATCTTTGATTCCAAAGAAGGTAAGGGATGAAGCAAAATCCAACAAAATACTTGTATAAATACAACCTTTTTTTATTGAATTCAAGCATATTTTTGTGGATGATTTACCAATGAGATTACCCCCCATGAGGATAATTTCTCATCAATTTGACTTGATTCCCAGATAAAGCCTACCCAAAAAGGCACCTACAGGATGACCACAACAAACAATGAATAAGTAAATAGGAAAGTGTATGAGTTTCTTGATAGAGGATTGGTTCGAGATATTTTAAGTCCATGTGTAGTACCAACAATGTTGACCCCAAACAAAATGAGATTATGGCGAATGTGCACAGATTTATGGGCCATTAATAGGATCACCATCAAGTACTAGTTTCCTTTACCAAGGATTGATGACCTTATGAATTGTTTAAGTGGGTCTGAATATTTCATAAAGATAGATTTCAAGATCATTTATCATCAAATCCGAATAAGGGAAGGTGACAAGTGGAAGATTTCTTTTAAGAAAAAAGATGTACTATTTGAATGGTTGGTTATGCCAATTGGAATAACCAATCCTCCTAGGAAATTTATGAGACTTATGAATGAAATATTCAAACCATTTTTGGGGAAGTTTGTCATCATGTATTTGGATGGCATGTTAATTTTTAGAAAAATCAATCAGGAACACTTGGAACATGTGAAGCAAGTTTTGCAGTCATTGAAAGATGAAAGGTTGTTGATAAATTTGAAGAAATGTACATTTATGCAGAAAGCATTAGTGTACTTGGGATTTGTGATTTTCAAGGAAGGACTTAAAATGGATCCCAAAAAGGCGAAGGCTATTTTGGATTGGAAAACATCTTAGTTCACTTTTGAAATGAGAAGTTTCCATTCCTTGGTGAGTGTCTATAGGAATTTCATTATAAATTTCAATCATATTTGTGGGCCTCTTACTGAGTGCATGAAAAAGGGGACTTTCAAATGGACAACAAAAATAATGGAGGCATTTGAATATTTGAAAAATAATGTAGCAAAGGAACCAATTTTTAAACTTCCAAATTTGACAAAGTATTTCACGTTGACTATGATGCAAGCAAGATAACTATTGGGGTAGTTTTAAGTCAACAAGGGAGATTGATAGCATTCTTCAATGAAATTTGAATGAGACTAAGATAAATTATTTTGTGTATGATCTAGAATTATATGTTATTGTTCATGCTTTAAATATGTGGAGACATTATTTGCTTCCCAAGGAATTTGTTACATTTACTAATGACAAGGCAGTGCAATATATTAATAGTCAAAGTAAGCTAAATTAGAGACACTCTAAATGGGTTTAGTTCTTAAAAAATTATTCATTTGTATTGAAACATAGGTCTAGAAAGTCAAACAAAGTGGTAGATGCTTTGAGTATGAGAATGTTGTTACTCAACACTTGTCCGTGGAAATTATGAGTTTGGAAAGTATGAAGGAGTTATATGAAGAAGATGAAAATTTTGGAGAAGCTTAAAGAGCTTGTAAAACACCTTGGAATGTAGATATAACAATGTAATTATTAACATATCCAAGGGGTGTTTAAGAATCAACAAATATGCATTCCACAAAATTGAGTAAGGTTGAATCTTATTAGACAACTACATGGTGGAGGCTTGGGTGGACATTTTGGAATGGATAAAACCACAAATTTGGTAAAGGAATGGTATTTTTGGCCTAGCATCAACAAGGATGTTAGGAACTTTGTTGAGTAATGTAGAGTTTGATAATTAGAAAATGGTAGAAGTCAAAATACAAGATTCTATGTACTCCACTGTCAATACTCGAAAAATCTTGACAAGATGTGAGCATGGATTTTGTCTTAGGGATACCTAGCACATAAAGAAAACATGATTATGTGATGGTTGTAGTAGATTGATTTTTAAAAATGGCACATTTCATAGCATATAAAAGGACAAATGATGCTAATGAAGTGGTTGTTCTATTCTTAAGAAACTTTGTAAGACTTCATGGTTTACCAAGGAGCATTACTTCTGACAGGGATACCATATTTCTTGGTCAATTTTGAAGGACACTTTGGCACAAAATGGGATGTAAATTTTTGTAATATTCATCCTACCATCCAAAAACATATGTTGAGATTGAAGTGGTGAACAAAAGTCTTGGGAATTTATCGAGAAGTTTGAGTGGTGAAAATCCCAGTGAGTGGGATATGGTTTTATCACAAGCTTAGTTTGACTATAATTATTCAATGAACAGATCAATTGGTAAGAGTCCTTTCCAAATTGTTTATGGAAAGTCACCAAAAGGGATTGTGGACTTGATAAAGATACCAGATTTGGGAGAAATAAAGAGTGTTGATTCAAGTGATTTTGTAGACAGCATATGGGAAATGCATGAGTAAGTGAAACGAAGGCTCCAATAAAGTAATTCTAAGTATAAAATGAGGGCATATCTACAAAGGAGGATGAATTTTTTTAGTTAGGTGAATTCATAATGACACATTTAAGGAAGGAAATATTTCCTAGGAGTACCTACAACAAATTAAAGTAAAATATATATATATATATATATATATATATATATATATATATATATATATATATATATATATATATATATATATATATATATATATATATAAAGATATATATATATATATATATATATATATATATATATATATATAACCATGTAAAATTTTGAAGAAATTTTTTGAAAATGCATATAAACATGAGTTACCATAAAATTTGGATATCTCTCTTATATTCAATGTCACTGACTTGTATGAATTTCATGACGGGGAAAACAATGATGAAGAAGGTACTCTAAATGAGTGGAAGCACGAGTTACCAATCAAGCCAATTAAGGAAGTAGAGGAAATTTTGGTCAAAAGGGTTGGTGGGAAAATTCAAAGCAAAGAATATCTAGATTATTTAGTGAAGTAGAAAAACAGAGGTCTTGAGGATGCATCGTGGTTTTCTTAGAAGGAGTAGCATGCCTATGAGGTTCTTCATCCTCTAAAGCAATTACCCCATGAGCTATAAGCTCATGTTTTTCTTATGAGGAGTGTTTGATGAAGGAGCACCCTTAGGTGCTGACAATCCACATCAATAAAAAACATTTAATTTATAAGTTAGTCAATTGTTAGATAATAAATTCTTGTAAAACCATTGTTGTTACTCTACACTACAGGGTTGTGTTGCTACTCCAAAATGTAGTAAAACCATTGTTGTTGCTCTAGAATATAGGATTGTGTTGTTACTACAAGTTGTAGCTTTTCATGGATGAGTTTTGGCACTTATTCACATGTAACTGAAATATTCAAGGAAGTTAAAATACCAACCATTCAATTACCCAATAATGGAAGACAAATAGGAATGGAAGCATTTCAGTTTCCCCATCAGAAGGAGAATGGACAAGAAAATCATTGAAAAGGGGAGGATGAAGTCAAACGAAGAGGAAAATTTTTTGGAAAAGGGAGGCTCAAAGGGAAGCCAAGAAAAGGAAGAGAAGAATTGTGCACAGAGTGGAGGACAAGCACGTTGTTACAGAGAAAACGACGTAGAATAAATGAACCATAAAGGAATGTAAGTAGTATGAGCACAAAACACAAATTCTTTGAGTTGGAGTCACCATGTGTCAATCCTAATTTTGGTAGAATAGATCAAAGTTTCAATGTTGTCGCAATTCCTTTGTTTTTTCAAATGTCTTTCATTTTTTTGCAATTTCCAGTTGCAATTAATAATTCTATGAAATTATTTAGAGAAAATGTTTGTATTTGTGCTCTTTTATAATGCATAATAGGCTCTTTGAGACTCTAAGAGATTTTAGGACCTCGATACTGCATCAAAACACCATTCCTTTAACCTATCTTTTCACCATTGTAATAAATCCCTAAGTCTTAACAATAATCAAATCTAATCATATAATCCCAAACCCCTGTCATAATTAGTCCCTGACTCATATCACCCCTAGGCCATAACCCCTATAAACCTTATCCTATGTGACCCCTAGTTGATATAAACCTTAAACCATAGATCCTATAATTCTCTCCTTGTAACTATTGAAAAATACATATTACTAAAAAGATTTCCAAATAATTATCAATATTGTAAACTAATTTTTAACAATATGTAGTCTTCCCTTTATTCTATAAGAATAATAATTGGATAGGGCATTACATAACTTCCTAACTCAATAAACATTTTCTCGTTATGCAATCCTTAACCGCTAGTCATCTCACATTAATGAGTACCAACTACCTAAAGACCTTTATTCCATAATAATTACCATTTTACATTAGTTAACCACACATCAACCACTAAGTGGGACATTTTCAAAATACATGACCTTATATATTTAATTAGTTAACTCTAAAGTTCCCTTAAGTAAGGAGGTTAGTGTAGGACCCTAACATTACATGCTCAACACCCAAATCCCCCTTGTTTCAAAAGTAGATTTGTCCTTAAGGTTGGAAATCTGGAACTTGCTATAAAATATCTATTGGTTCTGAGGTGGGATCTTTAGGTTGTGTGGCCTTCCGTTGTTTCAAGACCTATTGGATAATGTGTTGGCATAGTCAATGCTTTGGTTTCTCTATTATTTCCTATGGCTATAACAAAAGTGAACCATATTCAATAAGTTTAGCAAGGATGCTCTAAACATGATAATTTGGCCCTAACATTTTCTTCCATCAGGGCACATGAAACACTAAGTGGGTCTTCAAGAGTGTCGGAGACAATATTTAGGAAACTTGTCCAATGTGATTAATGAATTGATATGGGCCACAGGACTAGGGTGCTACCTTTTGGTGGCTCCTTTTCTTGAGATATTTCTATTTATAAAGTTGGAAATGCATATATACATGATCACCGTCCTTAAAGTAGTGCTTTGAGCATCACTAATTTATGTGTTGCTTCCTTTTATTTTGAGCCAAGACCAGATTATACTTGAGTGTGTGGAGAATTTTATATTTGGTTGTAAGAATATTATCCACTTCCTAAACCTTAGAGATCATTGGTAACTATGAAACTATATATGTGGGATACTTTTGTCCATAAAGACCCCATAGGTTTACAATTTAGTGGCACCATGATAGGTCGTATTATGCCACCAATTTTCTTAAGCCAAGGGGAAGCCACTAAACTCATTATCTTTGTCAGTCCAATGACAAACATCTCAAATAAATCTCTATGAAATAACTAACCACCTATGTTTGACTCTCCATTTGAGGATAATAAGTCATGATCATTTTTAATTCAATGACTTGTAGTTTGAACAACTCATGCTAAAACTTGTTGATGAAGGTAGGGTCACAATCCTTCGTGTTGAACTACTCATGGCATGTAATTTTAAAATATGATCCATGAATGTCATATTGGACCATTGACTAGAAGTAGTGGAAAAATTTAAAAGTGAAATAGTTAACACTGAGGTTTTTTAAACATGCATGTGCATGACAACTATTTCAACTTTAGCTAGAGATATGAGCCTCCTTAGGATAATATTGTGCTCATTTATGACAATCTTGGTGATTTTAAGGACAAATACTAACCGATTTTCTTGCTGTTCACTAAGAAGATTTTTGAGAAAGAAAAAAGCAATTAATTCATGATGTCCTAAAAGTGTCTAACCTATTGAATTCTTAGTGGTGTTGTTGGTGTCGTTATTGATCAAAGCATGCGCCTGAAAGGAGAAGTGGCCCCTCCAACTTGAGCATAAGGTAACCATGTTGAGAAAAACCCAGGGGTATTCGCAAAGTGAAACAAACAATTTTCATAAACAATTTTCATATATCATAATACTAGCAACATGTTGCTATTATTCGAGTGAATCACTATGATATAATATTGAGTTTTTCCAGCCCATGTTATTTTCTTCCCCTCAACAAACACGACATATAAAAGTAGGAACTTTTACTCTAAAAGTTTTCAATCACGCCACCAAAATCTGAAAGTTCCACGAAAACACATTAGTGTTGGAAACCGCGTCGTTAGGAGTCCACTAGCCATCGCATATTCGCGAATCGCAACCCACTAGGTCGAATGAATTGTCAGAACTGAGAATGGAAAACTTAGGTGTACGTTACACTATGTCTAACTTATACATCACGTGTTCAATGTGCGCTATTTTGCAGGTGGGGGGCGAATGCTATTTCCAATCTTACAGTATCATAAATGTGGCTGACAAGCGAGGGAAATAGCGTTGGTCCTCGCTCTCCACGTTTCATCTTTCTTCACGCTTTATTCATTTATTCACGTACTACGGAGAAAAAGGATTAATTTCGCTTGTCAACACGGATTTATAGTATAAAAGGATTAATTTCGCTTGTCAACACGGATTTATAATACTATAGAGTTTGTCAACACGTATTTATAATACTATGGAGTTGGAAATAGGAATCGCCCAAAACTTCGTTCTCCATGAAACATGTCCAATCCGTATATCGATCACAATCACACGCTTCACCTCATTCGAAACCTAATATATAACACGACTTTATGATCGCTATCTCTGCTCAGTAGCTATCAAGCGCCTCCTATCTCTTAACCATACCTCCAGATTTGATCATGGAGTTCCACGGTTTGCTTTCGTATCCTTGTAATTCACATGCTCAATAACACGCTCCGCAGGTTGATTGCCAGGTTACTGCTTCCAGAAAGCGTCCATCTGAACGAGACTTAGATTCACAAGAGTGTGTTGACCTTCAAGAAATAGTACGGCGAGATGTGGATCAAAATTCAAATGACGCATGTTACGACCAGAGAAAGCCAAATAGTAGCAGAACAGTTACGTAGGAAACGAATGAAATATTTGTGTGCACAACTGGAGTCTCTCTTGCCCACTACCCCTTCCAAGGTAATTACACCATTAGACTGATAATGCTGTTTAGATCAAACTATAACATAACCAGTGATTGTTTAAGCTAAATTACATATATGGTTTCTCCGTACAGCTTGACAGATGTGGACTGTACGAGGAAGCCATCCATTACATCAGAAAAGTCGAGGAAGATCTCCATCAACTGAAGAGAAAGAGAAACAGTCTGCTGGCAATCCAATCTGGTAAAACAGGAAATGACAACCTAGACCTGAAGGTAGCCGTGGAAATTTATGATATGGAGGCAATTATCAGTATTACCTGCCACAGAAGCCCGAGATATATGTGGAGGATTCTGGAGGAGATTGAAACGCATGGTCTAGATGTGAAGACCTCGGAGCTTTTTACAGCAGAATCCTTTGTGCTTCTATCCTTCCATGTCAACTTCAGTGACAATCTTTCTACAGGCTTAAATTAATTTATTAGATTATTGCAACATCTCATTATTGATGTAAAGCAAGAAAATTACTCTCCGGCAGTTGCAGATTGTTTTATTGTGACGCATAGTCGTCATGGCATAACTAATGTGTAAACAATAAGGATATCAAGACAGATATTCAAGCGACACAGTTTATATGATAAGAGAGGTGAATTTGACAAAGCTTAATTAGAGCGAAGGACCACAATTAAATTCGGAATTATTCTTTCCACCCAGAATCGAATATATTTAATAAAGGTATTAACCTTTCGGAGAGGAACTGCTGTTGGAGATAATTCTTCTAAAAAATATGTTCATACTTGTAAGTTCGGATGCAAAACCGAGGCTCTCAACCTCAGATTTAAAATATGGATACATGGACGAGCAAAATTTGCACCATGCTCCTGGCGTAATCATGGCGGACCGCGCCCATCTCTGCGTTTTGTGTGGTGTTCCCTAGTGCCCTGCGTGTTGCGTTCCATTTATATTTCGGGATTTAAATATTCGATATTTTAATTATTTGTATGGAGATCGGTTGATGGTACATGTGACACGATTTTATTAATTTAAAGCATGTATAAGACTTTATATCATCTTTTATCATCCATATCTTTATTTGCAATTGCATGTGTCAATTGAACTGTGTCTACTAACCAGTCACGTTTTATTAACTTTATATATGCCTTTTCGTTTTGATCTGAATGCTCTGGATATATACTTATTTATCGACGTGGAAAACATGTGATACCAATGGTTAAAGTTACGTTGGCTATTTATTTATTTAAATAAATTATTTTATTAAAAAGGAAGGTATGTGTTCCAAGGTGTTATTGTAATTTTTGAACTCGTTTGTTTATTTTGAAGTTAGCTCAGGGAAAGGCAGTGGTGTGTTAGTATTTCCTTTCTTTTTCTTTTTATATTTTTTATATTTAATATTATTGTTATAAATTATTATCGAATAAAAGTTAAAAGTAATATAATTAACCATATATAAATTTGAATTTAAAAAAGTTATGTGTAATATAATATTTTTGTAAATTAAATGAAATAATTGTGTTAAAGAGATTATTTGTTATAGTCTTTACTTGACTATTTAAGGATTATATTTTAAATGTTGTTATTTGTTATAGTCTTTATTCGACTATTTAAGGATTATATTTTAAATGTTGTTATAGATGGTGGGGACATTGGTGTTGTTGTTGTTAACAACTTTTTTTTTTTCTTGGTTTTATTTGCCTAGAATGGTCTTGGATATTTTTCTTTTGGGTTCCATTTGTCTAGAATGGCCTTGGGGTAGATTCTTAGTCCTTGACATCTTTTTTGGGTGGACGTTTTCATTGGCCTGTGTTACCAGTGTAGGGTGGCGAGATTTTCCCGGCGGCTCATTTGAATTTTCCTATGGTCTTTTGATTTCGATCTACATATTCCCAAGTTGTTGTTTTATTATTTCTTTATAATTACACGACTCTCTCTACTCAAGGCTACAGTTTGGGGTGGATTTATTTTCGTGGGATTTTTCGATTTTACGATGATGACGTATGTCTCGAGTCTTTTCTCTCAGGTGGCATTTCATATTTACTTCTTTCATATTTATATCTTCAATCATTATTTTGGTAGCAAAATATTTCGGAGTCGTCTACAGAGGCGGGGGAATTGCCTAGATGGCTAAAAGTGGTCGGAATCCGGGGAAAATTATTTCAAAAAATCTTGTAGATGTAGTGTTTGAATCATGATTTTGATGGTGGAAATGGATTCAGCCATCAAAAACGTCTAAGGCACCTAAAATTATGAATTTTGACAGCTTTTACTTGGATTTACAAAAATTCCTACCATATTTTTTCAAAATATAACCGGAATTTCCATAACTTTTAGGGGAAAAAAGCATAATTTTTAGACTACGACAAAGATTTGAGCTACCTTCTTAAATGACTTCTTGGATGAAGGGTATTTCTTGCTTAGGTTGGTGATTTTTTGAATTTTAGAAGATATCTTGTCAGGCGTGGGGGATGGTATTATTCCTTTTGATGTTCATGGGTTATTTGACATTCCCTTTGTGCTCTTTAAAATCTTAAATGGTGCCTCGAGTGTTGGATATCTCCTAATCCAACACTCGAGTGTGGGAGTGCTCCATGAGGTGACATTCCACTTATCACCATAAATTTCCCGTCAAAGTAAACGCCTGCAGATCTATGTCGTTTTGAGAAATGGGAGGCAAGATTTACCACCTGTCTTATTCCACATCGTAAGCTTCCGCCGTGGACAAAGAGTTGCCATGCTCATATTTTCCACCAGGGACGTAGATAAGTCCTTTCGAACAGGAAACTGCAGAAGTGAACTTGATATGACTAGTGGGTATGTTGGCGCCACAACACCATTTTTTGGACACAAAATCATAAATGAAGACAACAACGTCCAACCCCACCCTTATCTCAATTTCGATAAAACATTCCCTAAACACGACAACCTTCTCATTCACACAAACGAACTCCCACGTATTTACAAATGGAAGAGGATCGCAAGGAATAGGGGTGTCCTTTCCCACGTCTTCTCCACAAGGTCGTATACCATTATTCCATAATCAAAGAAACTGGAAGTTGATTGAATAAAACATATCAAATGTTGGCTTGTGCAATAGGTCTTTCTGTCCTCATAGAACTTGGGAATACACATCATTTCCTTCCAGCTTCTGCACACATCCTTCAACTCATCGTGTAATATGTAAGGAACTTGCAACAACACTCGTTATTGGACATCAGTAGGAATATTTAGAGAATCCTCCATTATTGGCAACGATGAGAGATTCAGTAAATGAATGTTGCTTAGAGATCGAGTGTTACCTCAGAAAGCACCTTTTGTCTCTTGGATGTGTATATTGAACTATAATTATTTCTATTAATATGTTAGGCACTTGACCGTGAGGTGAACTATTGGCCGATTTTAATGGATGAATACCATTTTTGTTTCTCCCTAAAACTCAGAAATGTCAATCCATATTAATTTTCTTATAATTAATAATTAAAATAAATATTCTATTATGAATATTAAATTTTCAAATTTTAAAAATTATTCCTTTAAAGTAATTGTAATTTGGTTACTAAAAAAGTTGTGCTATAAGTTTTTAGATATAAACTATGTAAAATATTTTCAAACTACTTAACATTTTGAGCGCATGTTACCTTCATTATTTGGCATAATACATGTTAAAGTAATATAAATTATAGATATAAAAAGTAAGAATGCAAAAGTAAAAGTGGAGAGAAGACAAAAGATCAACAAGGCATCATCAATATTTTGAAATTGACATTTAATAGGGATTTAAAGAGATCTATTCATTTTCAATGCTTTTAATATCACAAATACTACAAATTCTATTAAACCTCACCTTTTTAGGATTTGAAATCTCCAATACCCGGTTTCACTATGAATACTATGAATTAGGCGATCTTATTTAATAATGTAGTTTACGTTCTTATGTTAGTTCTCTGTGTAATATACCAAACAATTTCATATTAACTAATAAAAAATGTACATTCTTGTGACTATTGGCCAATCATTAGGAAAACCACAACAATAACAGAGCACAAGCATAGAGCTTTTGTCCATATTACTATATTGATATTATAATGCAATAATATAACAAAAACATTCTAATGTCATATCAAAAGTTACTATATAGTCTATATCTATAATTAACATGAGAAACATATTTTGTTTTAGTAAAGATAAACAAAAATTTTCAACCTAAACATATATGAAGGAGAGTCCCTGTGTATTTCTTATGGATTCTCATTCTCCTCTACTAAAGTTGGGAAGACCATGTCAATAATATTCTTAGCTACAAGAGGAACTTTGTTATTTCATTTCTTTATCTATAGCTAGATGACATCAACACATATGAATATTTCTTATTTAGATTCACTTCTCTCCAAAAGCGCCTTACCCACACTGTCTTCATATGCTAGTAGAGGCTCATAATTTGAAGATATATCATATGATTGACGCAGATATTTCTTGTATCTCTCACATCCTCCTCAATCTCTTCACCTCGGAGAAAAATTATCTCCATCTGGTTTGTTTCAGTAATATTTATTTCGTTCTTATGCATTTTTCTTAGCCCTCATCCATTGTTTCACATGCTTACCATGATGACTCAATGACCATGGCTTGTTCTGGGAAGAAGCATGCTAAAGGGTAGATGAGAAACTAAAATAGAAATATGGCATCAACTAGGATAAGAGAACCATATATCTATTGGGAAAAATTTAAGTCTCAATTTACTTGAATGTATAAGATTCAAGTGGAGGGGACAAGGCAAGAAAAAGTATCCAGTAAACAAATTGAGGGGGGAAGTACATGCAAGGGAAAATATTACCTCTTGCGAAAAAAAATTAGAACATCCAACAGTAAAACTACAACAAAAAAGAATACAAGAAATGACCAATATAACCAATATAGCTAGAGTAGAGAATGCATGGGTTAGTGAGGTGAGGTGCTCAACCAAAATGTGCATCCATATCCATGTTGATTATGGTTGAGCAAGTTAGTGAGGGTACCTTTCCAAAATGAGTAGAACCGCGAGGAAATAACATCCGCATAGGCACAAAACCTCCATTTCTCCCTATTATCATCTTCATGTGTTGTAGGTTATGGGGATTGTGGTATAATGCACTATGTCCGTACCTAGAGAGGGATGCAAGGGACTACCAATAGTTTTATACCACCAATACATGTGTCATTCAAATATAACACCCCTACCCCACTAGAAATAGATGAAAAAATATGCAATGCAACATAAAATCTTACCAATGAAAGGGGAAATGTTGCACCCATCAGTAACAATGCTACCATGAAGCTTGTACAGAGTTCCAATCTGAACTCCCCGCATCAATACCAATGCTCCCTAAACCATCTTGTAGGTATCTTTCTCGAACATTGTTTTTACACCTACATCATCCAACTTTCTTACAGAAATTAGATTTATGGCTAAAACAGGAATATGCAAAACACCCGAAAGTGTTTTGATCCTTCCACCTTGCAACTTCAACTTTAATTTTCCACGACCGATGATTCGTACCTTCTTGTCATCCCCTAAGAAGACATCACCACCATCATATTTATCATACTTGCAGAACCACTCCCTGTGGGGAATGAAGTGAAAGGATGCACCTAAGTCAATCAACCATGCCTCATGATCTACATGTGTACTTGAAGAAGAAGCCAACTACACATCCCCACCTTCATCTGAGGTGGTTTTTGCCTCTGCAAAAGGAGAATCATCAGATCCCTTTCATTTCTCAAGAGCTTTAGATCTATAGTCCTTTTTGAAGCATCCTTGCTTTCCGCATTTCCAGCATTACTTTACAGGTTTTCCTGGAGATTTAGATCTCCCTCTATATTTATATCTCCCACTCAAGGATTTTTTATTTTTTTTTTATGTTCTAAGACCGCCTCATACAGGCAAGGCATCACCATTCTAGCCCTAAGTATTTTTCCATCTCATCTCCTCCGACAACAAGGATGAGACTACTTCATCAAACTGGAAGGCAATAACATTTATACCTATTGCAACAACCAGACTATCCCAGAAATCTGGTAGAGAACACAACAAACTAATGCACTTATCTTCATCCAAAAATTTTATATCAATAGATAACAACTAGCTTACCACAATATTAAAGGTGTTCAAATGCTCTGTCACCGAGTCTGCATCCTTCATCCTCAGGTTATACAACTTTATCCGTAGGAACAATTTATTCATGAGAGACTTAGATTGGTACAAAGTCCCTAACTTGTCCCACAAAGCCTTCACCGAAGCTTCCCATGATACATTCAACAATACTAAATCTGAGATACACAACTGTAACACCCCCTCCTAGGTCTACCCAAAGCAACCATGCCAACCAGGGTAAATGTGAGGAGAGATGCTACTACAATCATATTCGACCTCATACATCACCTTACAGAAATGGAATAGACAAAACATCACTTAAAGCCATCCAACATCATCAACAAAACCCTCAAGAGACAAGTCAACCACTCAGACAACCTGTCCCTAGGTCCCACTACTATTATGCAGCTCTTAGGCCATAGTCACTCTCATGCTATTGAAAAGGGAGCAACTAGCAAACTAAAGTCACTCTCATAGACCTACCTAATGGTGAATCTAAACCATAATTGCTAGTTTTGTGCCAGCGACCCCGAAATTTAAGCCACTTTTTTAGCCCAGAATCCTGGCCTCTGCCCAAAACTTGTTGTAACTTCCAAAACTCATTAAAAACATAATAACAATGTTGATTAATAAAAAATCACCCTTAGGACTAGGCTTGAGCATCCCCAAGACATAGCATAAATGACTAAAACAACTTATTTAACATAACCAGAAGGATCGCCTCCTTCTCCATTGAACTACTACATAATCAATTAGGACTTGCTTCTATCCATTTAATAGATACAAGTAGATATATGAAATAACCATGACCTAAACCAGTCATTCAACCATGCTTATAACCAGCATAAAACCATATAAATATCAAAGATATGACAGTCATTAAATCCACATATAAATCAATGCAAAAGTAAGAGAACTTAGCTTTTATTACTCATAGGAAAATCTGACTAGGTTCGAGACTTCCACGTACCACCTAACCATAGACATGGCTAAACAAAATATCTCTTTCAGCTAGTCACCCTCGTGCCATATTCCAAGCATGAATGTGGGATCTCATAGAACAACCAAGGGAATCTAGGGGTTAAAACACCTCCACCCTCATCAAATCGTGATCACACCAAAACTGGTGCTCTGATCGCAACCGAACAGAACTTGGAATGCCATCCGGAATCAATCACTATCCTTGAGGAATTTTCCATTTCCTTGTCTCTCAGGCTTTACCGCAATCCAAACTCGGATCACTAGGCCCTAAATTGAGACTTCTCCCTCAGGCTTTGCCATGTATCCTGCCAAAACTAGTCAAGCGATTCCTAGGCCTTTGGGAATGAACCTTGAGACCAACTTCGCCCCTAATTTTGAAATCCATCTGCCAATTCCAAATATAAAAACTAAAATAACATCGCAACATACCATCGCATCCAGAAAAAGGCTAGGCTAGGCTGAAATCCATTGTCATAACTCGGAAAAACCATCCACCGACAGCAGAGAACCATACACCAACATGAAAATCCATGCATGTCCAAACCAGCTAGGAAATCACACATGCAAAAGGTTTCCTACAAGTATTCATGCTCAAGTTGCTTGATCCCTCTCTTCCTTCCTTGATCCTTACTTTCCTTCCTTTCCCTTTTCTTGTTTTTCCTTCCTTGATCCAAAGCTAGAGTGCTACAAGAAAACTCTAAGTGACCAAGAGTGAGAGAGAGAGAGAGAATAATGAGAGAGCTCCAAACTTTCACTGACCAAGAGCTAACACTGACTAAGATTTAGCCAAGAGATTGCCAATTGATCCTCATAAGCCTTTTTATTAATGAGGCCTATAATTTCTTCATTTTCCATTATTTTCTTTTAATTTCATCTCACATGCAACCTGTGACCTTTTACCTTCCTTTTCTCCTATTTCATTTATTTTCATAAATAAATGTGCCAAAAATGTCTTTTTTCCTTTTAATTCCTTTTCCTTAGTCTCTGTCAATTTTCCTTAGCCAAAACACACATCAAGTGATGCCCACTAGGATATATTTGCCCAACATTCAGCTTGGAATATGTGTCCCTTACCCGTGGTCTTATTTTTTCCTTATTTACATTTGTTACATGAAATTTTCACCAGGGATATTACAAAACCCTCCCCCTTGGGGAACACCGTCCTTAGTGTTAAACCACACCATGACCTCAAAAAAACCGCTGAAAAGCAAACATACTGCCCGCAAACCTTTATAACTTAGCTCGTCGCAGTATTTACAATGCATTACCTTCTCAAAAGTAAAACATAATGACAACATGACCAAATAACAACCATACTACATATTGGAGCTTTATAACACAACTCATTACGATATTTACAATATCCACATATACGCATATGCACATTTGCTAGACTAGCAAATAAAAGGATACGATGCCCGTATCAATCAACAAGGGATTCCAAAGGATCACACCTCCACCCTCAAAGTAAGAATAAGATTCACCTCCTTCCCAGGAAGTCCAGAATCCACTACCACAGTCAAAGTTGCATCCAATGTTTAGTGCTACAATCCTATGCCACTTGTCCTCTCAGTGAATAGTTATCAGCTCATTGTTCCAGGGTGCGCGCCCAATGCGCATCTGATTCCATCTGGAAATGCTAATGGCCAAACCAATATATCTGCAACCTTCCCTTTTCTGCTACATAGTCCCTGAGGAAATACGGTCACCCTCTTCCGTGCAGTCACTTACCTTCCAATTTCCACGGAATCCCTTAACCAAGGTGATCCATTCCTTGGCAAGGCTTCCTCACATCGGTAGATACAAAACCAAGGCATATACCTGCCTCAAAACCATCATACCGGTCATAATATTCTCATGGAAATCAATGGACACTATTGGGTACCAGTGTCCCACAATGGCCCTACTCCTAAAGTGTTTTACCAACATATTGCTACATGTTCTAATTTCTTTTACTACTGCTGCAAATTCTTGTAGTCGATTTCAACCACCCAACTGGGCATGTTCATGCATTCCTGTTCCAAGCACATAATTTCCATTAGACTCAAATAAATTGAAATAACCTCAAATCATACCTCATTGGTAGCTCGTCAATAAGGTACATTTACAATCATGTTCACTTCCTATCACAACAACTCAAACTAGCATATTTAACCAAATCAACACGTATAAAAATATCACATCAGGTTAGCTCAAACATAACCATCAAAATCATAAATCACATGTAACCATCATAAACCTAATCATAGATCACATGTAATCATCATAGACCATAATCATAAGTCACATGCATATTAAAACTGGAATAAAATATTGATACTTATCCTTCAATAAATCCTTAGCTTCCACCTTTGTCTTTATTTTGTATGCACTTTGGATCGGTTGCCACACCAGACAAACACCTAGTGCCTTATCCTCAACCATGTGCACATACACGTAGTGTGCATCACACACACACACAACTAGACACGTCATACAACACCATGCAATACATGCATATACACCAGTGCAATATGTACCACATGTACACAGTACCACCTATACACTGCAACCACCTACACAATGTGTGCACAACATCACATGTACATGGAACCACCTGCACAACATGTACACAATGCCACTTGTACACTCCACCACTGTACAACGTGTACACAATACCAAATCTACACAACATCACATGCATGACATGTGCACGACACCACATGTACATAGAATCACATGCACGACATGTACACAACACCACATGCACACAGCACCACATGTTCACAGCACCACTTGTACAATCGCACACACAACACCATATGCACATAGCACCATATGTACAACATCCATAGAACATCATACGTACATAGCACTACATATCCAACATGTACATAGCATCATCTGTACACGTCACTGCATATCCAACATGTGAACATCACCATATGCACACAACACCGTATATCCATCATGTACATAACACCATCTAAACCCAACACTACATATGCAATATTTGTACAACACTATTTGTACCATCATGTACATAACATTGCATAAACAACATGTACACACACTATGTATACACAACACCGCATGTGCACAACATCATAGATGCAACATGTACAACAAATACAACATATGCACAACAATAGTGCCTCGCATCCAAAAGCACATTGTCTCTATCAAGAAACCTTGCTCCCAGTGTCTTATATAAGCTTGTCCCAACATGTCGCAGACCACACTGCTTTCATTTCGCTAATGTATCCTTCCACATTACCTGTCATAAACATAGGCACAGTACAAGTATAAAATATCAATTCATATCCACATGATACTGACCTCATATATTTTTTGTGAATAGTCTTCCCACTTGATTCCTCATGAACCAGGAATCTCTTCATTCCATTCACTTGCATAAGAAATCATTCCTCCACAAGAACGATCCCTAACAACCTTGTCAGATAGTGACAACATACATACATATATAATCATTAGCATAAAAAAATCATTATCCTGTCAGACAACGACATACATACATACATGCATACATATATAAACATCAACATAATCATGATCATGACATAATTACCAAATAACATAAGGTATAGGTTAAGAGAACTTCCTTTATTTTTACCCAGCATGCACAACATTGAGAAAAATCATTCCCAACATAGCCAAGGCATTTGAAACCTCAGATCCATTTACTTTACCTTTTCTAGTTACTTTTCTCATGTATTTCTTGTCATCATCCATTAACCACAATGGACCTAACCAGTCCAACCAACTGTGATAGTCCTACCTTCTGCTGTGCTTACTCATGCACCAAACTTCATCAGAGTCTTACCTTACCTGTTGGGTACCACATAACTCTCCCTAAGCTCCACTAACTTTCCTCTTTCCCAACCAATTCCCAAGACTCAACACATAAAAGGCAACCCAAGAAACAAACAAGAAGAATGTCATGAAAAGCGATAACAACAATACGACACCGCAACAAAGTGGCATAGTTATGCACCAGACACATGCAAAGTCGCAAATCAAGCACAACAATCACAAAATATTAAAAGCACAAGACTAACAACATACACCATCACTCAATCCCTATGCTTCCCAGTGCTTCCAAAGGAAATATCAACCTGAGCCTTCTTCAATATTCATGGAAATCTCTCTCGGCATGCAAATCCCTACATTATGCTGCCATAAGCACATAATGTCAGTGCATAAATAAACATAACAATACATCAGTTACATTATCTTGTCATGTCAAGCTTGCTGCCTTGCAACTGAACACATCCACGCCATCTCTCAAGGGACTCCAATTATCTTGACAGATCCACCTATAACTAGAGATTAGCTAATATACTTGTCAAGTACATGTTCATGAATCTAGCACATATCCACATAATGTCAACAAAATCAAGGTTAAGAAGACTCCTTGTCTACAAAGCACTCATTTGTTTGGAATTAGGGTTTCCAAACCTGGCCAAATAAATTCTTGCCCAATTCCTTTCTTTTACCTTTTTCCTTGCTGCAATTAAGGCTTACTATGCATTGTCGCACCACCCAACTGTTAGTTATATAAACACATCGACTATTACCTTGTCACGCTAATACCAAGCATTTTTCCTGCAACTTCTCACACATGTCAACCACATGTTCCACATATCAAGACAATTATATCTATCAATACGAAATCAACCTTTAACAGGACTAACAATCATGTCATAATCCATAGTCAACTCATAGTCATTAGTCATAATACATAATGCTACAACTATCACCTATCATACTCAAGTACATGTCAGCTATCTCAACTCATATGTATTATCACAATCATCTTAAAATAAGACCATTTGAACACATACTCATATTATGAAATTAAGAAAGCATTCAACCAACTTACAACATACCATGTTAAATAAATCAACTAGATGACATAATCAAACAGTAAAGCACCAAATATACAACATAAGAAAACTTGTACCTTACTGTGTCTCAGGGGAGGCTATCTTCTCTGCACAATCAATCTAGTTAGCACAATATAACTTCACAACATATCAACTCAAACATAAATAAGATCATGATATCCAAAATAGTCCCTAGCTAACATGTTTACATCATAACTCATACACAATTATCATTCACACATATGCAAAGTCAATCTAGGTTAGTACAACACCATATCACAAATATGTCGGCTCATACCTTAATATCGTAACCATAACCATATGCATAGGCCAATCCAATTTAGCATGATACATATAACATCAAGGTATAAATGCTATAACCCTAATCATTAAGCTAACTATCATTCTCATCAACAACATATAGCCTAGTATTCAAGCTAAATGTCATATAACAACAAGAAGTTAACATATAACATACTCATCAACAACATATAACATAATCGTTGGGTTATCTAATATAAAACAACAATAGCAATGCATACAACTACATGTTACTATCATTCTTGACTATCTGACACATGTGCATATAACTACACTAGTCAACTAATGTCTATCATGAATGTAACCATAACATCAACAGACATGTACATAACCCTAATGTATATAAACCCAATGCATATAACAATAATTGAATTACATACCTGCATGCCAAACATACAATACATGTATGACGATCTTCTCTTACCCCAAAGTCTAATGTTTCAAGCTCATTATGATGCTCTGCATCTCCTGCTCTATCTCAGCCAATGCATTAGCATCATAACATACCAATATTGCCCTGATGATGTAAATTGCATACCATGACTTCACAAGGCATGTTTGACCTACTATTCATGAATATAACCAAGACCATGCATGCATGACCACAACCATTACTTCATTGTACACATTACCTCATGCAACTATCAACCTGCATAAGCAATGCTTAATCAGCTACACATATGCATAACTTGTAGTCGAGCATAAGTGATCAATTCTTGTAATCAACCTACAAGACTGATGCATGTAATCAAATAAACAAGAATGAAACCCAACATACAAGGATGTAATCAAGCCGCATATACTCATGTGCCCAATCATATACTCCTGACAATGCATTCTATAAAACAAATATCAAGTTCCTCAAGATAACCTTACTACCATCATGACCAATCATTATGTAATGAAACAAGCACATTGAATGCAAGTGTAAAAGACACACATGCAACTGACATGCATGCATGACCAACACTTCCACCCAAGGAGAGTGAAACCATGCTCTGATACCACTCTGTGGTATCAGATATGACCCAAAGAGAGCGCAACCCGCTCGGATACCAATGTGTAACACCCCCTCTTAGGTCTACCCAAAGTAACCATGCCAACTAGGGTAAATGTAAGGAGAGATGTTACTACAATCAGATTCGACCTCCTATGTCACCTTAAGGAAGTGGAATCGATGGAACATCGCATAGAGTCATCCAACATCATCAAAAAAACCCTCTGGAGACAAGTTAGCCACCCAGACAACTTGTCCCTGGGTTCCACTATTATTCTGCAACTCTTAGGCCATAGTCGCTCTCATTCTATGGGAAAGGGAGTGGCCAAAAACCTAAATCCACTCTCACAGGCCTACCTGCTAGCGATTGTGGACCAGAATTGCCAGTTCTGTGCCAGCAACCCCAAGATTTAAGCCAAATTTCTAGCCCAAAATCCTGGCCTCTGCCCATAACTTGTTGTAACTTCAAGAACTCATTAAAAACATAATAACAATGTTGAACAATAAAAAATCACCCTCAGGGCTAGGTCTGAGCATCCCCAACTGGGACTGACATTCTATCAAACACTTGGCATCAATGCAACCTACAAGTCTAGGATACAAGACAAAGCATAAATGACTGAAACAACTTATGAAACATAACAAAAAGGATCACCTCCTTCTCCATTGAACTACTACATCATAAATTAGATCTTGTATCCTTCCAACTAACAGTTACAAGTAAATATATGAAATAACCATGACATAAACCAGTCATTCAACCATGCTTATAACCAGCATAAAACCATATAGATGGCATAGATATGATAGCCATTAAATCCACATATAAATCAGTGCAAAAGTAAAAGAACTTAGCTTTTAATACTCATAGGAAAATCCGACTAGGTTCAGGACTTCCACGTACCACTCGACCATAGACATGGTTGAACCAAATCTCTCTTTCACCTAGTCACCCTCGTGCCATATTCCAAGCATGAATGTGTGATCTCATAGAAAAATCAATCCAAGAACAACCAAGGGAATACAGAGGTTAAACCACCTCCACCCTCATCAAACAATGATCACACCAAAACTGGTGCTCCGATCACAACCGAACAAACTTGGAATTCCATATGGAATCCATCACTATCCTTGAGGAATTCTCCATCTCCTTGTCTCCCAGATGTTACCGCGATCCAAACTCGGATCACTAGGTCCTAAACTGAGACTGCTCCTTCAAGCTTTACCGTGTATCTAGCCAAAACCAATCAAGGGATTCCTAGGCCTTTAGGAATGAACCTTGAGACCACCTCCTCCCCGAATTCTGAAATCCATCCAAGAATTCCAAAGCTTAGAACTAAAATAACATCCCAACATACCATGGCATCCAGAAAAAGGCCAGGCTAGGCTGAAATCCACTGTCATAACTTGGAAAAACCATGCCACCAACAGCAAGAGAACCATACACCAACTTGCAAAGCTATGCATGTCCAAACCAGCTAGGAAATCACACGTGCAAAAGGTTACCTGCAAGTATTCCTACTGAAGTTGCTTGATCCTTCTCTTCCTTCCTTGATCCTTGCTTTCCTTTCTTTCCTTTCGCTTTCTTTTACTTCCTTGATCCAAAGCTAAAGCACTCCAAGAAAACTTTGTGACCAATAGTGAGAGAGAGAGAGAGAAAATAATGAGAGAGCTCCAAACTTTCACTGACCAAGAGCTAACACTAACTAAGATTTAGCCAAGAGCTTGCCAACTGATCCTCATAAGACTTTTTGTTAATGAGGCCTCTAATTTCTTCATTTTCCACTATTTTCCTTCAATTTCCTCCTCACATGCAACCTATGACCTTTTACCTTCCTTTTTACCTAATATAGGGTCCAAGTGTTTTTCCCCAGGGCGCTGCCCCAAACCCGTAGAGGGGGGCGATCGCTCCGCTCAAACCCCCTGAAAGGGGGGGGGGCTGCCACCCCCCCAATGACCCCCCTATTGTGCCCAACACAACGAACATGAGGGTCTATCACGTGTGGGGCTAGTCATGGAAGGAATATAACATACACCCAACATAATTCATCCATAGTCAGTTGTCATAGCCTTAATTCGTGGAATTCTTTAGCCCGGTCATTGTAATAGAATTCACAAAGGTAGCACACTTGAATTGTTTCTAGAATTCTTCCCAAGGAACCGTCTTTTCATCTAACAACTAAACACTTTTCACCTCTTCCCACCATAGAGTAGCTTTTCCTTGCAACTGATAGATAGCCAGACATGCCTTTAAATTACTTTCGTATTCATATACTTGAAAGTACTTAATCATTTTCAGCAACCATGCTTCTACATCTTCCTCTTTTTCCCTGTCAAATGTAGGATGTTTGATCTTCCTAAATTCCCCTTGTAGCTCCATTTTCCTCTTTCTCCTACGTACTTTTGGGGAACTACGAACAGACTCTTCTCCACTCTCATACTTTTTTGATTCTATCTCCTCCTTTTTCTTTCTAATTCCCTCAGTCTCCACACTTTTATGGTTGGACTTCTCAGTCCAGTCCATAATTAACTTTTCCTTCTCCTTGTTGGCCTTTAAGAGCTGCTCGTTACTATTGGGGAGCTGCACTATTTCCTGCTGCAAAGTCTTCACCATATCCACAAGTTGGGAAGGTAAGGTAGTGCTACCTTCCCCCAGCTCCACGTACAAATTTTCCCCACCAATAATAGCTGGAGGAGAATTATCCATCTTTTCTCAGGACCCCAAAGTCCTACAAAACAATCCAACATATATGAGGAACTTATCAACTACTACTAATCCTATGCACACAGTCACTAATGATGAGGCCTCTTTTATGGCCCAAAGTAGAAATTTGTGCTCTGATACCATTTGTAATGAACCCATTTATACTAATTTTTTTTCTTTCCTTCCATTGAGATTAATAGTGGTAAGGATAGATAAATAGATTCTTGTTACCCTCTTTTACTCAGTTACCTATGTATACTTCATGATGTGATTTCTTTTCCCTTTAAACATGTGATTCTTCACTACTTTCTAGCTATGTTTAAATGTTATCTATGTGCGCCAAGGTACCTATACGTATTCAGGGGTGAGGGCCACTATGGTTTATAGCCTCCTATTTTCTGACTATAAAATGTTATATGGCTAACATGTAGATATCCCATCATAACTATGTTCGAAAATGGGAATTTATGCTCACACCATTTGAGGAGCTCCATTATTTCCTTCAATTTATTAAACGTTGGGTTTTACATTATGTTGCTAGTTGTATCCTGGATATCTTTATGAATTTGATTCGATCCTTCCTCACAATTCTCTATGCGCTGGCAACCACTCTAACTCCATGGCAGTTACTTTTTGTCCCTACCTAAACCTGTCTCCATGCGATAGTTGTCATGCCACCTTTGTCTACTCCACTAGCCACGTTCCACATCACCTAGGCCCATGTGATGACGTACCTTGGTGTTCTGATCCCTACATTTACTTTTTCGATGAGACATCAATGAATTTGATCTTATGGGGTTTCATCAATGACTATCTCCCTTGTATCAAAACCCTATCATCCCACAAAATCCTATCGCACCCTTATGTGTCTCTATTCCTTCATCGCTCAGCTTTTTGTAGAGGAGAGTTTTGGTTTTCATTTACTAGGAATCCTCCCTACACCAGAACCCTAAACACCCACTGCGAGACCCACACCTTACATCACTCGACCTTCAGCTATGGGAATTTTGCACTCATGGTCTCTATGGTTTTCTCAAAACTCTGGGTTTCTTATCCCTTGGATAGACTCGAATTCAGGGTTATTTTCGCTAGATTGCTGTTAAATCCATCGCCATGTCGGATGTCTTCTCTTCGCAGTGGTGGAGAAAATTCCTCATCGCAGCTCTCCTCTGTGCTTGAAGCTCATCAGTGGCATGTCACCTACAGAAACATCTTACCTTTTGTGCAGGAAACTGTGAGATTTCATCATGGTTCTATCTACCAATTAATCCTATCTACCTATAGTAATACTTATTCCTTGTTTGTGCAGGACGTGAGCATGGATTCAAAAAGGGAACAATGGAGGAATTACAGTGAGCGCAACTGCACTCCTTCCTCGACATCCGGTGGTAAGTTTCCAGTAGGTGGATTATGAATAGTTAATCATGCTCAACCAAACACACTCCTTGATTGTACTATTGAATAACCTGGTTTATATCTTCCTCCGCTCAGGTTCATTCACCATATGCCCCTTCTGTTATACACCTAGGTAATAGTATGGTTTCCTTAGCGTTGAGGTTGGATTTTTACCCCTATTTCGTAGAATGGTTGTCTATTTAATTGTGACATCGTTGAAATTGTGGATTAACTACTCTATTTACGGGATGTGAAGGTACAAGTGGCACTAGCTTCTTATTTTTTTAGACCCATATCAAGGCGGATGTTCCCCCTGCTAATTAGTGTTCGGCGCCTCTACAGGTTGGTTATGTCTCTCCAAACTCCCTTGACTTTGGGTGCCTTACAACATTTGGCACATCGAGTGCCAAGTTCTTGTTTACTTGCTTGGTTCATCATATGGTAAAGGATCTTATCGTTAAAGTTTTATACTCAATTGTGTTCCTTCATCTCGGATAGAGTATGGTCCACTCCTTAGTAAGTATGTGCTTTTCTTCCGACCACCAGACCCCTCTTACATTCTTGCAATTCTGCGAATGAGCTACAAATTTGAAAGTTTCTGTTATTGTCTGGTCATGGCCCCTTTTATTTTTCTCACCACTATTGAGGGTATGTTTCTTTTTTGAAACATGAGTTTTCCATTTGTCTACAGGTGGAAAGGTGGCTTATGCTCTGTCGCATGGGTTCATGCTTAGGCATCAAAGTGCCTTCCTCCTAATTCTGCATGGGTACTTGTTGTCCCCTGCATATAATTTACACCACGATTTTGTTGAACAGTTTCGGCTCACCACTTATTTCCAGTTAATATTTTCTTAATACTAATTGGGGTCTCCTCCCCGTTTAATTTTGAGCTTTTGATATGTATGAGCTGGACATTTTCGCTAATTTGGATCTGACAAAGATATCAATATATTTATATTTTCTTCTAAGATGGATGTCCTCCATGGTCGTTATGCTAAACCCTACTAGTTTTGATATTTTTGTTATGACAACCTTTTACTGTTTCGTAAATACTTTTATTTAGAATGTATAAATATTTCATGGTTCAAGTTATTATTTTTTTCCCATATGATTCTTTGGGGAAATTTCCTTCAACGTTTTTATTATTTCTATGCAACCTCTTTGTAATTAGCACAAGTAATTCTGGTTGATTAAAAATAGCTTGGGTTCTCATACCTGTGGGTTTTATGGAATATCATTCAATCCTTTAATTATATTTCTATAGCTACAATAATTATCGAAATGATCTTCCTATGTTGTGTTCTGGCTCCCCCATAGATAGATCTTTAAAATTGACTGAGTATACTCAAATGTAATATAACTAGGTGATACCAATATTGGTTTCTTCACATCATAAAATTATTATAGAATTTTGTTGTGTGGGAGCAATCTAGTTTCTGATATTTAAATATATACTTGTTATTGTAGATTAATTACTTGCGTTATATTCTATGTAACTTTGATAGGTTAGTTTATTAAACCTACCAAAATACACATGCTATGATAGGGCTTACTAAGTTTCCACAGAATGAAGATTATTCCATAATTTTCCTCTCAACTACATACAAGAGTGCGATATGCAAGATTTCGCTTCTGGATTTCTACGAAACACTCATCCATACTTTTTCGTTTATTGTCCCTTCCTTCATGTTATGATACAGAGTAATTTAACTATTTCCTTCATTTGTGGAAGATAACTAATGCATTCGAGGACATGATTTTATAGTTCACTGCTTTCAAATACAACTCTGTGTGTAATTATTTTATGTTGATAACTATGTTTGTTTCTTTTCCTCCCCCCTTCTAGCTCTGTCGACTAATGCATCAATCATAAATTCTGGCTTCTAGAAGTAAAAACAAGTAAATATAAATATATAAAAGATATATGCATCCATCATATACGCACATAATGCATGTGTACAACTTTTGTTTATCATAAATCGCATTCTTATCTAACGCTATAGACACAATTAAATACAATGATATTGTGATTGCTACAACATATTATAATTAACGAGAGCAACAGTAACCTCAAACTAGCCATTTTTAATCTGGAAAATTGTGGTTCGCAACATTGATCCACCCAACCTTGAATCACCTCTAATTCCCCCAAGCTATGATGATCTTGCCAGGATTCAGTAACCTCTACTAAGCCCTTGATAATGTCTATTTAACATATCTTCTCACAAATTTTCCCTTTTAGCATTACCTTCTCACAAATTTTCCCTTGGCAGCGTCCTACGTTTTGGGGATCTGTGTCCCCTTAACCTAGGCTTTTAGTTTTTAGTTTTTTTCCTTTTTTCCTTAAAAAAAAACCTGCTTTATTCCTCGGAGTGCTTTTCTCAGTCTTTATCTCCCACCGAGTATGCAATATATACCCATATATTTTATTTTAAGAAATTTAATTTAACTCTGGTTCAACGCATATTCAAGCAAGCATCATTTACTCTCGTGTCTTTGCTTCCACAATTTCCAACAATATGAAAATAAGTTATTCCTTTATTTATCATTTCTCTGTTCCCAAAAATCCATACATCATAATCCATAGTAAAAACACTAATAATAGTAAACCGAAAAAAAAAACACAACTGCTTTTATCATAGCAAGGGTATTACAAAAAAACTTCCAATGATGACCTGATGTTTCATGAAGTGAACATAGTTCACCATGTAATTTGATCAAATATCATATTTGAACATGTAAAGATAGGCACCATTGGACCCACCTGTTATTGAATTCCTAGTGATGTTGTTGGTGCTATTATTGATAAAGCATGCTAGGAAGAAGGGAAGTCGCCCCTCCAACTTGAGCATAAGGTAACCATGTTGAAGAAACCAGATTAGAGAAACGCGCGTATATTCAAAAAGTGAATAAACAATTTGTATATATCATAATACTAGCAAAATATTACTCTCATAACTTACCCATTTTCAAGTGAATCACTATTATATAATATTGAGTATTTCCATGTGATTGAGACAGTCCATGAATCTTCCCCCTCAACAAACACAAACAGATAAAAAGTGGAACTTTTCCTCTAAAAGTTTTCAATCACGCCACCAAAATCTGAAAGTTCAGCGAAAACACTTTGGTGTTGGAAACCGCGTAGTTAGGAGTCAACTACCCATCAACCCACTGACATATTGAGGTCTAATCAATTGTTAGAGCCTCAAAAGCAAAACTTAGGTGTACGTTACACACTATGTCCAACTTATACATCACGTGCTGCATGTGCGCTATTTTGCACTGAAAGACTCGTACTCCATGTCAGGAAACATGTCCAAATCGTATACCAATCACACGCTTCACCTCATTGGAAACCTAATATATAACACAACTTTATGGGTAAGCTATATAGCTAACAAGGGCCTCCGAAGCTCCGATCTCTTAACCCTCCCTCCAGATCTGATCATGGAGTTTCATGGTTTGCTTTCGTATCCTTCTAATTCAAATGCTCAACATCACGCTCCGCAGGTCCATTGCCAAGTTACTGCATCCAGAAAGCGTCCATCTGAAGTAGATTTGGACTGGCAAGAGCTTAACGATCTTCAAGAAATCATATGGCAAGATGTGGATCAGATGAACAAGGTTACCACCAGAGAAAGCCAAGTAGTCGCAGAGCAGTTACGCAGGAAGCGAATGAAATATTTGTGTGCACAACTGGAGTCTCTCTTGCCCTCTGCCCCTACCAAGGTAATTACAACATTAGACTGATAATGCTTATAGATCAAATTCTAACATAGCCAGTGATTGTTTCAGCTTTTATAGTCCTAAATTACATACTTCGTTTCTCCGTACAGCTTGACAGATGTGGATTATACGAGAAAACCATCTATTACATCCGAAAACTCGAGGAAGATCTCCATCAGGTGAAGAGAAAGAGAGACTGTCTGCTGGCAATCCAATCTGGTAAAACAGGAAATGACAACATAGACCTGAAGGTAGCCGTGGAAATTTATGACGGGGAAGCGATTATCACTATTACTTGCCAGAGAAGGCCGACATATATGTGGATGATTCTGGAGGAGCTTGAAATGCATGGTCTAGATGTAAAGACCTCGCAGCTTTTTACAGGAGAATCCTTTGTGCTTCTATCCTTCCATGTCAACTTCAGAGACAATATTTCCCATGATCCAGCTCAGATCCGGAGTTCACTAGAATACAGGCTTAAATTAACTTATTAGATTATGGCAACATCTCATTGTTGACGTGGAATAAGAAAATTACTGTCCGGTGATTGCAGATTACTTTACTGTGACGCATAGCCGCAATGACATAACTATTTCGCCAGAATACTGTCATTTCATATGTAGCTTGTATGATGGCATGGTTTATTCAAAAGAAAATCTGGTAGCGATATTTGTGGACACCTTCCGGCATTTAGCTCATGATATCCAGTGTAAATCATAGGAATATGTGTCTAACCAATAGGGATATCAAGACAGATATTCAACAGAGACAGTTAATATAATATGAGAGATGAATTTCACAAAGGTTGAATACAGCGAGAGACCAAAACTAAATTCATAATTATTCTTTGCACCCAGAATCAAATGGATGAGGAATATATTCATAAAGGTATTAAGCAACATTGACGAACATAATTTCTCAACATCAAGAAAGAGCGTGCTTGTTAATTCTTTGAGGTGGAACTGCCATTGGAGTTAATTCTTCTAAAAGTAGTTAATTATGAAGTTCATAGTTGGAAGTTCCGATTCAAACCTGGGGTTCTCAAACTCAGATTTAAAATGTGGATACATTGATGAGCTATGCAACACTGTTTTCCTGCCAGAATCATGGCGGACCGCGGCCATTTCTGCGTTTGGTGTGGTGTTGAGCCCACCGTGTCAACAACCAAAAGTGCTAAGTAAAAGAAAAACAAGTGCCCTACGTGTTGCGTTCCCTGTATATTCGACAAATAATATAATTGAGATACATTAGGGATTTAAATATTCGATATTTTAATTATTTTGAGATTCGCGTTCCCTGCAGATGATGGGTTGATGGCACATGATTTTGTTTTTGGATAGTCTTCGATTTTATTAATTCTGCTTCACGATTGATTTGAAGCTTGTGTCACAAGACTATATCATCTTTTATCATCAAAATTTTTTTGTGCAATTGCATGTGTGAATTGAATTGTATACATTAATGAGTTGCGTTTTATTAACTTTATATATATCGTTTTGACCTCAATGTCCTATATATAGGATTATTTATCTACATGGAAAACATGTGATACGCATGGTTGAAGTTAAGTTTTTATTTATTTATTTAAAAATAATAATTTATTTTATTAAAATAAGGTCTACATTCCCTCAACTCGTTTGTCTTTATTGTGAAGTTATCTGGCCAACGAAAAATAAGCATTCTCCTTGTTGGTCTGTTTCTTTATTTTTATTTTTGAAATTTATTTATATTAATTTTATAAATTATTATTAACTAAAAGTTTAGAATAATATGATTATATATAAGGTTTGATATAAGACTTGTGTTAAAGATATTCTTTGTTATAGTAAAAGAGATATTTATATTTTGATATTTGTAATTGTGTTAGTCATTAAATTATTGTTATTATTTTTAATTAATTTTTCATGGGTATGTATGATAAATAATAAATTAATATAAATTTTAATTAACAATCTTAAAATATCAAGTTTAGGTTTTTTATTTCTATGACATCTATTTATTTGTTTATTTTTATTTGTTTATTTTATTATTTTTCATTTTGATGATTATGGTGGTAAAAATGTTATAATTATGTTTCCATTGTTTTACTAACACGAAAACATTAATTAATTGTACATGAATATTGTGATCATATTTTCTTATATGTTGAAGTACCATGGAATTGTATGAGTAAAGAAGATGAATTCTAAGATAAAGTAATGTTGTTATACACCATTATAGCACTAAAGCACGAGTATAGCTTAACAATGAAATAATAAACAAAATCCATACTCCTTAATAGATCGATCCATAAGATCATTTATATATAACCCAAAGTATAACTAAATCCCATAAAATAAAGAATACATAGTCAACTTTAATCACTTAGCACATGCCTAAATTGTTGGGGTAAACTTGATTGGTGAAAGAGTCAAAGTTAGGCTCACAATGTTGGTTTCTAACACATTCTTTTGGTGGGTCGTGGTATTAGAGCCCATGGATTACATGTGATGAAGCAATTAAAAGGCTAGTGAATCTCAATTGTAGTGTGTCTAGTGTGTGTGAGTTGAGCGGAGGGCTCACTTGGTTGGGTCAGAATGTTGGCCTACTTTGAATTCAAGGTATGGTAGATTTAAGTCATAAGATGATAATAGATCTACTAGCATAAAACTAGTGTTTCATGTGTTGTTGTTGTTGCTATGATTATCTTTTCTAGCATTGTTTTTATTTATAACATAAATGGGCATCTTTTTTTCAGTGGCCCACTGGTCCATTCAATTTGAGCCATCTTTAGCCACTTCACCAAATGATTGACTTACCCATTTAAATTTTGACTATTTACTCACTCTCTCCAAAAGAACTAGAAAATCATTAAATTTGCTAAGTATAGCCTAAAGTTTTACTAACTTATTTTTTGTTAGTACTTTATATGATATTGACAATCTAATCATATATGTTGCAATAGAAAAGAGGTATGACATTTTCATCTACCCTCTTCTCTTAAATTATGGGCATCAAACTCCACATACTTCATTCTACTATGAGCAATAGTGTTGTCAAGTACTTTTATTACACTTTAGTTATGATAATACAATGCAATTGAATTTACTAAAGGAAATCATAGCTCACCCATTATGTTACAAATCCAAAATGTCTCTATGCCACCATCCATGGCACCTCAACATTAAGCTAATGTGGCCAATATAATGATCTTCTTCTTCTTATACGATCATGCTACAAGTCTAGATCCAAGATGAGATACATAAGTGGAAGTCAAATCCCTATCATCAATGTCGCTAACCCAATTCAAGTCGATATATCTTACTAAATAGTTCTATTTATTATTCTGTTACTTTCTAGCAAATTGATAAGCACCCTTGATACAAAAAAACAATACTATTTGTGGCATTCAAGTGACAATCTTTCAGATCCTACATATGGACCACACTAACAACAAATGATATATCAAAATAAATTATGAGTTAAATAAATTAGACTATTAACAACTACACTAACAACAAATTATATATCAAAGTTGATTATGAGTTAAATAAATTAGACTACCAACAACATGATGTTTGTAAAGAGTAATGTAGAATTTCAAAGAATCAAAATCCCAATTCAAATTCATGTTTTACTAATATGGTGTTTCATATGGTTACAATTTTCATATTAAACTTGTATAACAAAGCCAAATCATATCTAGGTTGAGAAAGAAACACATTGTGCTATCCACCTGTTATCACCCCAAGAAACTCAGCTAGGTTGTATATCAGTGATGCTCGGGAACATTACAAACTCAACAAAATGTTGGATAAATGGTGGATGAATGAAAGATATGTTGCATATTCAAGCCAGATAACCACTTCTATTATGCTTAACCCCAGACATGGGTGAATACCCCCAGACTACAAGGATTTAGACCACCAATTACTCATTGTTTAAGGAAATTGTGATGATGGAGAACACTGATCACACCAGCAGAAGCACAAAACCCTGTAATGGCCAGCTACAACCAGTTTAAGGTCTGTAAATCTATTTCCTAATGCACAGACAGGATGACAGCTCTCTGGCATTAAAAACAACAGAAACCTGCATACAAATTCAACAATACTAACTAGATTCTAACAGAGAGGTGGGATGACAGCCCCTCTACTGCTAAACATCAAGAGCAAGTGAAAAATGCATACAGACATAGCCTGGAACAAAGAAGAAGAAGTGGAAAGTGAGCAATTGACAGCAAAAGAAGCTTGTATTAGCTGGAAATAAAGACCAGAAGCTGCAGGTGTCACAATAGTTGCAGTCTCTATAAGTTGAAGTTTACATCAGAATTACATTCATCAAACACTCATCAAACTGATTACATCGTTTTTCTGGGTATATATAGAATTTGTTTACAAAATATCTCTGCCAGGTTATGCGTGGAGGCGTCTTAATGGACCACCAACCGCATTTACAGACAGATATGGGCTTCTGATACAATCTGAATGTTTTAATGGACAGAATGACATTTACTGGTACTTTGATGTCCTTTCTGAGCATACAGGATGTAATGCTCCATGACTGATTTATATCTTGATCTGTTTGAAACTGTCCTTCTTATCCTTGACTGTGTTGTCTTTTAATGCAGGTAGCTGAGAATTTAACACGCAGAGTACAGGGAGCTGATGACTTACTCTCTCCTTTGTGTGCACAGAACAGGCCCCAAAACACTGAAGAATACATTGAAAAACACTTTGAAAACGAACAGGAGCCGAGATGAAACACTGGTCGGTGGATGGATTATGCGGACAATCGAAATCTGCTAGCAGGAGGTAACGACACCACCGGGACAGTATCAGCCGTCAGATCCCTAAAATGAATGGCGGAGATCGATTGACAGAGGATATCGGAAGATAGGCGGATGAAGAAATGAGGGCCATCGGATCTGGACGCGGCAGATCCGACGGTGATCGGGAGCGAAAGGAGCAAGAACGTTAACTGTCGGGAGTCGTATAGGAAGGTGGAAAGCAGTTTTATCGCACCACTTATGGCGCTGCGGTGGTAATCGTACCGCGGGCAACGATGCAATGGAACGGAGATGCGTGGCAGACGGGACATCGGGGAAACCACTTTCCCCGCTGCTTAACAAACGAGCGGTTAACGAGGCGAGGGCTTGCGAATGGTGTTGGATCAACGGGCGGAGGATCGGGCAGTCAGAATTAAACGCACATGTTTTGGGGTGATGTGACATGTAAAGGGCGGGCCCGGTTACGATTTTTATTATATGCGTGAGTTATAAGGGATAAGACTATAGTGTCGGGGTAAAATGAATAATAAGTTTATATATGGGGTTTAATGAAATTAAAACAAAAGCACCCAAGAGTCGTGAAACATAGGTTAATGCGGGGCTTTTGAAGTATTTAAAGCAAAATGCACGGGCACTGGGAAAAGGGTATAAAGGGGTTTTGTGAAGAGATTAAGCGGGAAACAAAGGAAAAGGGAGCCATAAGGGTGCAATTGAAGTTTGAGTAAATATGGGTTTACACGGGGTTTAAGAAGAAAACAGGGATTAAGGGGTAATGAGGGAAAACAAGGAGAATGAAGGGGAAGAACAAATAAGAACCTCTTGAAAGCACAAGCAGCGCTTCCAAACCTGCTTTTTGCCCATCAAATGCTACAAACTGTAGCAGAGCTAACACTGGCTCCTTCTTGGGATGAGATCCTCCCTGTGAGGTTTCAAGAACCTGCAGACCAATGCCTTTCCAGCTGAAAACAAATTAGCCAAAATTCCTAGTGTTACATTGGGCATGGAGTCTACTGCAATCTGTACTAAAACTGATAAAAACACAATATTTACAACCTTTAAGGCGAAAGACATTAAACAAAATAAATTTTCAAAAACTGCCCATTAACTGGGCCATCAAAAACTGTCTCTCCTCCCATACTTTTCAGTATGAAGGTGTTGTTCCCTTGAACCTGTGAAATAATGAAAGTCCATGTCCAAAAAGCATCAAATTTCCCATGATTGTCTTTCTTTTCCTTCAATGCATCCCATTTCAAAACCAAGTCACCAATCTGAAAATTATTTTTTTTTGCCTTCTTGTCAAAGGCTTCCTTGATCCTTCTCTGATGTGTTGCAGCTTTTTCAACCAGCTGTTCTCTAATCTGATGTATTTCTGCTTGGTCAGTGATCCTCTTTGCCATGTCTTCTTCCTCATCCTGCTCTTCTTGAAGGAATTTTGCCACAGGAAGAGTTAACTGAATAGGGAATACATCATCAGTGCCATATACCAACTTTAAAGGAGAATGACCCGTGGATTTTTTAATGGTCACTCTGTCAGCCCATAGTGCATACTTGAGCTTTGAATCCCAATTCTTTTTATTGTCCTCTAACAGCTTTTTAATGATTCTGATCAGACTTTTATTAGAGGATTCTACTAGACCATTTCCCTGAGGGTAATATGAGGCAGAATGGATAAGTTTAATACCCATTGAATCACACATTTCCACCAGTTCTTTTGCCTTGAAAGCTGCTGCATTATCTGTGATTAATTTGTGTGGACAACCAAAGCTGTTGAAGATATTTTCTGTCAAAAACTTCATAACCACATTATGATCAGCCTTCCTTGTAGGGACTGCTTCAATCCACTTAGTGAAATAATTAGTGGCTACTAATATCCACCTGTTCTGGCCACTGGAATGTGGATTAATTTCTCCAATAAAATCCAAGCCCCACTGCTGAAAAGGTCCTTTTGCAATGATAGGTTTTAGGGGCAGGGATTTTAACTACTATTTTCCTTCAAATCTTTAGCACCTGTCACAAGATTTAACAAAAACAAATACATCAGAAAATAAAGTGGGCCAATAGTATCCAGCTCTGAGAATTTTATGGGTTGTAGTTTTCCAATAATGGTGCCCTCCACACATGCTGTTATGAAGCTGCTGCATAACTTCTTTTGATTTTTCTTTGTCTAGGCACCTTAGAAATATTCCAGATGGATCCCTCCAGTAGAGTAGATTTTCCATAATGCAATACTTTGCTGCTCTAAGTTTTAAAGTTCTGGCCTGACTTTGAGTAAATTCTGAAGGGATTTCTAGCTTCATCAAGAAATTAATTATTTCAGCATATCAACCACATGAAGCTAGATTCTCGGCCACTGACTCTTCTTTCACTGTTTTAGCTGTTTCTTCCTCTTCATTTGCCTGACTGCTTTCTGCAATTAAACATAGGAAATCAATGTCTAAAGACCTGCAATTTTCTTTAGCTAATAACTTGGCAAGACCCTGACCTCTAACCAACTTGGTGGGCTTCATCTCTATATTAAATTCTATCAATTTTGCAATCCACTTTGCCCTTCTTCCGTCAGCATCAGGTTGTGTTAGGACATCTTTAATTGTAGCAAAGGGTACATATGCAATTATTTTTGAATGAATGATATAAACTCTGAAAGCCTTTAAGGATTTAATAAGAGCATATGCCGGTTTTTCTATAATATCATACCTCAGCTCAACATCCCTCAAATTCTTGCCGAAAAATGCCACTGGATGTTCTGAACCTTCTTCATCTTGCTGCAATAAAACTACTGCAATGGTGTCTTCAGAGGCAAAAGAGAAAATATGGAACTCCTTGTTGTAGTCAGGACTGATTAATGTGGGAGCCTCCATAATAGCTTTTTTTATGGAATCAAATGATTTTCTTGCTGCTTCAATCCATCTTACCTCTACTCCTTTCTTCAACATGGAGGTCACATGCTTAACCAATTCTGCAAAATTCGGAATAAACCTCCTGACAAAATTAATTTTAGATAGAGGAGGAATGACCTGTTGTAGAGTTTTGAGAACCCAACGTTTCGGACTACCAAGTGAGTCCATCATCAGGGGCGCGACAATAGATAATCTGATGCGCTATCCATCATATCCCTTCCATGGTAGGATTTGATGTTGTTAAATAGGGAATCCATACAGGTGAGGATGGTTTTAGATAGAGGAGGAATGACCTGTTGTAGAGTAACCCAACGTTTCGGACTACCATGTGAGTCTATCATCAGGGGACGCGACAATAGATAATCTTGCGCTATTATATGATGGATAGCGCAAGATTATCTATTGTCGCGTCCCCTGATGATGGACTCACTTGGTAGTCCAAAACGTTGGGTTACTCTACAACAGGTCATTCCTCCTCTATCTAAAACCATCCTCACCTGTATGGATTCACTATTTAACAACATCAAATCCTACCATGAAAGGGATATGATGGATAGCGCAAGATTATCTATTGTCGCGTCCCCTGATGATGGACTCACTTGGTAGTCCGAAACGTTGGGTTACTCTACAACAGGTCATTCCTCCTCTATCTAAAACCATCCTCACCTGTATGGATTCCCTATTTAACAACATCAAATCCTACCATGGAAGGGATATGATGGATAGCGCAAGATTATCTATTGTCACGTCCCCTGATGATGGACTCACTTGGTAGTCCGAAACGTTGGGTTCTCAAAACTCTACAATAGGTCATTCCTCCTCTATCTCAAACCATCCTCACCTGTATGGATTCCCTATTTAACAAAATTAATTTTGCCCAAAAAAGACTGAATATCTTTCTTTGATCTAGGTACAGACAAAGTATGTATGGCTTTTACTCTTTTTGGGTCAATCTGAACACCTACAGGAGACACAATATGTCCTAACAACTTGCATTCATTTAAAACAAATTGTGATTTTTTGGGATTGACTGATATTCCAAACCTTATGCACTTCAAAAACACTTTTTTTAAATGCTGCAAATGATTTTGATGGCTGCTGGAGTAAACAGTTATATTATCAAGGTAGATAAGCACAAACTTGTCCTTCTCTCCCACAAATGCTATATCCATAGCTCTCTAAAAGGTGGCTTCAGAATTCATCAATCCAAAAGGCATTTTGGCATACATAAAAGTGCCCCAAGGAGTGGTAAATGTAGTCTTTTCTTGATCATTTGGGTGCACAGTAATCTGATTGAAACCTGAAAATCCATCCAAGAGAGACATTACTTTATCTCCTGAGACCTTTTGCAGCAAATGTTCCATCTTTGGCAGAGGATAGTTATCTTTCTTTGAGCATTTATTCAAATTTCGGAAATCAACACATAGTCTGATTTCCCCACTCTTCTTCCTCACCACCACTAGATTGGCTACCCATTTTGAATATCTGAGAGGTACAATGATCTTGGCAGCCAACAATTTTTTAATTTCTTTTTCGATCAATGGAAGAAGCATCAGATTTATTGGTCTCAGCTTCTGCTTGAAAGGAACAGTGTCTTTCTCCAGAGGGATTTTATGCTAAATTATGCTCTTATCATAAGTTTTCAGATCACTATACTCCCATGCAAACACATCAGCAAATTGCCTCATTAAATTGTAGTATTTAGCACTTTGATCAGCAGACAAATGATTGGACAAATTCACATACCTAGGCCGACCAGGACTTCCTATATCATGCTTACAGACTGTTGATTGGTCTTCTTTTTGGGCGGCCTTGTAAGGGACATCATTTTGGTCAAACGGTCTTTCAAGAGGAATTATACCTTTAGGAATATAATTACTAGGAAGCTGGACAATGTTGTCTTTACCAATTTTATTTCTAAGCTGGGACTGGGGTTTTTCTTCCAAGGCATAATTTTCTTGGTCAATTTGCATCTCAGAAAATTCATCAACAACTTGAAGGAATCTATTCACCTCATCATCATCATCAAAAACTTTCCAATGGTGGACATTATTGGGCAAGGAAGTCCTATACTTCATTTGGACTTCATAAACTAATTTGGGAGGCATAGGAGGTATAAATAGATTAGCAGAGACATCAAGGGAATCAGCAAGCTGATTTTGGGCTCTAGGAATGTATGAAATACAGAAAAAAAAAAAAAAAAAAAAAAAAAGTGTCTCTGATTCTCCATACCTCATCTCTGTATGCTTTAGCCTTGGGTGCTTTGTCTGAAATGTTTTATTTATTTGCTGAATAATTAGATCAGCATCTCCAAATACCTTTAGATTCTTGATTCCTCTGTCTTTTTCTCCATTAAGGCCCAACAACAGTGCTTCATATTCTGCTATGTTATTTTTGACTTGAAAAACCATCTTAAAAGACAGCTAAATGCTTTCTTTCTCTGGAGACACTAGCACCACCCCTGCTCCTACAGTCTCCCTAGTACATGCTCCATCAAAGAACATCTCCCAAATCTGACTTCCTTGCTCTTTCTCGGTGTGAACAATTGGTAACCTGAGCTGCATTGAGGCCTTCTGAGATTCTTCTATTTGGAGAATGCATGCTCCAAAATCAGTGTCCACTGCATATATAGGATGATTATAGAATTCTTCTCATCACTAATGATATATGCCAACTGTGCTTCTCTGAACGATCTCCTACTTTCTCCTCCAAACACTGGGACAGTGGCATAACATAAATCATTTTGTAATGTCCCACCTAGTCTCTTAATCCACCCTCTAGACAACAGCATGCCAAACTTGGGAGGCACATCTGCTACCACAATATCCATCACCATACTCTTCATGGGCAGCTGGGTTAAAGTAATAGCCAGATATTTAATCAATCCAAGACATTTGACCTTCCTTGAATCAAAAGAAAATAAATCATGATAGGGTCTAGTGATATCAAGGCCTAACTCTTCCATGACAGCTTTAGGCATTAGATTATGGCTGGCCCCTGTGTCTAACAAGAAGTTGTGAAGGATTTTGTCATGAATGGTCAATGAAACATAAAAATATGGAGAATTATTATCAACAGGTTCAACCATTGGCCTGAGCACAATGGCAGGTTTGTCATCTTGCAAATTAATAGAGTCAGTGGAGGTTTGTTTGGTTTCTAGCTCAGGGGCTTCAAGGATAGGCTTCCTAAATATTTCACTCTTCACCAACTCAACCAGAGGCACAGGTATTTTCAATTTCTGAACTTCGGACTCTAAGCTGAAAGAAGAAGCAAACTTATCAGAACTCTTTACCTCTTGAACTGGAGCTTTGAGGATGACTGGATCAGATGCTGGTCTTCTTTGCTTGATATTCTGTGGTTCTGTCTGGATAGTCGGTCTTTGGGCAGGATTCTCTTTGACATTTTTTGCATTCGACCTCAAGTTATATCTCTACTGCTACTCAGTTTGTAGAATAGCTCCTTTGTCCCACTCCTGACTGTTTTGTTCCTATAGCAATGATTGTTCATAATCGGCCAATGTCAAAAATGCAGCGCTACCTTTATCTTCCATGCATTGAATTTCATCCTCATCTTCTTCAAATTGTTCTTCCTCCATGACTACATTTTGGAAAGGAGCTTTAACTTTCTGATCTTCTTTTGATTCTTCACCCCTCTGCATTATTTGTAACTGCTCATTTGCTCTTCTGAATGGATTGGGGTTTCTTGGAGCAAATGTGTTTTGCTACCTTGTTTTCCCTGAGTTCTGCTCAACCTTTATCTTAGAAATTTCAGCAGTCAATGACTCTATCATCTTGGTCATCTTATCTAATTTAAGCTCTGCAGATGATGCAGAAGAAGTAGAATCCTGATTTCTCTACCTCCTATCAGCTTGATTTTTTAACTTTTCTGCTGCCATGATATTAGATTCTACTTCTAGGGCTGCATCCTGCATGTCTGCTAGTGTAGCACATCTCCTTTCTCTTAATAACAGGCAAAAATCAGAGTTTGGCAGCTACAATCCTTTCTATTCTCGTAGGTGCTTGTTGTCCTGCCATGATTGGAATATTTGGAAGAATACTAGCAGAATGAATGGTAGGGAGTAATGTGATGGATGACAGAGATAAATGGATGTTTTGGACTGATGGGGTGATTTCTTTGGACTGAAATTCAAAGAGGAACTAACTGAACAAGGGGCTGAACTAATCTCTGAAGGAATTTCCTTATTAACCATGCTGATTTCTAAATCTTCTAACTGTAAATCTTCAGCAATGACTTTATCTTTCAGAGATGAGTAAGATTTCTTAGGCTTACCTGATCCTGATGCCCCTTTCTGTGAATATTTCTTCGATTTAACAGTGTTAGGTTCAGGCACTGGTTCAGCTGTTAAATTCTGAGGATTTCTTCGAGTATGTCTCATAAACCGAGCCAGAAATTCAATGTGGAGTCGCCAAAGGTTGGTCTTCCTCCAATGGAGTTGTCAGATAGATGATTACAACCGAAAACTGTGTTCAAACCTTGTCTGTCATCAAAACTTGAAGCTGTGTCGTTCTCCCAGGGAAGCTGAGCTTTGATTCTCCTTTCCCCGGCAACGACGCCAATTAATGTTATCGCCCCAAGAAGCTCACCTAGGTTGTATATCAGTGATGCTGAGGAACATTACAAACTCAACAAAATGTTGGATAAATGGTGGATGAATGAAAGATATGCTACATATTCAAGCCAGATAATCACTTCTATTATGCTTAACCCCAGACATGGGTGAATGCCCCCAGACTACAAGGCTTTAGACCACCAATTACTCACCGTTTAAGGAAATTGTGATGATGGAGAACACTTATCACACCAGCAGAAGCACAGAACCCTGTGATGGCCAGCTGCAACCAGTTTAAGGTCTTTAAATCTATTTCCTAATGCACAGACAGGATGGCAGCTCTTTGGCATTAAAAACAACAGAGACCTGCATACAAATTCAACAATACTAACTAGATTCTAACAGAGAGGTGGGATGACAACCCCTCTACTACTAAACATCAAGAGCAAGTGAAAAATGCATACAGACACAGCTTGGAACAAAGAAGAAGAAGTGGAAAGTGAGCAATTGATAGCAAAAGAAGCTTGTATTAGCTGGAAATAAAGACCAGAAGCTGCAGGTGTCACAATAGTTGCAGTCTCCAGAAGTTGAAGTTTACACCAGAATTACATTCATCAAACACTCATCAACCTGATTACATCGTTTTTCTGGGTATATATAAAATTTGTTTACAAAATATCTCTGCTAGGTTATGTGTGGAGGTGTCTTAATGGACCACCAATCGCATTTACAGACAGATATGGGCTTCTGATACAATCTGAATGTTTTAATGGACAGAATGACATTCACTGGTACTTTGATGTCCTTTCTGAGCATATGGGATGTAATGCTCCATCACTGATTTATATCTTGATCTATTTGAAGCCATCCTTCTTATCCTTGACCATGTTGTCTTTTAATGCAGGTAGCTGAGAATTTAACGCGCAGAGTACAGGGAGCTGATGACTTACTCTCTCCTTTTTGTGCACAGAACAGGCCCCAAAACATTGAAGAATACACTGAAAAACACTTTGAAAATGAACAGGAGCCGAGATGAAACACTGGCCGTTGGATGGATTACGTGGGCAATCAAACTCTTCTAGCAGGAGGCAAAGACACCACTGGGACAGTATCAGCCGTCAGATCCCTAAAATCAATGGCGGAGATCGATTGACAGAGGATATCGAAAGATAGGGGGATGAAGAAATGAGGGCCGTCGGATCTAGACGCGGCAGATCCGACGGTGATCGGGAGCGAAAGGAGCAAGAACGTTAACTGTCGGGAGTCGTACAAGAAGGCGGAAAGCGGTTTTATCGCACCGCTTATGGTGTTGCGGTGGTAATTGTATCGCAGGCAGCGATGCAATGGAATGGAGACGCATGGCAGACGGGACGGCGGGGAAACCACTTTCCCCGTTGCCTAACGGACGAGTGGTTAGCGAGGCGAGGGCTTGCGAATGGCGTTGGATCAACGGGCGGAGGATCGGGCGATCAGAATTAAACGCACATGTTTCAGGGTGATGTGACATGTTTCAGGGTGGGCCCGATTACGATTTTTATTATATGCATGAGTTATAAGGGATAAGACTATAGTGTCGGGGTAAAATGAATAATAAGTTTATATATGGGGTTTAATGAAATTAAAACAAAAGCGCCCAAGAGTCGTGAAACATAGGTTAATGCGGGGCTTTTGAAGTATTTAAAGAAAAATGCACGGGCACTAGGAAAAGGGTATAAAGGGGTTTTGTGAAGAGATTAAGCAGGAAACAAAGGAAAAGGGAGCCATAAGGGTGCAATTGAAGTTTGAGTAAATATGGGTTTACACAAGGTTTAAGAAGAAAACAGGGATTAAGGGGTAATGAGGGAAAATAAGGAGAATGAAGGGGAAGAACAAATCCACTGCTACGAACCTCTTGAAAGCACAAGCAGCACTGCCAAACCTGCTTTTTGCCCATCAAATGCTGCAAACTGTAGCAGAGCTAACACCACCTATAAAACTTGAATGCCTAGAAAGAAATCTAACAAATAGATATGAATCATAATTTTCAAAGGTATTTAATAGTTGTTTCTTCAAACCAAAAAATATGTTAGCACTACTATTAATAATGACTAAATAATCAACACAATGTACAACTATTAAACGTTCGTCATTCACAATTAACACATATGAAGTATGATCCTATTCATACGGTTTGAAACCAACATCAAGGAAGAACATGTCAACATTCTCATACCAAGCCTTAAGGGATTGTTTTAAACTATATAAGGATTTCATCAATCATATAAAAGACTATCATCTTGTTCAAAGATAGGGGGTTGTTCCATATAGATCTCCTTAATGAGAGCACCATGTAAGGAGTCACTCTTGACAATAATCTTATGTACCTCCTATCAAAAATGAGTAATAAGTGAAAAACTAACCTTCATGTAAATCATCTTTGCAACAAATCAAAAGGTCTTAGTGTATTTGATACCTTCCTACTAATAATATCATTTTTACCCAATTGATCCCTATGATTCTAAGAACCACTTTTACATGCAAATATAGTAGTTTAAAACCATCACACTTTGCCACATTATTTACTCATAGTTAGGAAACCAAATTCCAAGCTTTACTCTTTATCAATGAATTGTATTCATTAGCCATAACATTCCACCATATATGTTAATCATGTGCATATAAAATGTATCACGATCATGTGCATCAAGAAAACATGCCATTAAAGCTTAATGCAACCAAATTTTTTCTATTCTCATCAACGAAGTATAATTTTCCTTCTGTATATATTTCCTCTAATAAATTCACAATGAGATTCCATAGTTAAATGAGTCCAATTCTTGTAGTACGTGTGAAGCTTGCTTACCAAAATTTAATTGCAGAGAAATAAGTTCCAAACATTCACCTCTAGGATGTGCTCTTGTGCCATCTAGGAAACCTTTGTATTCCTTCAAGTGAGCATGCTAAGCTAATTTAAAAGGCACATTATAATTAGGTAGTAGGGCACTTTAGTGAGGAGAAGACAGTAAAAATACTTCAAAAGTATTTCTCCTGGCCAAATCTTTGACAGTACATCCACTAGTATATCAAATCATGCACTACCCATGCCATTACTAAACTAGCCCTTAAGAAGCATGTGTTGTACTATCCTCTACATATCCCAAACAAGCCATGGGAGTTAGTCTCCATGAATTGCATGTTAGGTTTTCCCTCTCCACCAAGCATGATAACGATTGTGTGTTTGTGGTTGTCAATTGGTTCTCTAAGATGACCATTATATCACCATGCAAGAAGAGCGTCACAACTAAAGCCATTGTTAAACTCTTCTTTGACCATGTTTGGGTGCATTTTAGAATACCTTAGACCATTATTTCAAATAAGGACTATAGGTTCCTCAATAGGTTTTGGTCTATCCTATGGTCTTTGATGGATACCAAGTTGACCAAAATGATTACCTTTCAACCCCACATAGATGGACAAATGGAGGTGGTCAACAAAATGAATGTGCATATCTTGCGCATATGCAACTCCAAGCATATTTGCCCATGGGATGAAATCTTTCCATATGTTCAACATAGTTATAACATAGTTCGCCAAATCTCTATTGACCATAGTGCCTTTCGCTTGGGGTTCCAACCCTTGGCCATAATTGATGTAGCTTTGCCCATTGCACCTTTACTAATAAAGTCCAACCATGCTCAGTCCAAGACAAAAAAAAAAGTAGCCAAATTTGTTGAATAGCTCCAACATCTTTATCAACAAGTTCATAATTTCATATAAAATGCCAAAACAAAAAAATTAACCAAATTTATTGAATAACTCCAACATCTCCATCAACAAATTCATAATATCATGTAAAATGCCAAAGCAATTCATAATATCATATAGAATGCCAAAGCGAGTTCATGATATCATGCAAATTTCCAATACCAAATACAAGCGGTGACATAGCATGATATCATGCATAATGCAAATATGTCATAATACATTATGTTAGTGGAAAATGCCAATTTTCATATGTCATAATACTAATAAATTATGCATTTTTAGTAAATCACTACGTTATAATATTGAGTTTTTCCATGCTATTCATATAGTCCATGATGTTTATCTTCACCCTGAACAAACACGTCAAAGGTATGGAACTTTTACTCTAAAAGTTTTCAATCACGCCACTAAAATCTAAAAATTCCATGAAAACACCTTGGTGTTCGACAACGCGTCGTTGGTAGTCAGATACTCATCGCAACACACAAGATATTGATGTCAAATTAATTGGCCAAAACAAAAACTTAGTTTAGGTTACACGCCATGTCCAACTTATACATCACGTGCTGCATGTGCGTTAGTTGTCAAAAGCTTCATGTCACACTAAGCTTACAGCGTACATCTCTGCGTTAGTGTGACATCATCTCGTACATCTCTGCGTTTAGTGCGGTGTTGAGCTCAGTGCACAAAACAAAACAATGGTAAATATTATTTTCAACTCTATAGCAATATAAATGTCCTCTGATATGTGAGGGAAATAGTGCTCGCTTTTTGAGTAACAGCACGTAAACAAATGAATGGAGCATGAAAAGAGAAGGTGAGCGCTATTTCCCTACATGCGAAGGAAGCGTAAAAAAAAAGTGAACACTATTTCCCTTGTCAGAAATATTGCTATAAGGTTGGAAATAACATTTGCCCGAAAAATATGTTGCGTTCATTTATATTCCACCGATAATATAATTGAGATTAACAACTTCGATATTTTAATTAATTGTTTCGAAATAACATTTGCCCGAAAAATATGTTGCGTTCATTTATATTCCACCGATAATATAATTGAGATTAACAACTTCGATATTTTAATTAATTGTTTCGAGATTCGAATTTCCTGTTGATGTCACATGCAAGTCAATCCGCTGAAAAGAGGTTTTGTTTTTGTCGAGAAAAAAATTTCAATCCTCCAACTTTTTTTTCGATTGCACGTTTGATTTTAAAGCTAGTATAAAAGGCATTGTGTTTCACGTTATCGCGATTTTACATCTATATTTTGTGTTTTGATTGGTATGTTTTAGATGATGGTTTATTTATCAGCATAGAAAACACGTGATACACAAAGTTGTCCTTTAACACAAAGGCTAGAATATTATAGTTGAAAATATACGTATTTAATTATTATACATAAGAGAAAATGTTGTTGTGTTTTTTTTTTTTCCAAAGAAATTATAAATTTAAGGTATTTTTGTTATTATTGGATATATCAAATGTGTTATTCAGAGATTAACTTTTGTAGTTTAACGTTTAAAATTATTTTTTAATTAATTATTATTATTTTTTATTTTAATAATAGTGGTAATAATATTATGTTTATGTTTTTTTTTTACTTTATATTTTCATAACCTTATTCGTGAAAGTTATTAGCTATATTTGTTTAAATGTTAGAGAATTATAAAGTTATATATGAAGAATAATGAACTCTTAAAAAGGATTATGTTTATAAAGGACAATAAAGTACATGCCAGCCTAATTTCAAACATAAATGAATATGATACTCCATGATATATTAATTATGGCGAAATTTGGTCACCTTAAATCTGTTCAAATCTCTGACCTTTTTACTATAACTTATATAGTAATCTTTTACATTAAAATTAATATAATTTAAAAAATATATATATTATAATTATAATTAATATAATTTAAAAAATATATATATTATAATTATATATCAAGCTAAATTTTATACTTAATTAATATTATATTGAAATGAAATTTTAAAATATACATTAAAAAATGAAAATCAAAGAAAAAATATTTAAAAAGTCCAAAATAGAAACCAATGAAAATAACAATAAAGAAGACAAAAATAATGACTTTAACATTAAAAATATAAATTAATAACAAAATATATATTTTTCCTTATTTTATATATACTAATAAATATATATAAAAAAATAAAAAAGGCAAGATGAATGAATATACAAAGATTATTTATTTATAATAAAAAAAATATTATAAATAAATATTAATGAAATTCAAAGAATAAATCTATTTTTTTCTTATAATAATATCACCAAATTGGTGTATGAAACCCCCTTGTTTGTGGGACAAGGGACCCATCTTCAGGTAAGAAACACATGCTCTTAACCATTAGGCCCACTCAAACTGTATATTATTAAATAAACTAATAAAAATATAAACAATTTAACTAGAGTACGAGAATCAATGACAAAATCAATATAAATTATTATTTAATTATGATAATAAATAAATAAATGAAAATAATATAAATACAAATTTTATAAACCAGTCTGAACTTTAGATCTAACAAGTTCTCAGAGGAAGTGAAAACATTTTTTTAGTACAAAACTTGAGGAAAGATTTGCACCTCAAGAGTGACACTTATAGATTCAAAATTAAAATGGGTTCCAGTTGTCCAAAATCACACAAAATTTAATAAATATCTAAATAATATAATCATTTTATTTCCAGATTGATCAATTATCTTATTATATTAATAAGATAAAGACTATTAACAAATAAAATGATAATAATGAAATAAAAAAGTTCAATAAATAATTAATTAATTTGCATTTTAAAAAAATCACTCTTACCTGTAATAATATTTATTCAAAATCAATACAATTAATAACTTATTTTACAGTGTTTATAATATATTATTTATAAAATACAAATTAATAATTTTAAAATTATTATATTATTTATAAAATATAAATTAATGATTTTAAAAATAACTGGCACTTTACTCTTTTAATTAACACTTTTTATTAATGTACTGTACATTATTGCAACCTACTTTACCCTACTTCAATAGTAGGCTGAAAATATGTATATAATGTTATCTAAGTTAAATCAATATCTAGATAACATAGATTATATCCACACATTTAGTGTCTAAGTTAAAAACTTACGAAACATGTTTTGATTGTATAAAACAACATCATTCTACTTTACCTTAGTATTTCTAATATTTAAATTAAATGGAAAAAATTTCACGAACCCTTTCGCAAGTTGTTCATCTCTACCTTGCTTTGAAGATCGAAGTTTCGTTCTTTATTTACAAGTTTGTATAGTATTGAAGCAATTTTGTTAGACGTGTTGTCGTTTCCAGAGACAATCTTATATTGCTTACAAGGCCATTGCCTAGGCACATTTAGGTTCTGCGTGGCTCGTATGATTCTCAAGAAATTGGAGACACCGTCTATATTGTATATATTTAAAATAGAATGGATTGATTCATTCATCTAAAAGAGTGAGCCATGAATTTCTAATACTTCTTCACATGTTCAAATCGCAGATATATATGCATAAATAACAGAGGTCGAGTAGTTCAAGGACTTACAGTTTAATAAGTTTTTGCAGAGTAATGAAAGAGGATAAGGAGAATGAATAACTCATCACATAGATTTTAAAGCATCAATAATTTTCCCTGTAACACATAAATCTTGAAGCATTAAGGATTTCTACACTTATTTGAGTTACAGGTAGAAATAATGGACAAAGAGGAACTGAATGCTATGATTCATATAGCACAAATTTAAAGATATAATTTCAATAATCCATACAGGCACATGCATTAATGAGTCAATACAAATGAATCTGTGGGGAAGTATGAAATATTTCTAGCAGGTATGATTGCATGAATTCAGAGAAGAAACATGAACATAATGGGTTTTAACAGAGGGATAACATATTGTAATACTTGAAGGGGGAATCACCACCATTCCCTTGATATTCTAAAAGATCTGTATCTTAAAGTCGTATAGTCTGAAAATAACATATAGCCTTTTCTTTAGGATTTTTGAACCTTTTTGAAGTGTTGTTTCCCCCTATTTATCTGGAGAGGGGGAGCGTTGAACATTTATTACATCAAAATAGCTTTGGTTGAGTCTCAGCTGTTAGATTGACTAGCTGTCTTGGCCAAGGATGGCTCTGTGGCCCCAAAGCATTTCAAAATATTAATTGCCTCATTAAAGGGAAGCACATTATATGATAACAAATCAGTCAACAATCAAGTGAACAATGTTAACAAAATATCTTCATGCCCATCCCTATGATCGCCTCTACTTCAGGTTGTATTTTTCTCACAGTATGACCTCCTGTGTTGCTTAGCCAACTCCCGTCATTTCTACCTTTATTGCTTAAACCATTCATCCTTCAAAGCTGGGAGTGGGCACTATCAGTTTCATGCTACAGTACTAAAGCAGAGGACCCCTGAGTGGTACTTCGTCTTCCCTCTATATGGGTGCACCATGCTGGATAATCAATTCTTCTCGAGCTACCAAGTCCTTGTTTACTTCTATCAACGTTGAATATGGTTTCATGTCACAGAGGACCTTTCTGGATTAGCCCATGCTGGGTCTTTATAGCAGCGAGATGTTTACTCTAGAAGGTGCTGCAAAGCAACGATCTTTGATGCTCATTGGCCCCCTTTAGTTTAGCCTCTTTCTACATTTCTTCTCATACAACCAAGGGGTTGTTACCGGGTGCTTAGTCCCTGGGCGCTAGGGCCTTTGGCGGGAGAGAGTGTGAGGATGAGTGGTTTTTGGAGGGGGGCATGAGTGGTAAGTGGTAAGTGAGGGGGAGGGGTGCGAAATGATATGAGAGGGACACGTAGCAGCGGGGCCCAGCGGGGAAACCACTTTTTCGGACCCCCCCTCGCCGATAAAGGGAAACATGGCGAGGGGGGTCAAAAATGCCTAGGAGTCATTGATCTGGTGGAGTCAATCTGGGCCGCTCAGAGATGGGGGGTGTTTATTTGATGGCGGAGGAGGGACCCCGCGAAATTGATGACATCATCAATGCTAGGTGGCACCTCTTGAGTGGTGACATGTGTCACCCAGATACACCCCCATAGGGCCCCTGAAAATGTTGAAATTGCGTGCCACATGTCCTCCACACTTCCACATCATGTTGACGCCAATTGTCATGTGTATTCATTTGGACCAATGATATTATGCCACAAGGCCTCCCTGGAGGAGAGAGAAAAGGCGTGCATGCCTCTGGTTTTGCAACCGATTTCCTTTGTAAATCGGAATTGGCCCTCCCCTGTTGTTTTAACACTATCGGTGTGTTCCCCCAAAATTCCTTAAGAATGGCCCGTTGGACCTGTTGATTGCCAATATCGGAGCTCTGCCCCTTTGTACCATACTTTGAAATCCCGTCAATCATCGATTTTCCGATATCGAAGCTCTGACTTTTGTGATCGCTCCATCACAGGTTTGTTGTTTCCTCCCCCGCTGCTACTGCTAGGAAACTACGATTGCGATTTGTGATGAGCCTGACCCTTAGCCATTTTTCCTTTGTTTTCTAGCTTTGAAAGGGTATCTTCAATCTGCTCTAACTTTTGATCCAGGAGTCCATTTTTGGACTTCCACCTACCATTGGAAATGTTATTCCAGACACTATCCAGCGGGGAGGGTTCGATTTATCTTTGAGAGCTTCTGCGGCTTGGAAAATGGATGCAAACCTCTATGTTCTTTGCTACTCTTTGTACAACTGGAACTTTGTTTTCAAAAGGTGACAACATTGGCTCCACCTAGGGACTGTGCCTTGCTAGCAAGGTGTTTAGAACCTGCAAACTATGAACTTCTCGTTTGGGCATGGAGTCTTTTCTAAACAAACAATAATTTTGTGAAAGTGGAATTTTCAACATAAACTGGAATTTTCATATAACAATTACAATCACACACCGGTACTTACAATGAGTGTAAGACAGGAACCTCTAGTTTTGGAAATAGAGTTTGAGGAATTGACCATTTATCGGCAGTTCCAACAGATCAAACTTTCCGTGTTTTCCTTTGTCTTCTCCTCATACATCCCATCAGAGAACTAAATCTCCTAGTTGAAGAGGTCAATCCTTCGTCTCCTCGTCAAATAGGGATTTCATCTTTTGTCGGTAATTTGACAATTTTTCCCCCACTTGTTCTCAATTTTCATGAAGCTTGACCAGCTAATTTATCCTTTGTGTCAAGGCACTTGGCTCTTCCTCAGCTTCCTGTAGTAACTTTGCCACTGACATTGCTAATTGGATCGAGAAGACTGCAACCTTACCATACACCAGCTCAAAAGGTGATTTCCCCATGGATTGTTTAGGAGTTACTATGTTGGCCCATAGGGCAAACTTCAATTGGGAGTCTCGGTTCCTCTGATTCTCGATGATGGTCTTCTTTAGCACCCTCACCACGGTTTTGTTTGAGGACTCATCCAGGCCATTACCTTGAGGATAGTAGGTAGTGGAGTGCCCGATGATGATGTTGAATTTCTGACAGAAGCTGATGAATTTGGCATATTTGAAGACCTGAACACTATCATTGATAGTTTTGATAGGACAACCAAAGTGAGATAATGTGTTCTCCTCCATAAACTTGAGTACCACTGAGTTTGTAGCATTTCTGGTTGGGATGGCCTCTACCCACTTGGTGAAATAATCTGTGGTCATCAATATCCACTTGTGTTGGCCGTTGGACGACGGGTTTATTTCTCCTATGAAATCTAGTCCCCATTGTCTCAAAGATTCTTCCACATGTACTGGAATCAGGAGGAGAGGAGAAATATTTTGCCTCTTAGAAAACACTTGTCACTTCTGGCACAACCCAACATGGGAATGAACATTTCCAAAAAATGTAAGCCAGTAGAACCCTACCTTGAGGAATTTATGTGTTGTGGTCTTCCAGTTGTAGTGACCTCCACAAACTCCTCCGTGAAAATCCTCAATCACTTTATGGGTTTCGCCCTCTACCAAACATAGCAGCAATACTCCCACCAGGTCCTCCCAGTAGAGTAGACCATTGGATATGATATATTTTTGCACTTCCAATATCAAAGTTTAGTATTTAGATTTATTCAGCCCCAACGGGCACCTTAGGAATAAGAGATAATGAACGATGTTCTTATACTAGGGTGATCCCTCATATTTAGCATAGATCTTTTGCTCGGATGTTTTAATCCCATTCTAATGATCCTCTGGTCTATCATCCTAGTTTATCAAGTTTATCCCTAAAGCTTTGCAATTAGATTCGGATAAAACCTTGGCCAACCCCTGACCTTTTATGGGCTGAGTAGGATTTATGTCTAGCTCATATTCTTGTATATTTTCTATCCACCTTCCCCTTTTTCCTTCGTTGTCTCCTTGCACCAAGATGTCCTTGACTGTTGTCGTTGGGATAAATGTTATGATTTCTCATTGTAGCACATACATACGAAATGCCTTCAAAGCCTTGACTAGTGCATAGGCTTATTTCTCCAAGATGTTATATTTTAGCTCAATGTCCTTCAGGACTTGGTTGAAGAAGGCGATGGGCTGCTCATAACCATCCTTATTCTTCTGTAGCAGAACTGCAGCAATAGTATGCAGGGAAGAAAAAGAGAAGATGTAGAAAGGTGTTGAATAATCAGGGTTGACTAGTACCATGGCTTCAACCAAATCTTCTTTAATTATAATGAAATAATCTTGGGGTGTAGGGCTCCACTGGACTTCATTTTCCTTCTTAAGAAAGTCTGTAATACCCTTGACTAGTTCTGCATAGTTGGGTATGAACCTCCTCAAGAAATTTATTCTCCCCAAAAAGGCTTGGAATTCTTTCTTATTCCTGGGTAGAGGAATCTGAGTGATGGCTTCAACTTGCTTAGGATTGATCTTCACACCTTGTTGCACTACTATGTGTCCTAGTAGCTTCCCATCACTGAGGGAAAACTGAGATTTCTTAGGATTCAAAGAAAGACCATACCTGCTGCATTTATCAAAGGTGAGCTTCAAGTGGAGTATGTCCTCTTCATCAGTCTCAAAAAGACTGTGATATCATCTAAATAAACCACCACGAATTTGTCTTGCTCCCCTACAAAAGATATGTCCATAGCTCTTTGAAATGTGGCCCCTACATTAATAATATCGAAAGGAATGCGGGCATACATGAATATTCCCCACGAGGTGGTGAAAGCAATCTTCTTCTGATCATCATGGTGGACGACCACTTGGTTGTAGCCAGAGAACCCATCCATCATGGGTATTCTAACTAAGCCAACCACCTTCTGCAATATATAATCCATATTAGGCAGTGGTAGTTGACTTTTAGAAACACCCTATTTAGATTCAGAAAATCTACACATAGCCTTATTTCTTCTTTCTTTTTCCATACACGGACTAAATTAGAAACCCACTCAAAGTACCTTAAAGGCACTATGATATTTGCCTGTAGCAACTTTCACACTTGTTTTTCAATGGAGGGGAGAAAGAGTAGATTTATCTGCCTGAGTCTCTGCTTGCATGGTTTCATTCCACCCTTTAGAGGAATCTTATGTTTTATGATGTTAGTATCAAATTCTTTCAAATCTTCATTAGACCAAGCAAAAACATCCTTGTAGATTTTGAATAGATTTAAGTACCTTTGTTTGTATTTCAAGGCGATTCCTTTTAATAGCCTGATCATCTGGGGTTCCTCCTCTGAGCCGATATTGAAATATTCTACTTGATCGTCCATCTCTCGAGCCATTGGTTTGGAGGTTATGTCATCCTTATTAAAAATCATTTCCAGTAGGACTAGTCCACGAGGGATGGTATTCCCTTTCAGTTGCAGAATTTTGCACCCAAACACTGTGTCTTCGCATTACGTGGTTTCTTTCTCTCCTTCTTCTTCTTCTTGATCGATGATGGAGTTAGTGAACTCCCCAACAACTTCTATGAATCTTTTCACCTACTCATCGTCCTTGAACACCTGCCAATGCTTGACATTATCAAGTATAGAGGGCATGTATCTAACTTCTACCTCATACCCAAGGAGCATATTTTGAGGTGGCCTGAAACTACTTGTCGCTACAGCAAGGGAGTCCGCCATTATGTTTCCTTCTCTAGGTAGAAATTGGATATTAAAGGCGAGGAAGAAGTTATCAATTAAATCCCACACTTCATTCCGATAAGTCCTCAGTCTGGGGTGTTTGGCCTGGAACTGATTTCCGATCTTCCTTACGACCAGCTCAGAGTCTCCATAGACTGTTAGGCATTCAATATTCATATTCTTTGTCGTCTACAACCCAAGCAGAAATGCTTCATATTCCACCATGTTGTTGGTCGCCTCAAACTCCAACTTGAATGAGAGGGGTATCAGGCTTTCCTCAGGAGATACCAACAATACTCCCACTCCATTTCCCTCTTTGGAATTTTCTCTGTCAAAGTGTAATTGCCATACTTTGTTTTCATTTGCGTGCTGGTTTTCTAACTCCCTTTTTAGGTATACGGATGTTCCCTCTAAGATGGTCTAATCTTCTTCTAGGAACATGTAGGAGAGGTCGATTTCTTTCCCATGCACTGGGAAATTTTCTGAGCTTTTATCTAGGGTCATAATTTTTACAAACTTGGACTCTCTATACAACCTCCTTTGTTCGCCTTCAAAAGTGGGAATAGTGGCATAAGTCAGATCCAACTCGATAGAGCCCCCCAACTTGGAACGCAAAGATCCAGATAGAAGCATTCCAAACCGAGGAGGAATATCTGCCACCACTATGTCTATTACCATGCTCTTCACAGGGATTTGATCCAAGTTTACCACCAGATCTTTTATCATTCCTAAACATTCGACCCTCTTAGATTTAAAGGAGTATAGGTCCTTGTAGGGCCTAGTGATCTGTAAGCCAAGTTGTTCCATCACTACTAATGGCATGAGAGTGTGAGGCCCCAGAGTCCAACATGAAATTATGCAATAAAAGGTCATGGATTACCAAGGTCGCATATAAGGGTGCAATAGAAGGATCAAGTTCTTCCACATGCAGCCCAGAAACAAGCATTGGCCTCTCCTCTTGAAGGTTTAAACTGTCATGGGCTGGTGCTGAGGTAGATGGATGCATGAATTGAGATACTTGAGATTTATAAGTAGACTTCTTTAGAAGCTCTGTCAAAGGAATAAGAATATTTACCTTTTCAAGCTCCTTTTGAAGATTAAATGTAGGTTCTACTTTTTCTATACCTCCTCGCTCTACTTCTCCTTCCTTACCATTTGACCGTTTTTTGCAGAATAGGTGCCTCTTTTTCTGCATGTCCCTCGGAACTATTCCTTTCCTTATTTGCAGAGACTTTTATCTTGGAAGGGTCTAGATTCAACTTACCTTTCACTTTATCCTGTACTAGGGGAATAACTTGGGGAGCAGTTCCCTCTTGTTGTTTTGGTTCCCTTGAACTCTTTTTTGAAGACCTTAAATCATACTTTTGGTGTGGCTGCGCTTGCATGAAATCCACAAACTATTTACAATAATAATCAATATCCTCCTCATTTGTTGTTGCTTCTCTATCATTGTTGGTCTCCTGGTGAGCAATATTTTCATATTCTTCTTTAGAGAAAGAAGAATATAGGTTTCCTTGCATCTCATGTGTATCTGACGATTGTTCATCGGGATCATCTTCTAAATATAGAGGATGAGGGATCTGATCAAGTTGTTCCTTTCTTTCCCTTGGAAGTATTTGCAGTGGAGGCCTTCGATACTGTGGGTTATAACCCAGTTGTTGACTTAAGCATTCAGTTTTAAGAGACTCTTGTTCTCAAGTTCAAGTTTTCCAACCTTATGTGATAAACTCTTGATGAGTTTATCCAGTTCATCCCACTTTAGGTCTGGTGATTCTCTAGCTTGACCAGAGGAGGATGCCTCTTCTTTCCCTCTTTTATTTTCAGTAGGTTCCTTCTTTCCTCTTGACTTCCCGACTGAGGTGAAATTTTCTTCCACCTCAAGAGCATCGATTTGGAGTTCATCTAAAGTGAGGGACTTCCTTTCCCTTAGAGTAAAACCAAAGTTGGGTTCAAAGGCTCCCAAAAAATCTACTCGAGCAGCAACTGGAGGAGGCTTTATCTCACCCAGCAGGTTATTGTACTGCTTATTGAACCTTTTGATAAATTCTAAGATATCCTCATTTGGCTTCTTCCTTATAGAGTTAAACTCTATGAGGAGGTACTCATGGTTTCTATTTTCACCCCATTTTTGTGTGAAAGAGTTCTCAAGTTCCTCCCAGGTGGTGATGGAGGCATCGAGTAGGGCTTTAAACCATTTTCTGGCTTCTCCATCAAGGGATTGTACAAAAAATCTCCTGACCATATCCACTTGTTCTACATTAAGATTCTCAACAAAAGCACAGAACGTTTCGATGTGTCTCTGTGTAGTGTTATCATCCTCCCCATTGAACCTAGGCAAAAGCTATAGGTAGTCTTGGGGCATAGCACTTAGGGGCTGAGGTAAATTAAGAGGGGTATATCTATTTAGCAAAAAAACTGGAAGAGCCATCTGGATTAATGGAGGGGGATTGAGACTTGCATGAGGAACTTGAGCCAAAAACACAGTGGTTAGACTAAAAGTAGGGTATGTCAGGGTTTTAGGAGTAATTCCTAAGTAGTGAGTAACATTGGGTTGAGAGTGGGATGAGGAGACTTCAAAGACTAATGGGATGGTGGCACAGGTAGTAGGAGTTTTCTCCTTCCAGACTTTCCTGAAAATTAATTTTCCGGGGTCAGATACAAATGGGGCTTTCTGCTGAGAGGTATCTGAGCGAGTATGGGGCTTCCTAAAAGCCAGGATGATCAATGATAATGGGGGTTTTGGAATCGCCAAGGTGATATGGATGCAATTAGAACGCCTTTGCTAAACTATACAAAGAATGCTCAACTTGTCGTATCCCAAGGGAAAAATCCTTAAATACATTCCACGACAATGGTGTGAGAAGATGTTTTCGCTCCTAGAGACAGCCTCGGATTTCTTACAAGACCAGTGCCTCGACACATCTAGGTTTTGTGTGTCTCATATGATTCTCAAGAAATTGGAGACATCACCTATATTTTATATATGTATATATTTAAATAGAATGGATTGGTTCATTCATCTAAAAGAGTAAGCCATGAATTTTTGGTACTTCTTCACATGTACAAATCATAGACATATATGCATAAACAATAGAGGCCGAGTAGTTAAAGGACTTACAGTTTAATAAGATTTTGCAGAGTAATGAGAGAGGATAAGGAGAAGGAGTAACTCATCACATAGAGCTTAAAGCATCAAGAACTCTACCTTTATCACAAGTAATCCCCATCACTATGTTTTTCCCAACATTTAGCTTGGAATACATGTCCCATGACCTTGGTATTATTTTACCTTTATTAACTTTATTACATGGACTTTTAACCGAGGTTGTTACAGAACCCTCCCCCTTGGGGGTACATCATCCTCGGTGTTCAATGACACTTATAAACTAGAAAAACACATGCTTCCCATTGAGCTTTATAACACAGCTCAAGGTAACATTTACATCATGTCATACTACTGAAGACATAACCAACAGATCATGAAAATCATACCACTTATTGGAGATTTATAACATAGCTCGGTGTGATATATACATACATATGCATATATAGACATATCCAAAACACAACATCAAAACATATACCAAAAAACATTTGCTCAACCAATGAACAGGGAAGGATACATAGCGAACATTTGATCAACCATCTCCTATGTAGCTTCATGAGGCCCAAAGTGCTTCCACTACACTTTAACTTGCTCGATTCCAGAGCATGAGTATCTTTCGTTGTATAATGCACTAAGATTCTGGTTGGAATTCTCCTTTTGGCTCCATGTGCAATACAAACTAGTCAATCATATGATAATCATATTTCGCATACTTCTTAAGAAATGACACATGGAAAACATCATGGACTCTCATTGTCAGATGCAGTGTAAGTCGGTAGGCTACTGGTCCAATCCTCTCAAGGATCTTGAAAGTCTCGCAATACCGAGGTGCTAACTTAGAAAATGATACAATCCTCAAGGAGATATTCTTGTGCTTGATGTGTTAGTACACATGTTCCCAAACCTAAAACTCCTTAAACCCTCTATGTTTCTCTGCATAACTCTTCTTTCTATCCTATGTTGTATTTAAATTAAGCTTGATAACCTGCATTTCCTGTTCCAACTCTGCCAACATGTTCAGTCCTATCAATACCCTGTTCACTGGATCACTCCAACTTATAGGAGTATTACAACTTCGCCTATCCAGTGCTCAAATGGACTCATCCTCAAAGATTTGTAGTACCTGTTGTGTAATAAAACACAACTAGTGGTAGGTAATATTCCCACTTTCATTGTTGATGCATGACGTACATTCTCAACATGCCATCCAAAATATTGTTGACCCTCTTTGTCTATCCATTTGTTTGTACATGATAAGTTGTAATGAACTCCAACTCTATACCCAAACCTGCAAACAATTCTTTCTAGAACCTGGAAGTGAACTTGGCATCTCTGTTTAACACAATCTTTTTCAGAACACCATGCAACCTCACTATATCCCTAATGAAGACCCACCTCACTGGCTAAATTCGTAGACTTCATTGGAATGAAGTGTGCTACCTTTGTCAACTACAACCATAATAGAATCATGCTATCTAGATGTCCTCAGCAAACCTTTAATGAAGTCAATGGAAATGACCTCCCATCTCCACTCTAGAGTCAGAATTGGTTGTAATAACACACCTGGATGCTTACAATCTTCTTTTACCTGCTGACAATCCAAGCATCTAGCAAAAACGTTTGCCACCTGTTTCTTCAAGTTCGACCAATGGTAGAACTTATTAACTGCTCTCAATGTATTTTGAGATCTTGGATGACCTGAATATGGTCTAACATGAAATTCCTACAAGATAAGCTTCTTTAACTCATTATTGTCTAACACATAGATCATGTCCCTAAATATGACCAAACCATTTGTCATGAGCTAATAATCACATCCTATTCACCTGTACCATGTTGTTGTAACCTATGCTTAAGCTGCAAGTATTTTTCATCCTATTATCTTGCCTATAAGATCTAATCCAGTAAATTTGTTCCATATGGACTCATAAATATTATGTTATTTACTTGCGCTCTTATACTAAGAGCATCTGCAACCTCATTCTCCTTTCCCTTAATGTACTTTATCTCGAAGTCAAACTCATTGACCATAGCCAACCACCTAGCTTGCCTGGCATTCATATTAGGTTGGTTAAATAAGTATCTCAATCCACTATGATCACTCATCAAGATGAAGCTCCCGCTAATAATATAGTGTCTCCACATCTTTAATGCATGGATGATAGCTACCAACTCAAGATCATGTGTCACATAATTCTTCTCATCCTCATTAAATTTCCTTAATTCATAGAATACTGCCTGTCCTTCCCACATCAAAACCCCACCAAGTCCTCTCTTATAAGAATATGTACATACCACAAATGCTTTGTGTAGATATGCAATCTTTAGAACTCGAGAATTCGTAAGCAATTGCTTCAAATTCTCAAAACTCGTTGCATATTATTTTGTCCATTCAAATTTATTCCCTTTTCGCTGCAATGATGTAATCGGATAGGAATCGATGAGAATTTCATGATGAACCTCTTGTAATAATGTGTTATCCTCTTAAAATATCTAAACTCATCCACATTCCTAGTATTTTCCCATCCCATTATAGCTTTGGTATTTTTCGAATCCATTGCTATGTCTTCCTTGGATACTACATGCCCCAAATAATGTACCTTTGTCTGAAAGAAGTTGCATTTACCAAGTTTAGCATACAACTGATGCTCTCTTAGCAATCTCAATGTTGTTGTTAAGTGTTCAAGATGCTCTTCCTCACTGATAAAATATATCAATGTGTCATCAATGAATACTATTACAAACTTGTTCAGATAAGGATACAATACACTATTCATTAAACACATGAAAGTAGCTTGAACATTAGTCAAACCAAAAGCAACCACAACAAACTCATAATTCCCATACCTTGTCTGGAAAGCAATCTTGTAAATGGTCTCTTCTTTGACGTGTACTTGATGATATCCTAATCCTAGATCAATCTTCGAGAACACTACTACTCCCTTCAACTGATCAAACAAGTCATGAATCCGCAGTAAAGGGTACCTGTTTTTAATTGTCACCTTGTTCAATTGCTTGTAATCAATACATAACTTGAGAGTACCATCCTTCTTCTTCACAAACAATACGGGTGCATCCCAAGGTGACACACTTGGCCTTATGTATCCCTTTTCAACCATTTTCTTCAACTGCAACTTTATTTCTACTAACTCTGGAGTTCTCATCCTGTATGGTTCTAATGATCCTAGTGCTACCCCTAATACCAATTCAATAGAGAAATCCACTTCCCTGTGAGGCAGTAACTCTACAATATTTGTTGGAAACACATCCTGAAACTGTTGCAAAACTAGGTACCTACTCAAGACCTCAGCATCCTTAACATCCTTACCTTTGTCAATGGAAATATGAACTGCAAAAAAGACACATCCTTTCTTGCTAATGCGCTTTTCCTACATAGTCATAACCATTCTAACTAATGTTTCCTTCTTCTTACCCTGCAAGATTCTATGTTCTCCATTGTCTTCCAAACACTCAATAGCGTTATGATAGAAATCCACCCTATTCCTGTGAATGTACAACCAATCCATACCCAACAACATATTGTATGATCCCAACGGAAGCACATTTAGATGCATTGATGTAGACATACCATTCAGTTCAAATGCACAATATCTTACCCAATGATGAACTCTTTTTTTAGTACATGTAGCCAACTACAATAACCAATACTCTATATGCACTTCTTTATTCAGACCACACTTATCCACTAGGTCAAGACTGATATAACTATAGTTAGATACAGGGTCAATTAAAATATAAACAACTTGATCACAAAGCTTACCTTCCATCTCGATAATAGATGCTCGATGATCAACTTGCATGTTATCCAAAGATGCATAAATCCATTAAAGACTATGTCCACCATCCCCAACTATTTGTGCCTCCTGAGCACTGTAAATCTACATTCTACAACCCTGATGCTATAGACAAACTCTCTTGCAATGATCCTTTCCACAAGTCCAACATTGTAAAGGTTTCCTGCCATCACCATTTTTCTACTCCTCACACTGAAATCCATGTCCTATGTCATCTACATTGAACCTCTTGTGCGGTGTTGCATTCTCTTTGTCATTCATATCCTATGGTTTTCCTCTCTTATTAATCCACTTTCCCTTGTTCTTATCATTACCTTTCCAATCCTTCATAGTCTCGGACCTGCCCTTCGATTTCTCATAACAATGCTTCAAATTTCTGATGGCTTCCTCTAGCGATCTAGGCTCATCAAATTGAATCTTGTCTTTGAATGCTACCAGCAACCCACTTATGAATCTCTGAATATTTTCTTTCTCCTCCATAAGATAGGCCACATACCTCAATAAATCCAAGAACATGCTAGTATATTCCTCATCGGTCATAGATCCCATCTTAAGCTCGTAGAATTCCTTTGCCCTATCATCATAATATATATCAGATAGATACTTCTTCCTGAAAAGTCTCTCGAACTCACTTAGATTGAACTCATCTACCTGAATACATCTAAAATTCTTCACATCTTCCCACCAAATGTGTGCTTTACCTTTAATATTGAAAGTAGCTATCCTGGCTTTCATATTCTGTGAGTACTAATGTGTAGAAATTCCTTGTATATTCAAACTTCTTGTATAATTTTCTAAAACAAAAGACTTGAATCTACTCTACTCATTAGCGGAAACAATTAATCGATCAAGAAATCATTAAGCATTATACAAGAGAAATAATTCAATCAACACATTACACAATGATTTCCTAGGGAAAGTCATAGATAAAAACCCCTGCTATCTGTATATTGCATTAGTCATAAAATATGAGAAGATTACAATGCTTGGCTCAAGCCTGAGCAACCTTTGTATTATCTCTATCTATCTCACACCTTCTTAGACAAGATTAGGCCAATACTTAACCAAATTTTGGCTTGCCCAAGTCCCTATTTCCTTACGCTATTTCCTAGGGAATTAGCCCCTTATTAATTAGGGAAATTCTTCAATATAAATTGCACAATCCTCATAGGCCTTCCTCTGACTACATGCGCCACCTATATAATTCAAATGATTATAAAATTAGTAGCACACTGCCCTTAAATTCTAATATCAACTAGCTAACTCTCAGGTCTGACATGCATGAGTTATTTATGATATAATCATTAGTTAATTGGTTGAACACATGAAGTAGCACCCCACTATTTGACCTCCTACTAGTTCCTCCATCAATTGGAACTAGTTTAACTGACTTTAACTCGGTTAAACTGAATTAATTAATTACAACTCCACATAAACTCAATTACGGCTCCTATAAAGTAGGAGACACTCTACATGACTCAAGTTATACCCTCAACTTGAATTAACTGAGGCAACTAATTCAAATTAACTTAGTTAACTCGTACAAGTTGTCTTGTGATGTAGAATTACAATTTTGTTCCTAATTTAATTCAAGGAAAAAATTAAATTAGGATTTTCTTCTTGCATTTTCAACACTCCCTCTCAACAAACAAGGGATTAGCATATACCCCAATCAGTGTCATTTTCCTCTGTAGGAATCTACTCCAACAAAATGATTCTCCTCTGCACACAATCTCTTATATGGTGATACCGGATGTCGATATGGTTGGACCAATCATGAAAAAATAGATCCATAGAGAGTTTGATACAACTCTCATTGTCACAGTAAATCATTGTAGGATCCATCTATTGGCCAAATAACCCAACATGGATCTTCCTCATCCAGATAGCCTCACAAGATGCTTGACTAGTAGCCATGTACTCTGCTTCTGCCAAAATGAGTGCAATTGATCTCTGCTTCCTGCTGTACCAAGAAACTACTGTTGACCCAATACTAAGGATTCCCCTTGATGTGATCTTCTTGTTGGATGGACTCCCTGCATAATTTTCATCTATGAAGCCTTACAACTTCACTCCCTCTATCCGTATGTACCAAAGAACAAACTGAGTGGTGCCTTTAAGGTATCTCAACACATGTTTAGCTACCTTCCAATAGATTTTGGTTGGCTTAACCATTGCTTGACTAATCTGGTTAACTGAAAAACATATGTCTGGTCGTGTGTTCACCAAATATGTAAGTGAACTCACAAGCTGCCTATAAATAGTAGCCTCCACTACTTCACTTGAAGTAGAATCTTCCTTCCTCCAATTTCCTACTAGAGGAGTCTCCATGGGTTTGTTTCTCTCCATGTGGAACTTCTTCAGTATCTTGTTGGCATAATTTCCCTGAGAGAAAAACAATTCCTCATTTCCTTTCCATACTTCCAATACGAAGGAAATAATGCATGAGCACTAGGTCCTTCATCTTGAATTCTCTTTCAAGATCCCCTTTGCAAGATTTGACTAAATTGTCATCACCTGTTTGCATTTGCTTCACTTTTGATGAAGCCCAACCTGCTGAAATAACTGTCAATCCTAGTGTACCAAGCACAGGGTGCTTGTTTCAATCCATACAACGCTTGCTTGGTTCTACACACATGTGACTCTCTGTTGAAGGTCTAAAATCCTTCTGGATACTCAATGAACACCTCTTCTTCAATCACTCCATTGAGGAATGTTGCCTTCATATCCATCTAATGTATCTTCCATCCCATCTACACTGAAAGTGCTAGAATAGATCTGATTGAAGAGAACCTTGCTACTGGAGAAAAGGTCTCCTCATAATAAATTCCCTCCACCCGAGAGAACCCTATGGCCACAAATATGGCCTTGGGTTTCTTGACACTCCCATATGTTGCTTTCTTTACCTTGTAAAGCCATCTAGAACTCACAACTGACTTATCTACTTGTCTTGGGACCACTCCCAAACACTGTTTTCTGGTAATGGATTCATACTCCTCTACCATGGTGTCAACCCATACTGGTTGTTGCATTGCTTCCTCGAATGAGGATGGCTCAATCTCTACAATCTCACTCATCAGATCCATGTAGCCAGTGCACCGATTTGGTGACCTCCTTTGCCTGCGCTATGATGTAGGTGCTCCCACATTCTCTCTAGCATCATGCATCAATCTGTCAAATTTTGTGGTACGATTCCTTCCATCTCTGGAAGTCTCTACATGAGTGGATGCTTCCATTCCTTGCTCCTTTGCAAGTGGCTACTCCACATCATCTTGAGGTTCTTCCTTTGGAGCTAAAATCTCCTCATATACATGCAATTGAATCTCCCTCTCAAGGGAACATCTCATGGCCTTCTCTTCATCGAACTTCACATCTCTATGAATCACTATCATCCTGTGAGATGGAAGGTACACCCGATAGTTGTGAGGTGTATTAGTGTACTTGACAAATATGCTCAATTCAGTTGTTGGTTCTAGCTTTTTCCTTGCATCCTTGGTAACATGATAGTAAATTGATGAATCAAAGATCCTGAAGTCTGCCACATCTAGTTTCTTACCTGGAAAATATTATTTTGCATGCTTCAACCCACAAGTACAATGACAGGACCTGATCATGTAACATCGCTCGTGCAACTCCCAAAATACTTTTGTTATTCAATTCAGCCACTCCATTCTACTATGGGTTATGGGGTGCTATTAGCTCTCCTTGGATGCCTTCTGATGCACATAAGTTCTTGAAGTCATTTGACACATATTCTCCATCGTTATCGCTCTTAATAGCCTTCACTTTCCTGCCAGTGTCTTTCTCAACAAGTGCTTTAAATTCACAAAATTTATAGAATGTATGATCTTTCTTGTACATGAAGAAAATCCATATCTTACATGAGAAATCATCTACAAAGATTACATAATACCTGTGCTTGGCCGTGGAAGCTGTCAAGAACAATCCACACACATATGAGTCAACTATTTCAAGGATTTCTTGTGCTCAACTATCCTAATCATGAAAGGTGACTTTGCTGTACTTACACAATATATGCCCTTTGCATGTATCTCTCTTTTCTAGTGCACCTTGGGAAGTCTTTTAGAAATCTTTTGCATGATCTTCAAAGCTCCATGGTGAAGATGGACCAATCTTCTATCCCATAATTCACCAATGTCTTGGCTTTGCACCTTCTTTGCTTTTGTGCTCAATGCTGCATAATATTCTACATCCAATTTGTAGAGGTTCTTCATCCGAACCTCGATCCATTTCACTTGTACTCAGAACATGTGACAAAGGAAATCATTTCCTTAACTAAATATCACATCATAGCCATGGTCCTCCAACATAGAAAATGAAACTAAATTATTCTTCAGACTCGGAACATACAGGACATCTTTTAATGTGAGAGAATCAGATTCCCTCTAAAAGTAATAGTACCAATGCCGGTCGCACTATACCTTCCATCATCTCCCATCTCGATGTGCATTTGGAGCTCCCTCTCCTCCAAGTCACTAAAAAATTATTTATTTTCAGTCATATGGAATTAGGCTCCACTATCTAGATACCACACACTATCCATCACCGATGTCACCATGCAAGCAATGAGGGTTAAATCCAACACGAATTTTGAAGCAAGACCTTCACCTGCCACTCCTCCTAAGGGCTTATTTCTGACCTTCTTGTGTAGACACTCTGTGGAATAATGTCCTATCTCATGACAGTGAAAATATTTAATCTTCGATGAGTCCTTCTTGGCACCCTTACTGGAATTTCCTTTGGATAGGAATTTATTTCCTTTCCCTTTCTTTGCCCTTCCATATAAGGCACAATTATCCTCATCATCATGCTTGTATGAGGTTCCATCTCTGGTGCTTTGCCTTCTCTTCTTGCACCATGTTGGACCATAAATGCTCCCACCTTGGTAGATTCTCCCTCCCATTTACCAAATCCTGGTAGTTGTGCGAACTCTTAAGAAGGCCTAGAAGTTCTAGGATTACCAGATCATCTTCAAAAACTATAATATAGACACTCCCAAGTTCATCCTGACATTGGGTGAACCTACTCAAGTATTGTGGTATTGTGCCACCCTTCTCTATCTTGATCTTTTGAAGATTGTCCTTTAGTGTCAGCTTCCTATGGTCACTCTTGTTATGAAACAAGTCGATCAAGGCTTTCCACATTTCATATGGTGTATCCTTCCCATGGAGGTTCGAGACAATATGATCTCAAACTCCTTCTAGTATGACCCTTCTGACCTTTGCAACACATTTCTTCTACTCTGCCAGATCTTGGACATTTGTTGTTGGAGGCTTAGGAATATCATTTTATATGAATTCCTTCAACCTGTTGTCTTCCGAAACTGACTCCATCCTGTCCTTCCAAGCAATATAGTTTGAAATACCCTCAATGGTATATTCAAGTCTCAATTCATATAATTACATATTGCTATATTTGAAGAACGATAGTGCAAATTCGATTTCACCTGCAAAAGATAAACTCGTATTCTCCTCTTCTATAGAAATTCCTTGTAGATTCAAAATGCTTATGTAATTTCTAAGAGAAAAGACCTGAATCTACTCTACTCATCAGCGGAAATAATTAATTGATCGATAAATCACGAAGCATACAAGAGAAATAATCCAATCAACACATTACACAATAATTTCCTGGGGAAATCCACAACTGTAAAACCCTATTATATGTATATTGGATTAGTCGGGACATATGAGAATATTACAATGCTTTTCTCAAGCCTGAGCAACCTCTGCACTATCTCTATCTATCTCACAACTTCCTAGACATGCCTAGGAAAATACTTAACCAAATTTTGGCTTGCCCAAGTCCTTATTTCCTTGCAGTGTTTCCTAGGGAATTAGCCCCCGATTAATTCGGGAAATTCCTCAATATGAATTGCGCAATCATCATAGGCCTTCCTCCAACTGCATGCATGACCTGTACAATTCATATGATTATAAAACTGATAGTACATTTCCCTTGAACTCCAATCTCAACTGGGTAACTCCCAGATCTGACATGCATGAGTTATTTATGAGTGAATCATCAGTTAACTAGTTGAACACATGAAGCAACGCCCCACTGCCTGACCTCCTACTAGTTCCTCCATTAGTTGAAACTAGTTTAACTCATTTTAACTCAGTTAAACTGAATTAATTAATTAAAACTCAAAATAAACTCAACGAGGGCTCCTATAATGTAGGAGACACTCTACATGACTCAAGTTAGACCCTCAACTTGAATTAACGGAGCCAACTAAGTCAAATTAACTTAGTTAACTCATACAAGTTGTCATTTGATGTGGAATTACAATTTTATTCCTAATTTAATTCAATGACAAAATTAAATTAGGATTTTCTTGTTGCATTATCAACATCATATCAATCGCCAATCTGCCGATCCGTCAATCATATCCTGACCATTGATCCGCGACCTTTAATCCGACAGTTGACAGTCCATTTCGGGCTTTAATCCAATGGCTGGCAGTCCATTTCGAGCTTTAATCCGATGGTTGACAGTCCATTTCGGACTTACACGGGGATTAACCACCCGAAAAATCGGTTTCCTCTCCCCTCTATCGTGCCACACATCAGTCAATGTATGGAATCGGGTGGAGCCCATCCAGTACCACTTACTGCTTGAAGCCTGTCCGAAATACCACTTACTACCTTCCTTTCAGAACTCAAAAGGTTCTCTTGTTTTATTCATAAATCCATTGGGTCCGCTGAAAGCCTTTGCGCCTGTTTTAAGTCCTTCAACCTTAGTTTATTGTGATGCGATAAAGGAATGTGATGCGATGGGCTCTAAGGGATTTTATTTTTAAAAACACATTTTCCCTTAAGTCCCATTTATATAAGAATTTTCCTCCTTTTCAAAGGACAATGGCAATCTTCTTTCTGCGATAACTTCTTCATCTGAAGTCCATTTTAGCCCATTCAAGTTGCAGTAGATTCAGAATGAACATTTATATGCAATGGGACTATTTCCAGGAGCATCCTTGGACTTTCATTTTCCTATGTGAGGAACACTTTAGACTTAGAAGTCTATCCAAGATGCTTTTTGGATCACGCCTTCCCACTAAAGAACTTTTGGTCTCCAAAAGATTGATATACTGATCTGAACAGTAAATGAGAGTAACAACACCCTCTTCTTTCAGCCTCCATACACTTGCCTCTGCATGGTGCCTCTAAACCAAAGTCTCTAACCACTTTCCTTCCTATATGTGTTGGTCCCCCTTGGGAAGAACTGTCTTCCTTCTTGACTTCATGTAGAACTCCTGCTGAGATGGTCACAGAAGGTAGTTTGAACTTCTATGCCTTGATCATTGTTCCAAGGTGGCTCAAACAAATGTGAAGCTACATCTACTTCACAAAATTTTCATTTGTACCTGTTTGACAAGTTGTCAACAACAACAGAAATGCAGACAACAACTGGATGGACGAAACTCCTACTTCAACAAAAGAAACAGATTTCACATCTTCTAAACACCTCCATGTCTTACAATCTGCATACAAATGATGGACTAGATAACAAGCCCATAAAACATGTCATTAAAACAATTGACCCTTCAAGTTAAGCATGTAGAAAAAGACCTCTAGGACTCTTTTTCAAAAGATGAAACACTTCATCATTATCTCCATCTTGGAGACCAAATCAACTTTACTCAAGTCAATATTACATGCATGTTTAAAACAATGCAATCAACCCTGCAAGTTAATTACACATACACGTTCAAATACAAGGAAATCATCAACATCCATGTGTTCATGCACATCATTCTTATGCATGCATTTCATGCTTAAGCACACTGTACTTTCTAAGCTAAAATGAACATAATGTTGTAGCAACAAAGTGAGTCTCCTACTCAACTTTTTCCATTCACCTTCTTCGTAAAAACTTGCAACTTGCATTCCATTAACAAAGAAATTCAAATAGATGCATCAATAGACATGCAATCTTAATTGGATAAGAACTCTAACCATTTCTTACCAATCCATTTCAAAGGTCTTTCCTTTGTCTACACATCAGCATCAACATGTGAATCATCCTGAAACACATCATTCATGGAAACTTCCTTTCCATTTCTCCCATCTTAACTTTCCACCTTGTTCAACTTTCATGGAAGCATTGTTGGATTCAAAGTCCAACATTTTGCAGCAAGATGTCCTTGCTTATGGCAGTAAGTGCAACACATGTGCACCCTCTTGACAACATGATTTGCCTTGTCCAATGGACCTTTGGCTTCTTGATTCCTTTCCTTCAAAAGTTTCCTGCATGTGGCTATACTCTTCAACATTTAGAAACATTATGGTTATCCAAACCACAAAAGGAACATGCAATTATTTTCCCATATCTATGTGGAAATTTATCATGCTTTGAAAAATCAAAAGGAAAATGATTAGAACCATATTTATACTTTTCTCTTTCACCTTTGTTTCCTTCATGAGGAGGTGAATCAAATGAAGAAGTGGCTCCCTTTGGAACACAATCAATCTCTTCAAGGTTGTTAGAGTTTCCACAAATCTCTGGTTCAAGTGTGTGCTTCTGAACACCTGCATCCTGCAAATGATGTTTCAAGCTATTGCATTCTCCATGAATACAATCTTCACACTCTTGAGGTAGAAGACCTGAAATGAATCTCCTTCTTGGAACTATTTCAGTGGCCTTCATGGCACCTTTGGAACTTTCTCCATAAGACTGTCCATATCCAAGACCCAAATACTTAGGCCTTTCTTCAAATATTATTGGCTCAGCAATACCTTGTGCATGTTTGCCCAAGCACTTTCCTTCATAGCCCATCTTGTAAATTAGCTTGGAACCTATGTCTCTAGTATGTTTTTCAAAAGAACCAATATACGTATTCTTAGGAGAATTTGAAGACAAACTGGAATGGTTTACCTCTTCTTCAAGCTGATACTTGACTAAGGCTTCTTTGGCAACAAAGAGCTATGTCTCCAACTCATTCATCCTTTCTAGGTTCATATTTGCAATGTGAAGTTGCCTCTCCATTTCCTGCAATTTTTCAGAAAGCAACTACTTCTCTTCCTTCATGGAATTCAACTGCTCTCTAAGTATGCTGCTCTTCCTTCCATCCTCATACATTTCTCTTAGCATATCCATCATGGTGGACAAGTCTTGGTTCATGTCTTCATCAAAGAATCTTGTGATGAAGGAGGAATTTGAGGACTCACTTGTAGAAATTGTCATTAAGAAATGAGCAAAAGAATTTCAAACAAGATTAACAAAGAGATTATATAGCAACCTTTTGCAACAAACCTCTTCTGCTTCAAGGATTTCCTTGAGGTCCTTTCGGATAAGAAGAATGTCTTCAGCCCTTCTTCCTTCTTGTCCTTCCAAGACTGAGCTATCAATATCTTTCCCTTCACCTCTGCAAACTCAAACAATAGTTAGTCTGCAAACAAGCATACAATCAGTCAGACAATCAATCCTTGACTGCCCAAACACCTTTCACAAAAGAAATCTTTGCTCTGTCAATCAATCATTCTGATCTGATACCACTTGCTCTAGTATAACCAGCTTTGATATCACCTTCCTGAAGGTGGGGTTAATCAATCTTAGGCTCTGATACCACCTGATCTGAAAATGGGTCACTAAAGGCTTCTTGTCAGCTTACAAGAACCTCTCCCACTTCCAAAGCTTAAATATTCCCAAGACCTTATGATTAACCAATTGCTGAATTAAAAAGTGCTTTAAACCAGGTGTATGCTTGTGTTTGTTTTAAACTGTTTATGTGCTTTAAGTTGATTTGCTTAAACTGATATAAAAACATATAACAACAAATAAAAAAACAATTACAATGCAACAATAAGCAATCACACATAACAACAATATAATATGGAGTTCACCCTGATATCTTGGGCTACGTCTCCTTGAGCACTAATCAACTCGACTAGGCTCTTTAGGATTATGGTAATGCTTCTTTTACAAGTTCCACACTTAACTCCATTGGTTTACAACTAAACCTATGGGTTTAACATACCATCTTATCCCGCTGGCTGTCCTCACTCTCCAGACAGATCTAGGCTTCTCTGGACTAGACTCCTTCAATTAGCGCTTTGATCTATCTTACTCTAGCTTGCACCAACTCCCTCAAAATTCTCTCACTGTCTTTGGAATGCCTTCTTCTATCTTTAGCACACTTTGAACACTAGCAACAGCTTGATCATTTTGACCCTTTGATGTTATTCAACTTCACTACGGCTCCATGGCTCTTAGAAGTCTATTGTGAGCTCTCTGGCTCTGGCTCTAGCTCTTGGCTCTAGCTCTGGCTCTTGGCTCTGGCTCTGGCTCTGGCTCTAGCTCTTGGTTCTATGTCTAGGTTTGGCTCTCTGGCTCTTTCTGAGCTTCTCTCGGCCTCTACGTGCCTCTATAGTTTGCTCGACCTCCAAGCAACTCTCGGCAAATTTCTAGCAACCTTTTTCAGTCCTCCATCTCCCTCCTACAATTGTGCGCTCTGTGCCTTTGCAACATGTTGGTTACAGTCCTCCATCATGGAAAACCCGACTGTTCACCACAAGAATCCGTTTACAATGGAAAGGAATCGTTGGCATGGGGAAACTCAATCGTTTTGCCTTCCTCTGGCCGTGACATCGAAATAACAAAAATACACAGGAAAACGCCTACAAAACACATCATGGGCCTTTAGCCCAGACTTCAAATAATATAGAAACACATCGATAAACCCATCGGGTCCACCTTGTATTAGCATCTCACAATTGCTTAGGCGGGAGGTCAAAACCTCAATATACGGGAAATACAAAGAAAATCCGAATAAACTGGATCTAAAATTTTATGCATTCGCGCCTATAATTCCCATCGGGTGCACCCTTTATTGGCATACTGCAAGTCACAATCATAATCTGCATTGGCCCTAATATCAGGGGTTCGCTGATTGCTAATCTTCGATATCGCCGATCGACCCATCGGAACATCGGTGTATCGCTATCGGCCCCTCTCACATCGGCGCTATCATTGATCGCATATCGACATATCACAGTGCTACGGCCTGGGGGTTCTTTCCTTTGGTCATGTCGATTGTCAATCCGTCGATTTTCCGATCAGATCCTGACTGTTGATCTGCAACCTTTAATCCGATAGTTGACAGTCCATTTCGGGTGCATAACTTACACAGGGATGAACCGCCCGAAAAATCGGTTTCCTCTCTCCTTCGCCATGCCAAGCGTCAGTCAATGTATGGAATCGGGCGGAGCTTGTCCAATACCGCTTACTGCTTGAAGCCTACCCAAAATACCGCTTACTGCCTTCCTTTCGGAACTCAAAAGGTTCTCTTGTTTTATTCATAAATCCATGGGGTCCGTTGAAAGCCTTTGTGCCTGTTTTAAGTCCTTCAACCTTAGTTTATTGCGATGCGATAAAGGAATGTGATGCGATGGACTCTAAGGGATTTTATGCTTAAAATCACCTTTTCCCTTAAGTCCCATTTATATAAGAATTTGCTTCCTTTTCAAAGGACTATGGCAATCTTCTTTCTACGCGAGCTTCTTCATCTAAAGTCCATTTTAGCCCATTTAAGTTGCAGTAGATTCAGAATGAAAAGATCTATGCAATGGGACTATTTCCAGGAGCATCCTTCGAATTTCATTGTCCTCTGTGATGAACACTTTAGACTTAGAAGTCTATCCAAGATCCATTTTGGATCACAAACGCATGTGATATGTCAGAGATTCATTAAGTGAAGCCCCCGTGCATGAAATCTGAAGAACTTATTCATCCTAAGCAACCAAGCTTCGACATCATATGACTTCTTCATTTCTTCGTCAAATGTAGGTGCCTTTGGTTTCTTAAACCCTTATGGCAAGTACTGCTTCTCACTCCTCTTATACATATGGTAACGATGATTACCATGTTGTTTCTCTAAACCAGAACTAGGATAAAACCCATTATCACTACCCCTTTGGTGAGGTGTATCTAGAAATATTTAATCTATGACTATATCCTCTTTATCCATATTGTGTCCTACTCGAGACCTACTTACATATGCTCCATTTGTTCGTTACTCATGTCCATGACTGATCGTAAGCAGTCCCTGTCTTTGTAAATTTGATAAACTCTAAAAGATAACTACATTAACCTCTACTTTCTTCTTCTATTCTATGGAAATTCTCTCATGTGACTGAATGATTATTGAACCAAGTCATTCAGTGTTTTCAAGAAAGCCTGTCCCTCCATATCTGACTGCTATAGCTTGGCTCGAGTGCCCACTCTTGGCCCAGACTCTCCACCATCATAGGCTTGCCAATTTTCTTGCTGGGGTGAGCGAGGGACTTGAATGACCCTCTCTGGTCCGTTAGGCCCCTCCCATAGTGATTCTTCAGTCATTATCCGCCTTACAACTTCTAATCTCTGCTTTCTAACTTCTCAATGTGTCTGCTATGTAACATTAATACTCATCACCATGTTGCTCATCTGATTTGTAGGGAGAATCACATGAATTATAGTCAACCATCTTTCTTGTCATCTTTGATCCTCTACTTCCTACAAACGTACCATCTCAGATAAACCAAACATGAACATAATCCACATACCTCTGTGAAGTTTATGGGAGGCTATCACATTTACAAAGTTAATATAGATTAGCACGATACATGTATATATAGAAAATCATATCAATAAGCTGATATCATGCATGACAACACCACTGGATACAATAACCTCATGCACGAAAATTGTAACCATAACAATACATGCATAACAAACATATAGACATTGACATGCATGCATGACAAACACATTCTTCCCATCCAGTCCAAGTAGTGAACCATGCTCTGATACCATTTTATAATGCCCCCTCCCGTATCTACCCAATTTCACTGGGTTGTCAGGGTAAACATGAGAGGAAGAGCTACTAAGACATGACCTGAGCTCCAAGATTCACTTATGGAAGTGGGGCCAACAACTAAACATACCAAACATAAAATAACATCCTACAGGACTTACACGACTCTCAGATGCTATAAATACCACTCCCTATGCCCACTTCTTGAGCTAAATAGTTATTTCACTGACCTAGACTCCCAGTTGCATGGATAAGCTTGAATCCATGCAACTGTAGGCTCCTAGTCACATGAATAACCCTACAAGCTAGTGACTGTAATCCCAATTTCTCAGTTCTGAGCCTACAACCCTGAAATTTGAGCCACCCTTTTAGGGCTAGTTTCTAGACCACTGCCCAAAACTTGACGAGGCTTTCCAAAACAATAAATGACACAAAGACAAAGCCTTTACTTGACCTAACCAGGCCTAATGATGACAATTATTTCATCAAACATATTGAGAACATGTAATCTACAGGTCATGAATGCATATCTGAACGTAGGGATCTGATACTTATCTGAGAATCATCAAGAAGGTATAATTCCCTCCCATAATAGGTGCAATAACAGTTTTTATCTCATGCATTCATTAACCATTCATTAACTAATAAAATATATCAAGATCCATAGATAATACACATCATATGATCAACACATAACCAACAAATGAACAACATATAAACCATGATGGAACCACCATCGCAGCCAGATAATATCAAGTACAAGTATTCCTAAAAATACCATAGGAATATAGCTCTTATTAACATATTCAAAACCAATGAAGTTAGGGACTTCCACATACCATTCGACCATAGATTGGGATGAACCAAATCTTTCTTTTAGCCAATTACCCCCATGTCATATTCCAAGCATGAATGTGGGATCTTACGGGATAAACCAAACAAAACCAAACCATGGCTTCTAGAGACCAAACCACCTCAATGCTCAACCAGTGGTTCCACCTCACAATCATACATCACTAACCATAACCATATTGGCCTCTACGCAAACTATCCAGGGGTCTAGAGTGTTTTTTCCAACCTTAGTCTAGGACTAGTAACTCAACCCACAAATTCCGCAGGGCTCTAGAGCATTTGTCTAACCAAGGTTTGAGGACTAGTAACTCAACACACCAAGCGCTCTAGAGTGTTTGTCCAACTAAGGCTCTAAGACTAGTAACTCAACCCAAGTTGTTCTAGAGCTTCAAGAGTGTTTTTCCAACCAAGGCTCCGGGAACTAGTAGCTCAACCCACAACCATAAGGAACATGAACACCAAGCATAAAACAAAAAAGGAAAATCCAAACCACCATGGCTATCCAAGAAATGGCAAGGCTGTTAGGATATTCCGACACATAGGAAATAGTTAAGTATAACTTGGTCTAGTATAGAGTTAGGTAAAGTGTGTTTCTTTACTATGTACATTTTGTAACTTACAATCCAACGGTCACGATATGTAGTGATTCGACGGTTCATTCTCTCCTCGGTATTACCAACACTTGATCCGTGGCTTAACACCCGATTGGTCCATGATCTCTATTTAAAGAGCATGGAGGGTCATTTGTAGGGTAACCATCCATGAGAGAATCTTATGTAAATTTTCATTCTTTTATTAATAAATTGCGTGAAGTGGCTGCGTTGGCTCAGGCCGTGGACTGTTTCCCTCTTTGAGGGTTTTAACCACGTCAAAAATACTGGTGTATTGATCTCTGATCTGTTTGTGAGCGGTGTCCTTTGGTGTTCTGTCTAAGGAAATTACCCTGTAAATCCCTACATGGTATCAGAGCTATTTGAGGGTCGCGTCCATTGGTGATCCAAATCTGAAGCCGGTAGAACTGCATCCGATTGTGGTTTCCTAGATATATTGTTTTTGACTACTTTCGGGCCGAGAGGACTGCTCTATTGTGTTAGGAGCATCTATTCTAGTGAGGAATCCCTTTCGTTTCACACGAAAAGGTTTCCAGTAGCCCTAGCTACATCATTTTTAAGATCTGGAGGTATACAGTGTTTATTTGCAGTTTACAGTTATTTTCTCTCTATTTATTTCGGTTTATTTAGCTTTTTATTTTTTTTATTACCGGATCTATACCTTTCATTTTTGTGTATGCTCTTTGCCCCATGACTCTATGCGATCTGGGCAAATTAGAAACAGAAAGGAAGGATTTTTCTCATGCATATGCTCTTTTCCGCTGTGCCTTAGTGTGATCTCTGAAAATCAGAAACATTGAGGAAAATATTTAGTTTCCGGTGAAAGCTAACTTCAAGCCGTAAGGTCCGTTTTTTTTGTATGTCCGTGTTTGGTTTTGTGTTTTTTGTTTTGTAGGGAAAAGAGCTTTCTCAAAGTAAGCACGCAGGCCAAAGCTTCAGTGACCAAAAAAAAAAAAACCTTCCTCTTTTCCAAAAATTACTAAACCTTTAATTTAGCTCACTTGGTCCAAAGCTACTTTATGAGAGTAGAGGTCTTGAGTTCAAGTCTTCTTTTTGTTGAGCTAATTAGATTAAGTTTGGAAAGGGGGCTGATTTTTTTATAACATTATCATTCATTTCCGCACATTCCCACACTTCGTCGGCATCTTCATCAAATTTTCTTCAAAAAGCCATAACTTCTTCATCCGGAAGTCGTTTTCAGAGCCGTTTTTTTTTAACCAACCTAATTTTTTGAGATCTTTCCATTGGAGCACTTAGTTTCAGCATCTATAGCTTCAGTTTCTGTTAAAATGGAAATTCCATGCCAAGTTATTCTTGACAGCACCAACTACTTCCAATGGTGGTCCTACATTGTGGATTTACTTAGAAGTAAAGGTCTCTACAGAATAGCCTCAGGCCAAGAAACCAAACCGAAAGATGAAGATAAGGCAGCTAAATGGGAAAATAGGAAATATCAAGCACGAGGGTTGATAGGGATGTCCATTTCTCCAGATCTTAGATTGTAGAACTTGATACTCCTGAGGAAGCAATGAAACAGATCACTAAAGTTTTTGGAATTAAAAATGAACTTAAAGCCCATCAACTCGAAAATGAGTTTCTTACATTGGACCCCAATAATTTTTCTTGCATTGAAGATTTTTTGTCCAAATTCAAGACCCTTAGACTTCTCTTGGAAGGTGTTAAGGTTAAGAAAGAAGATAGTAACCTTATATATTCCATTCTTACTAAGTTGGGACCAGCCTATTCTGTGTTTGTTTCCATATTCCATTCTACAAGAGAAGCCTTCATTTCTCAAGGACAAGCCTACAAGTCCCCTTCCTTTGATTCCTTCTGTGATTCTTTAATAAGAGAACAAGAAAAACTCTTACACCTTGGTCTTCTTAATCTTGGAAACTCTTCTAAGAAAGCATTAGCCTCCTAGTAGCAAACAAATTCAAAGAATCCTAAGAAGTTGTATCCTAAAAGGAATGGTCCTAAACCAAACAAGGGTCCTAAGCAATTTCAGCCTCAAAATGAAAAATCATTTCAACAAAATGATAAGACAAATAAAAACAAAGGGAAGAAGACTGATAGACATTGCAACTTTTGTAATCGAGATGGCCACTTAGAATCCAAATGCTTTAAGAAGATGGAAGCCTTGGAAGCAGCAATGAAGAAGCATAACATCCATTTGGAGCACTCTTCAACTTCAACTTCATCTTCAGGAATAGCACTTTCTGCATGTGGTTGTCAAGCATCTCGGTCTGGCTATGCACTAAATGTATCTTCTTCTTCTCATTCTCATGAGTGGCTCATTGATTCTGGAGCTTCTTATCACATGGCCAAAAACACAGCCATGTTTTCTTCTTTAAATGATTGTAACACCAAAAATATATATGTTGGTGATGATAGATCTCTTAGTGTTGTAGGGACTGGAACTATTCATATAGACAATGGTCAATTTAATGATGTATTATGTGTTCCAACCTTATCCTGCAACCTTCTATCTATATATCAGATAACTCATTCAGGTGAAAGTAAAATCGTTGAATTTTCACCTCACGATGTTGTAATTAAGGACCTAAGAGATCCTAGACAGATTTTAGTTACTAGCATTGCTGATGATTCTACAAGGTTGTATAAGTATCACAACTTTGGTTCATCAAATCTTCCCTCAGTATTTGTTGCTCATAACGATGAAGTGAGCAAACTTTGGCATGAGCGATTTGGTCACTTAAACTATCGCTCTCTTCAGAATCTATGTAAAGAAAATATGGTGACAGGTCTTCCAATGGTATCTTGCAGAGATGGTGTTTGTTTCGGATGTGTACTCAGAAAACATCATCGGGATAGTTTTGAAAAATGTGCCTCTTGGCACGCCTCAACCCCTTTACAGCTTGTGCATAGTGATTTATGTGGTCCACTTCCAGTTGTTTCATTCTCTGGCTACAAGTATTTCTTAACTTTCATTGATGATTTCTCCAGACGCACTTGTGCATACTTCTTAAAACTCAAGAGTGAAGTATTTAACATGTTCTTGGTCTTTAAGGTCTTTGTTGAAAAACAATCTGGACATCAAATTCTTAAGCTAAGATATGATAATGGCGGAGAATATGTTAACAACAAATTCATCAACTTTTGCACTGAGAATGGAATTCAAATGCAACATACTGTTCCATATACTCCACAACAAAATGGTGTAGCTGAAAGGAAGAATCGCACCTTAAAGGAAATGGCTAATTGTATGCTTCAATCTAAAGGACTTGGTCTTAAATTTTGCGCAGAAGCAATTAACTATGCAAATTACATAATAAATCGCACTCCTACTAAGGTTTTAAAGAATATCACTCTAGAAGAAGCATGGAGCTCAATTAAACCAGATGTAAGTCACTTTCGTGTTTTTGGAAGTGAAGCATGGGCTCATATTCCAGATGAGAAGCATAAAGCTTTAGAACCTAAGAGTGAAAAATGTATTTTTCTTGGATATTCTGAAGATGTCAAAGGATATAGACTTATTCCACTTAAGTCCAAAAATGTTATCATTAGAAGAGATGTAAAGTTTGCTGAGAATATATCGGCCTACAAGCCTAGTTCGGCGGATGTGCCACCTCTCCCTATCTCTTCTATTTTTGAAAATATTTCTTCTTCAGATGATGAAAGCGAGGATGACAATCCTCCCCCACCTTCTCAGGATCCTCCTTCAGCTCCTCAGCTTCCAAAATGGGTCCGTGCTACTCGGGATGCAGCAGGTGATCTTGCCAGTGATCCTACAGATCAGCGACGTACACATTCTCAGTTTGATAGAGCCTCTTCTTTACTGGCTCAAGCTTCAGTGAATTATGATCTTGAAACCTTTGCAGAAGCTTCAGGCCATCCAGATTGGGAAGCAGCTATGAATGAAGAATATCATTCATTATTGGCAAATGATACATGGGATCTTGTTCCTCTACCAAAGGGAAGAAAACTTGTTAGATGCAAATGGGTTTACAGAACCAAGTATGGACCAGATGGGAAAGTTGATAAACATAAAGCTCATCTTGTTGCTAAGGGTTTTTCACAAGTTGAAGGCATTGACTACACTGAAACCTTCTCCCCTGTTGCCAAAATGAACTCTATCCGCCTTGTTCTTTCCCTTGCTGCCTCTTTCAAATGGGAAGTCCATCAGATGGATGTTAAATCTGCCTTCTTGCATGGGGACTTGCATGAAGAAATCTATATGGAACAACCTATTGGCTTTATACAAATAGACTCCAGCATTGTATGTCGGCTTAAGAAATCCCTTTACGATCTCAAGCAAGCTCCTCGAGCTTGGTATGCCAAAATGGATAACTTTCTTTTAGAAAATGGCTTTCTAGGTGTCATTCTGACAATACTGTCTACACCAAGAAAGTGGGCAAATCCCTTATCATTCTTGTTCTTTATGTTGATGATCTTATCCTGACTGGTAGTGATCCCAACCTTATAAACCATGTGAAGCCTAGCCTTAAAAGGAAGTTTGAAATGACAGACTTAGGACACTTACATTATTTTCTTGGTCTTCAAGTCTTGCAATCCAAGGAAGGTATTTCCCTTTCCCAGTCCAAGTATGCCGGTGATATTCTACACCATTTTCACATGGAAGACTGTAAGCCAGCCCCTTCTCCCTTTTAGTTTGGAGTCAAACTTTCAGTCACTTGTACTTCTCCTGAAGTTGATGCTACCTTATACCGTCAACTTGTAGGAAAACTTTTGTATCTAACCCATACGCGTCCTGACCTTTCCTTTGCTGTTGGCCTTGTTGCTCAGTTTATGCAAAACCCACATGAAAGCCATTGGAAAGCTGCTAAAAGAATACTTCGTTATGTTCAAGGTACAGTTCAGTTTGGGATTCATTACAGTGCCGAAGCAGCTCCTCTATTGGTTGGTTTCACTGATTCCAATTGGGCTGGTGACCCTGATGATTGGTAGTCTACTGCAGGTTATGTGTTCACTCTTGGTTCAGGACCTATTACATGGGCTTGCAAGAAACAAGGTGCCATTTCTCTTTCTTCAGCAGAAGCAGAGTATCGTGGTGCCATAGAAGCTAGTAAGGAAGCCTTGTGGCTTCGTCAGATCCTGTCAGAGTTTTGCTTTCAGCAGCAGCATCCGACTACACTTTGGTGTGATAATCAAAGTTCCATTCAACTATGCAAAGATCTAGTCCAACATCAGCACAACAAACACATTGAACTGCACATGCACTTCATCGGAAAGCTTATTCATGACAATGTTCTTGAAGTGCAATATTGTTCAACAGATGATCAAGTTGCAGACATCTTTACAAAGGCTCTCACAAAGGCAAAGTTTACTAAACTTCGATTTATGGTTGGAGTTCAGGAAGTTGTCACTAGGGGGGATAGGCTCTAGTGCCTCCTTCCTTCTCCTATTGTGTCATATTTGTAAATCCTTCAATCCTATCCCAAGTTGTTCTTAAGGGGGGATGTTAGGATATTCCGACACATAGGAAATAATTAAGTATAACTTGGTCTAGTATAGAGTTAGGTAAAGTGTGTTTCTTTACTATGTACATTTTGTAACTTACAATCCGACGGTCACAATATGTAATGATCCGACGGTTCATTCTCTCCTCGGTATTACCGACACTTGATCCATGGCTTAACACCCGATTGGTCCATGATCTCTATTTAAAGAGCATGGAGGGTCATTTGTAGGGTAACCGTCCATGAGAGAAGCTTATGTAAATTTTCATTCTTTTATTAATAAATTGCCTGAAGTGGTCGCGTTGGCTCAGGCCGTGGATTGTTTCCCTCTTTGAGGGTTTTAACCACGTCAAAAATACTGGTGTATTGATCTCTGATCTGTTTGTGAGCGGTGTCCTTTGGTGTTCTATCTGAGGAACTTACCATGTAAATTCCCACAAAGGCTAGGAAAAACCACTGTCAATCTAGGCAATCTTCCATGTCAATGATAATCATGACCAAATAACCACATGCATATACCATTCATGCCAAAACTAGCAAGGATATCATACATGCAACTCAGTACCTGCAAAGCAATTCGACTATAGTTGTTGATCCCGTTGTCCCCTTACACTTTCCTATTTTCCTTTACCTTCTTTATCCAAATCCAAAGTATGCCACAATGCTCCAAGAGAACTCTAACTATGCATGAGTGAAAGAGAGAGAATATAAGAGAGCTCCAAAGCTAAAACCGACAAAAAGCCATGAACTGGTCCTCAGAAGTGTTTTTATCATTGAGGTCCCTATTTTCTTCATTTCCCTTTTTTATGTGACCTTTTACCTTCATTTTCTCTTATTTTCCATTATTTCATAAATAAAATGCCAATTAATGCCACTTTTCCTTTTCCAATACCTTTGCCAATGCCTTTGCTAATATACTTAGTTGTCTATTAATCATAAGTGATCCCTATCATATTTTTTTGCCCAACATTCATCTTGGAATACATGTCTCGTGACCTTGGCCTTATTTTTCCTTTATTAACTTTATTGCATGGATTTTTAACTAGGGTTGTTACAATCTTTCAAAGAGGAGATCGAGTAGTAGTGTCTATATTGTAGCATCGACTTGTGGAAGAAGGAAAAGTTCTTCTCCCCCTCTTTCAACCACTGAACCTGAGCTTCTTGCTTCCAAATTATTTCATCTTGTTGCCTACATTCCTCCAGGTCTCTTAAAGTTTCTACCTCATTCTTAATTAACTCTTATGAGTGCCCATTTAAAATAACCTCTTGTTATATATTTAACATTTTGATCTTTAGTTTTGTTTTCTCCTCCACGATGTCCATAAATATTTCTTTATTCCACCCCTTTAATTTCCATTTAATATATTTTAGTTTTTTTTTTTATAGAGAAAACATTGTTGTGCCTCTTATACTATTTGTTTCCTCCCACCAATTTTCAATGTTTAGTAACAACTCTGGGTGTTTGAGCTAGGATTTTTCGAACCTGAATGGCCAATGACACCGATGCTCCTTTAGATCTAAATTTAGGCTGATGACCCAATTATTTGAGCCATGGCTAGGGAATATAGAGGCCTTTATGAATATATCCTGGCCTAAAAGGATTTTGGTTACGGAGTATCTATCTGGATTTGAAGCAATTTGATGTTCTCCACCCAATCCATTATTCTAGGTAAAAACACCATTTGTCGTGTCCACTTCAATAAGCCAAAGGTATTATGTTGTTTCTTGGAACACCTTGGCTTCCACTTCCAATATCAGGATACCCCCTTTCTTTTCGTCCAATGATTTAATTAAATTAAAATCTCCCTCAATTATCTATGGGGCTTGAGAGATTAATATGTCAGTCAGAGCCATTAAATGAATGAATCAGTTCTTATCTGGTGGGAAATTTGAGCCATATACATTTGAAATAAAACGTTTTTCTCCCAATTCTACAAATTGAATATGAATAAGTATAATTTGGAAGGTTGAAAACATATTTAATACTTTGACTTCTTGTTCATACCACAAGATCGTTAGTCCCCCAGAGTGGCCCTGGACATCTAGTGCTACGTCCTACCTTTATCTTCTCCAAAATTTTATAATGATGGATAGGGATTCCCCTAATATTTTGGTCTCCTGGGTCATTAGTATGCATGGCTTATCCTCAACCCAGTTTATCTTAAAAATTCTTTGATTACCTTGGTTTTTCAAGCCCCTCGTGTTCCATAAGAGGATCTTCATATGTTGGGTTTAGGGGAGCCACAAAATGCCTCCATGATGACCTTTAATCTCCTCGAGTTTACCAAATTCTCCTATCTCATCAAACATTTATATTTTTTTTATAGCCTTGCTTCTCCATCTCTTTGTGTGTTTTCCTTGCTTCGTTCGGTGTTTGTGAATGAAGATCCACTGATCCATAGCATAAGCCTATTTTGGTAGCTAATTTTTTTTATTTAAGATAAAATCAACCTACCATGGATACTTACTGGTCACGAAGGGTAAAAGGATTCTTGCCTTACCAATCTTCTACCATAGTTGGAAAGTTCAAAGTGTCCAAATCTATTTCCATTTCCTTGAATTGTTTCGGGTTTCCTTCCATGTCCTCCAAATATGTAGTTCAATCGGTTGATACATTAGATGGTTAAAGGGGCTTCAACATGCATGGGAGTCGATGGTCCTGGGGTTGCCTTAGACAGGGAGGGAAGGGTTGATTTCTGTGCTAAAGTTTCAAAATTGTCTGCATCGCTTACTATCATCGATTTCCTAAAGGGATATGACATCTCTTGCATCACCACTTGTTCTGATTGTGCGACTGTATGATTTTCTATGTTGTTTGGTTCAGCTAATGCTCTAAAACAGTTCTCCAACCTCACCTTCTTTTCTATTGCACTTTAAATCTAGGGAGCTTTCTTGTTGCTTCTTCTTCCTCGATCTCCCACCATGAAGCCTTCTGCATCCTATAGCACTGCTTTTTCCATGGCATTGGTTTTCTTGTTTATTGGACAATCTTGACACAAATGACCATGTTCATGACACCTTCTACACCTAAACAGAATGTGCTCATATTCAATTTATTACTTCCATTACTTATCCTAGAAGTATATGTCAATGGATTCTGAGAAAGGCTCAAAGATGTTCATGTATATGCATATCTGAGCGTATGAAGTGTACTGACCCTACTTGGTAGCTTCATATGCCTTCAAAAATTGACCCAGGACATTTCCAATTCTCGATAATGTTTCTTCCTCCCAAAATTCTCATGGCATAGAGTACATATTGATCCATACCTATGCTAATATGAAATCTTATTTGTCATGAATAAATCTCTCCAACCACCATCAAAGGTATAAACCTACAGAATTGAAGAAATAAGGTATGTTCTTGAAGACTCTATTTCCATCTTCTAGTTTTGCAAAAAATTATAGCAAAAAACCTTTTGCGCCAATCTCTAGCTTGAGTTGAACCTTGGGTTTCCATTCTACGTTAATTCATTGGGATATAGCTCTTTCTGATGGCCAGATCCCTGAAATTTTTCGAGTGAGTGCATACTCTTGCATGTATTGAATGAATTCACCAAACACATTGGAACAGACTTCGTAACTAGGTGTAACACATCCATATATAAAACAATATATATATATATAAATAAAAATTATTGTGATAGTAAATAAATCTTTAGGAATTCTACCTACTTACCACCAAAACTTACCTTATTACTCAACATTGTTAATCTATTTATGATTTTCGGCAAACATTTAAGAATGACATGAATTAAAACCTTAGAACCTGTAATTCATATGATCTTCATATACGATGGGACAACTCATATATGCGAAGGTGGTCAATCCTTTAATGCGCTTGTTGCAATTTATTTAACTATCAGTACATTTGGTTACACCTTAGATTTCATATGCTCGAGGCTTCGCCATATATCGGTGCTATATTAAAGGCCTTGGTTGTCCTGGCCTAGGTAGCGTACTGTTACACACCATGTGACCTGCTTGCAGCATTTACCTTGGGATTGGCTTCCCTCATCAACGGTTCTGATTGCTCGAAGTGATCATCCGGTCCTCGAGGGTTTTGACATTTACCCTTTGGTGGTTTTGGTCTTGTTTATTGTTGTGCTTCTTTGCAAGCCTGTTGGGCTTCGACTCTGCTCTTTTATGCTAATTGGGAACCTATTTTGATGGATCTCATTTCCTGATGTGAGCGCCTGCCTATTCCATGGCTCTGCTGCTCAACTCCTGGTATGCTTCTAGTTTTACTGGTCAATTGCCTTCAGCGCTCGAGCGAGCAGGAGTTCAACTTCGGCATCAAGGTGTTCTAGGCGTTTAAATGACAATAATATTTCATTTACAATTAGTTTATCTAGCTATATTACATAATCTTGTGTATATGTCTAAGTTATTGCTAATCCCTGTTTTTCTTCCTGTCTATGTCTTTGCCAATTCTCCTTCCATGTCTCGCAACCCTTAGAGGATATTAGGGCTAAGACTCCATTTCAGGGCTCATCCTCTTCGAGGAAGAACCCACCAAATACCGGGTATTTAAATGATTAAGCTATCTCATATTTAGGGCTTCTATGGCTAGAATGTTGACTTATTATATGGCTTTTTCTTTTGTATTAATAGTTTGTATGTTTTTACTCTCAACTTATGGAAGCCGAAGTTCCATCGTGATATTGGCTTTGTATATAAATTTAAAATGGCCCGGCCATTGCTTGTAGTCCTGGTTCGTTCTTTTACACAATTTTCGCGTACTGGAGTTTACATAAAATAATGTATTTGATTTATGTCATTCTCATTCCTTTATCGAGACTCTCTGTTATATCTAGTCTGGTATTATGGACATTTAAAGGAAATCATATGTAATTATTTGATGTGTTATTGAATGATGATAATTGTCGTGGTTGTTCGGTCTTTCTCTTTAAAAGCATAACTCTGTTTTAATCTCAGATTATATGGTTTTTCCTTCTTCTTTTATCTAGCATTTATATGGTTTATAACGACGTTGTATCTATTCTGGCTATGGCTCAGGGTACCTGGAATATTTGGCTTTTAGATATTTTTCCTTTAGTTTTTTAGCATTTATGTACTAAGCCCCACTAATCTTTTGTGGGTATTCTGTCCACATGGAATCCCTCAGGGAGTGCCGGACTAAATCGACATTCCTGCTAATTCCTCTGGCGTTCAGATTTGTGGGAGTCAGGGAGACAACTAGGGTTTTAAATTTGAAAATTTGTTTTATTGCATGAAGCTTGTTCAAATATTTCCCAATGTTATTTTTGTTTATTGTTTGTATTTAGGTGCTAAACCTTGTAGGATTTCTTTTATTTCTTTTAGGAACAAAATATTTACTCCCCTTTGCAATTTGTTCAACTACTTGTTAAATTGAAGTTTTCACTATGGATAAGATCTCGTAATTTTATTCAACTGAAATTTTCTTCTCGTCACATGTAAGACAGTAAGACAATATATATTTACCCGAGCTTGATACTGAAATTATTCTGTTACAATTTTCGTCTATCTTAGGGTTTATGTACACTGTCTTTCTAGCTATTTTACTGCTATTCTAGATATTTACTGTAATTTAGACATTTACAACAATCTTCATATTTGCTCCAAGCTACATTTTTACTGCAATCTACCATCTTACTGTATTATACCTTAGGTAAAATAAAGTGTGATTTTCTCTGATTCTTATTCATGTACTTCCATTTAAAATAGTTTTGCACATAATTCATTGCCTCTATAAAAGACTCTGTTCTAACGTAATAACCATCAGAAATTAAACTTACTGAACAATACTTATTCAATTTCATAGGTTAGAATTTATTAATCTATGCAAGTTGGAAACTTTAAACAAGATTGTCACTTATCTGATGCTACATCTTATAATCGAATCCTCAACTTATCAGTCTTTAGGGTCTCCTTTTTTGTCTACACATAGACCTGCACTGTGTTTACCTCCCTACCATGGGATTTACCATAACAGTAGATCTCCCCACTTGCTATCCCTAGTCTAGGGAAATTCTTTCTCATTCAAAGACTAAGGGTGTTTCCAACCATCTAGTCTTAACCAAACTTGGCTAGCACAACTGCCTGACTTCTCAGCACAGTTCTTTTCCTCTTTCTCTTGATCTCAGATCACCATCCTCTTGATCATTTTCTTTTCCTTAAATACTTTTCCAAGATTTGGTTTTCTCTTCTTGGAATATGTAATTATTTCTTTTAACTAATTAATTAAAGAAACATTCTTTTCACAAAAACTGCAAAATAACTTCTCGTAACTTAATTTCAAAAACAGTTTATGTTTTCATAAAAATAATAGTTTGTTTTGTTGCAGTAAAAGAAATATTATTTACATTAACGGGGGATATTACATCTTCCCCCCCAAGATGGAACATCGTCCCGATGTTCTTCTCTTGCAAATAAACCCGAAATGTTTTCTTTCATAACCTGCTCATCTTCCCAGGTGGCCTCTTCCGGCCCATAGTACTACCACTGCACTTTAACCTAGGTGATAACTCATTTCTGCAGCATTACTTCTCTCTGATCTAGTATAACCAGAAGTTCGACCAGGAACTCGCCTTCCGTTCGACCTAAACATAAAAAAAATTGTCAAGTCTTAATCAGTTTGTTTAATATATATTCCTAAAGAGAAACTATAAACATATTTACATATTACCTGGATGTCTTGCCACTTGATTACATGTTTAGCATCATAAACATATTTCTTAAGTAGAGAGACATGGAAGACATTGTGTACATGAATGTGACTGGGTAAGGCAAGTTGATAAGCCACTGGTCTGATTCGAGCCAGGATTTGAAAGGGTCCACAAAATCAGGGTGCTAATTTAGCACACCCGGCCCATTGTAAGGTACTTTTCTTGGCTCGAACTCGAATGTAGACATGGTCCCCTACTTGGAATTCCCGAAAGCTTCTCTTCCGATTGGAAAAATTCTTTTGCCGGTCCTGAGTAGCTTTTAAATTGATTCTTACCTTTTTCACCATTTCTTCCATCTCTTCCAACATGTCTAGTCCTAGCAACAACTTATCCTCTGGTCCACTCCAACTCAGGGGTGTCCTGCACTTGCACCCATATAGTACCTCGAAGGGGCTCATTCATAAGGATGCATGGTACCCATTATTATAGGCAAACTCCACCAGGTGAAGATAGTCTTCCCATTTAGTGGGTTGTTGCATGACATAAACACGCAATGTGTCTTCGATAACTTGATTCACTCGTTCAATTTTCCCATCCGTTTGTGGATGATAAGCTATACTGAAGTGTAGTTGTGTTCCCATACCTTCAAAGAGGGCTTTCTAGAAAGCTGATGTAAACTTTACATCTCGATTGGAAATAATCATGTTGGGAATTCCATGCAGTTTAAAAATGTGCTGCATAAAAATATTAGCAATTTGGACTACTCTATAAGTTGATTGAATAGGTATAAAATGAGTTGACTTGCTCAGTTTGTCCACCACCACCATGATGGAGTCATTTTTTTTTCTTGACTTAGGCAGTCCGGTGATGAAATCAATAGATATCATTTCCCATTTCCATTCCGGAATGGGCAGAGGGTGAAGTAACCCTGCTGGGTGTTGGTGCTCAGCTTTCACTTGTTGGCACTCCAAGCATTTGGCTAAGTATTCTGCCACTTCCTTCTTCATACTAGGCCAGAAAAATTCTTTCCGTAGGGCAAAAATCATCTTTTGGTATTCGGGATGATTTGCATAAGGAATCTTGTTGTATTCATCCAAAATTAAATTTTTGAGATGTTGCTGGTTGGGCACATATATTCTTTTCCTATAAACTAGTAAATTTTCTGCATTTATTTCATAACCCAGTTGTTGTTAATGGCTGTTATAAATTTTTGCTTGCTGCCATAATTGTTTATATGTAGGATCATATAGTACAATGTGGAGATGTTCCTTATGCTCCTCCATATTCCGAGAGTAGATCAGTATGTCATCGATGAAAATTAATACAAATTTATCTGGGAACTAATGGAAAATGCTCTTCACGAGACACATGAAGGTAGTTGGAGTGTTAGTTAACCCAAAAGGTAAAACCACAAACTCATAATGACCATAACGTGTCCTAAAAGAAGTTTTTGCAATATCTTCCTCCTTGATCCTGATCTGATGATACCCAGAACGAAGATCGATCTTTGAGAAGACAGTTGCGCCCTTCAGTTGGTCAAAAAGCTCATCTATACGAGGAAGGGGGTATTTGTTTTTAATGGTCAGCTTGTTTAGTTGGCGGTAATCCATGCACATTCGCAGGGTTCCGTCTTTCTTTTTAACAAATAACACAGGAGCCCCACAAGGGGACACACTGGGGCAGATATAGTTCTTATCGAGCAACTCTTGGAGCTACATCTTTAATTCCGTTAGTTATGATATACTCATTCGGTATGGTGCTCGAGAAACTAGGGCAGCTCCCATAATTAACTCAATGGTAAGTTCAATGTCTCTTTTTGGGGGTAAACCTAGTATTTCTTCAAGAAATACATCTGGAAAATTTTGTATCACAGGTATGTTTCAAGGGATTCAGATTTATCCTTGGAGTCAGCATACCCCACTTGGATGGTAAAGACTTGACAACCTTTCCTTATGCATTTGAATAACTGGGAGGCTGTTATACGCCTTAATTGTAGAGGTTTCTACACACCTTGAATTTCCTGTCTCATCCCTACTTCATCCCGAAAACTAACAGTTTTTGTTTTACAATTTATGAGGGACCAATGTTTCTCCAACCAATGCATTCCTATGAGAATCTCGTATGACCCCATGGGTAGCACATTCATATCAACTATAATAGGATGACTAGCTATTTTTAAAGGATAGTTACTTACATTGGATAAGACTCTTCTTTTTGCTCCTGTGGCTAGCTGTACTAACCATGGACTTTTAAATTTAACAACTTGTAATTTACATTGTTCCACTATCCTGGGACTAATGTAACTTAAAGTGGCCCTAGGATCTATTAAAATAGAACAAGTTTGGTAAAAAATAGTACCTTCAAACTCGACCATAGTCAACTGAAATTCTGCCTCGTGATCCTCCAACACTATGTTAATTTTTGGGAAGCTTCTAGCTACTTCTCCTACTATAGATGCCTCTTGACTTTGAGATGTCTGGTCTACTCCGTTGCGGTGAGGACAATTTTGATGTAATGCGGACCTCCACACCCCCAACACTACACAAGTGGTCCGTTAATAAATTCTGTTTCATTTCTACTAGCTCGTTCATTTGTCTTGATTTCACCTGGTACTTTAAATCTGGGTTTATTCATACTTCGGTTAATTTGTCCTTTATATGAGCCTTTGTTTCTAATTCCCTTATTTCCCTTGTGGTTGGGATTAAATTTAATTCCCTTTTTATCAGTCCACTTTTTACTCGAGTCACCTTTTGGTTTATTTTGCTAATAGCAGATTCTTGCTTTCCGAATGACTTCATCCATAGTCTTTGGGTTGTCGAATTCCAGCCTTTCCTTCATGAACAGAGGTAGGCTATTGATAAAACGTTGTACTTTGGCCTTTTCTTCACGAATATAAGGGACATACCGCAATAAGGATGTAAATTTGGTTATAAATTCATCCATGGTCATTTGGCCTAGGCGGAGATCATGGAATTCTTTTGCCTTCTCATCGTAAAACCTTTCGGTTAGATATTTTTCTTTAAAGAATTTTTGGAATTTCTCCCATGTTATATTTTTCTCATTGACCCCATGGACGGTTTTTACCTCCTCCCACCATAACATGGCTTTCCCTTGAAGTTGGAAAATGGCCAGACGGGCCTTCAGATTGAAATCATACTCGTACAGTTAGAAGTACTTATTCATGTTAATTAACCATGCTTCTGCCACCTCTTCTTGCTCTCCATCGAAGAGAGGAGGCTTGATTTTTCGAAACTCTCCTTGGAGTTCAATTTTCTGTTTTTTCTGAGTCTTATGATTGGACACATTACCTGATTCTTCTTCTTGGTTTTCTTCACCTCCCTCTGTTTCCATGTTTTCTGTTCGGAATTCTTGTTCCCTGGTTGTATGGCCGCGCTCTGGGCTGGGAATTAAGGGTCGATGATTCTGCCTATCCGATAGGCTTTTCAGAATCTTTTCTTGCTCCTGCATTAATCTCTCGTTGTCTGCCTGGAGTCAAGCCATTTCACCTTTCAATTCTTATATCGTCGCCCGCAGGTCTGTATTGGGATTTTGTGACTCATCCCCCAATTGCACCCAGACCTCAGGGTTTCCTTCCTGAAATGGTGTTGATCCTGGCCCCATTACAGAGCCATGTAACGGATTCCCAGTTCGCCTCATACTGAACTTTGTTGCCTCCTACGTGCACATCATCAAAACTGTTATTTCTTACCCCAGAGGTCTCAGTTTTGGAAACCTGAGTCCACTCTGATACCATATGTAGCACATCCATATATAAAAATATATATATAAATAAAAATTATTGTGATAGTAAATAAATCCTTAGGAATTCTACCTACTTACCACCAAAACTTACCTTATTACTCAACACTATTATTCTTTTTATGATTTTCAGCAAACATTTAGGAACGAAATGAATTAAAACCTTAGAAATTCTAATTCATATGGTATTCATATATGATGGGACAACTCATATATGCGAAGGTGGTCAATCCTTTAATGTGCTTGTTGCAATTTATTTAACTATCAGCACATTTGATTACACCTTAGATTTCATATGCTCGAGGCTTCGCCATCTATCGGTGCTATATTAAAGGCCTTGGCTGTCCTAGCCTAGGTGGCATACTGTTACACACCACGCGGCCTACCTGCAACATTTACCTTGGGATTGGCTTCCCTCATCAACGGTTCTGGTCGCTCGGAGTGATCATTCGGTTCTCTAGGGTTTTGACATTTACCCTTTGGCGGTTTTGGTCTTGTTTATTGTTGTGCTTCTTTGCAAGCTTGTTGGGCTTCGACTATGCTCTGTTCCGCTGATTGGGAACCTGTTTCGATGGATCTCCTTTCCTGATGCGAGCACCTGCCTATTCTGTGGCGCTATTACTCAACTCCTGGTATGCTTCTGGTTTTACTGGTCAATTTCCTTCAGCGCTCGGGTAAGCAAGAGTTCAGCTTCGGCATTAGGGTGTTCTGGGCGTTTAAATGATGGTAATATTTCATTTACAATCAGTTTATCTAGCTATATTAAAGAAGCTTGTGCATATGTCTGAGTTATTGCTAATCCCTGTTTTTCTTTCTTGCTATGTCTTTGCAAATTCTCTTTCCAGGTATCGCAACCCTCAGAGGATATTGGGGCCGAGACTCCATTTCAGGGCTCGTCTTCCTGGAGGAAGAACCTGCCAAATACCAGGTATTTCAGTGATTAAGTTATCTCATATTTAGGGCTGCTATGGCTAGAAGGCCAACTTTCTATATGGCTTGTTCTTTTGTATTAATAGTTTGTATGTTTTCGCTCTCGGCTTATGGAAGCCGGAGTTCCACCATGACACTAGCTTTGTATATAAATTTAAAATGGCTTAGCCATTTCTTGTAGCCCTTGGTCTTTTACACAGTTTTCACATACTAGAGTTTACATAAAAGAATGTATTTGATTTATGTCATTCTCAATTCTCTGTCGAGACTCTCTATTATATCTAGTCTGATGTTATGGACATTTACATGAAATCATATGTAATTATTTGATGCATTATGGAATGATGATGATTGTCGAGGTTGTTCAGTCTTTCTCTTTAAAAGCAGAACTCTATTTTAATCTCGAATTAAATGGTTTTTCCTTCTGCTTTTATCTAGCATTTATATTGTTTATAATGAAGTTGTATCTATTCTGGCTATGGTTCGAGGTACCTGGAATATTTGGCTTTTAGATACTTTTCCTTTAATTTTTTAGCATTTATCTCCTAAGCCCCACTAATATTTCGTGGGTATTTCGTCCGCATGGAATCCCTCGAGGAGTGCCAGACTAAATCGACATTCGTGGGAGTCAGCGAGACAACTAGGGTTTTAAATTCGGAAATTCTTTTTATTGCATAAAGCTTGTTCAGAGATTTCCCAATGTTATTTTTGTTTATTGTTTGTATTTAGGTGCTAAACCCTGTAAGGTTTCTTTTATTTCTTTTAGGAACAAAATCTTTACTTCCCTATGCAATTTGTTCGACTACTTGTTAAATTGAAGTTTTCACTATGGATAAGATCTAGTAATTTTCTTCAACTGAAATTTGTAAGAGAGTATATATTTACTCGAGCTTGATACTGAAATTACTTTTTCGTCTATCTTAAGGTTTATGTACACTGTCTTTCTAGCTATTTCCTAGGTGATTTAGGGACTTCGACTACCACTTCGGCACTCTCACCCGAGTATATATTTACCCAAGTTTGATACTGAAATTACTTTTTCCGTCTATCTTAGGGTTTATGTACATTGTATTTCTAGCTATTTTACTATTATTCTAGATATTTACTGTAATTTAGACATTTACAACCATTTTCATATTTGTTGCAGGGCTTATGTACACTGTCTTTCTAGCTATTTTACTGTTATTCTAGATATTTACTGTAATTTAGACATTTACAATAATTTTCATATTTGGTGCAAGCGTTTATGCATACTGTCTTTCTAATTATTTTATTGCCATTCTAGATATTTACTCTAATTTATACATTTACAACAATTTTCATATTTGTTGCAAGCATTTATGTATGTTTTCTTTCTAGCTATTTTACTGTCATTCTAGATATTTATTGTAATTTAGACATTTACAACAATCTTCATATTTGCTACAAGCTACATTTTTACTGCAATCTACCATCTTACTATATTCTACCTTAGGTAAAATAAATTGTGATTTTCTCTAATTCTTATTCATGTACTTCCATTTAAAATAGTTTTGCATATAATTCATTGCCTCCATAAAAGACTCTGTTCTAAGGTAATAACCATAAAAAATTAAACCTACTGAACAATACTTATTTAATTTCATAGGTTAGAATTTATTAATATATGCAAGTGGGAAAACTTTAAACAAGATTGTCACTTATCTAATGCTACGTCTTATAATAGAATCCTTTTTCGTCTACACATAGACCTGCACTGTGTTTACCTCCCTACCATGAGATTTACCATAATAGTAGGTCTCTCCATCCTTTTTGGTCTACACAAACCTACACTGTGTTTACCTCCCTACCATGAGATTTACCATAATAGTAGGTCTCCCCCGTGCTATCCTTGGTCGACGGAAATTCTTTCTCATTCAAAGACTAAGAGTGTCTCCAGCCATCTTAACCAGACTTGGCTAGCACAATTCGCTGACTTCTCAGCACAATGCTTTTCCTCTTTCTTTTGATCTCAGATCCCCATCCTCTTGATCATTTTTTTCCCTCAATATGTAATTGTTTCTCTTAACTAATTAATTAAAGAAACATTCTTTTCACACAAACTGCAAAATAACTTCTCATAACTTCATTTCAAAAACAATTTATGTTTTCAGAAAAATAATAATTTGTTTAATTGCAATAAAAGAAATATTATTTACATTAACGGGGCTATTACAGTAGGATCCATGTCTACTTTCAGCGAACCGCTGCCCGATTGATGACGCTTAGCTTAATTAACTTGCTTTTGCGTGTTCGAATGTTTTGGGATTGGATCTTCATTATAAGAGCTCAAATTTGCAGCATTTTCTTTTTTTCAGTGGGGGAGAAGCATCCCCGCTGAAGAATCATCATACAACATATATCGCCGAAGCAAGCAGATTTCATCATACAACATTTATCGCCGAAGCGAGCAAAATTACATCATCATCGAAACACATACGCCATCGCCAAAACAAATGTGCCGCAGCATCGCGCAGCTCCCGCAGGAATCGAACGTGACTGGGGGTGCGAAAGCCAACCGCCCCAACCAACACATCATGCACTCACGTGCATAAATTTGCTGCGTTTTCTTTACCATTGGCATATCCATTTGCTACAATTCTGCTATAAAAGAGATTGTCGCTCCCTCTAGTAACTTTTGCCATTAAAAGAGCGAAGGAAGCCCAGAGATTGTCACAATACTAGGGGTTGTAAGCTAATTTTCTCATAAATTCACATAGCTCTATGATCTAATCTTATTAAAAAATGATTAATTTAATTGAAATATATTTTAGAATTTAAAATAAAAATTAATTTTATTTTAGTATTAATTTTATAAAATGAAAAACGCGATTATAATTAATTTGAGAGTATATTTCTCCTTACCTATTAGTTTATATTAATTTAAAATTATATTATTTATTTATAAAATAAAATGTTTAATTTTTCATTATTTCATTTCATAAAATTATAATTTTATAAATTTGACTTATTTTATTTTTTAATTAATTAACAAAATTATTTATAAAATATGGGGCAGAGCATTTAATTTTTATTAGGACAATTTATTAAGTACAATTTTTTTTTACATATTTTATTTACTTAAAAAAACGTATCAATTTCTCTTTTTTTACATATTTTATTTATTAAAAAAAAAACATATCAATTTCTTTATGATGTTTTTTTTTATCTTATTGTAATAAAATTAACTTAAGAAAAATATATATTTAAAACATATTATTAATTTTCTAATTTAAAAAATATTTAAAACATATTGTTGTTTGAAGTTAAAAATAAGTTAATTTTTTAATTTTAATTTAATTATGTTTTTTTAGAAATTAAATTATTATTATTTAAATTAAATTATTTTTTTCATTGAAATTTATTAAAATTTGGTAATATAATTTCAATATTTTTTGTTGTTTAAAATAAATTTTTAAATGCATAAATAGATTTAACACACTGAAAAATCTATGGGGCACTAGAATTATGCAGATTAAACTATTTAAACTTAAGTTTTTAAAAATCTCTGTCAAATTTTGATTAAAATTAATCAGAGTTTTTATTATTATTAAAATTAATCAGAAAAATATAGTGAAAAAAAAGTCATTTAGTCTAAATTAAATTACTCCTAAATAAAATATTCTAAAAAAAACTTTTACCATAAAACACTTAAATTTTATATAATACACCACTTACTTTTTTTATAATTTTTTTTATAAATGATACTATATAAAATAATGATTACATTACCCTCAGTCACCCATAGTCATCTCACAGTCATCCGAGTGAAGATGCCTCACTGGGGCCTTTGAATAAAATGGAATTGTTTTTACTACGATTTTTGGAATTGTCTTTAGTGCGACTTTTTTTTTCACTCCGTATATGGATTCTGTTGGAGTCATAGACACATCACTAGATTTAAACACATGCCATAAAAAACACACGTTAATAAATTCTTACAAAATTTTTAAAAAATTAAATAAATAAATAAAAAAACCAACCAAAAATTCACACTAAAAACAAGTCAGAATAAATTTACCCAAAAATGTGAATGCAACATATGAACAATTAAACTCTACACTTTCAAACACTCATTTGGAGCCAGTTCCAGTACGGAGATTGACGATTCGCATTCAGAACTGGATGGAACTTTCATACTGAAACTTTTGACGCCGAAAGATTCGTGGAGGTTTCTTGGTGTTGCTGCCACGTCGAGTGGTCAGTCAACTATACGCAGTAACCAAACTGATTTTGACATGTCTCACTGCCCCCTCACCCGCGGAAAATAATATTCGCGAGTGTGAGTGGTCGGTGTATATACATTATAAAACACATGCTGTGACGTTCTCTCAGGTAGCAGTCAAAGGCGCGTATATCCAGTCCGTGTATGATGTATGTATCACAGGCTTCATCTCATTCCACAGCAGAATATATAACAAAGCAGGGGCAAACTTCACCCCACTTTCCAGTCGTTTTAGCGAGAGTTTTCTGTAACTATTTGTTATTCAATTAGCTGGAAAGTCGATTCTGCAATTGATTCAGCAATTTGAACAATTTATATATCAAACTCTGCAATTCTATCAATCACCGGATTCCAGCTTACCGAACGCTTTGTAGTTGTTACATAGTGTACGCCTATAAAAGAGCACTAGTGCATTTGATTACTAATCCCCAGGTTTTTGCTTTCCTAGTCCGGAATGCACTCAGACGGAGAAGGCACTGCATCGATAAAGCACCCATCTGAAGCAGACTTAGATTTGCAAGAGACTGATGATCTTCAAGAAATAGTATGGCGAGATGTGGATCAAATGAATAAAGTTACTACCCGAGAAAGCCAAGTAGTTGCGGAACAGTTACGCAGGAAGCGAATGAAATATTTGTGTACACAACTGAAGTCTCTCTTGCCCGCCACTCCTCCGAAGGTAATCAATTAGGCATAGTCTAATGAGGACATTTTTTTGGCTTTCTCGCTTGAATTTATTTTGGTAATATGATTGATTCGAGGTAATCGTTTATATGCCTAAATTATATATTTAGTTTCTTCTTACAGATTGACAGATGTGGATTATACGATGAAGCCATCAATTACATCAGAAAGCTTGAGGAAGATCTCAGTCGACTGCAGAGAAAAAGAGACCATCTGATGGGGATCCAGTGTGGTAAAACAGCAAACGAAAACATAGAGCATAAAGTGACTGTGGAAATTTATGACAGGGAAGCAATCATTAGTATTACTAGCCAAAGAAGGCCGAGATATATGTGGAGGATTTTGGAGGAGCTTAAAAAGCATGGTCTAGATGTGGAGACCTCGCAGCTTTTTACAGGAGAATCTTTTGTGCTTCTATACTTTCATGCCAATTTTAGAGATGATATTTCTCAGGATCCTCTTCAGATCCGGACTTCTTTAGAATGGCAGCTTAAATTAACATATTAGATTCTTACATCCCTTCTTGGGGTGAAATTCGGACCGTTGCAGATTGCTCTGCTATAATGGCATTGGCCCATAACTGTCATGCCATGACTACTGCACATTACTTATCATTTCACATCATGTCTCTCTGATGGTGTTCTTATTTCTGAGAATGATGAGTAATACTTTTTCTACAAAGCTTGATGACAGCAAGTAACTGCAGTTAGATTCAAAATCATTATGTGCTTCAAGAATCTCCGGAATCCAATCTGAAAGGAAGACCTGGATTGTATATTTATAAGGGCAAGTTCTAAACAGACATAATTTCTCTTCATCTAAGAATTGATTGATTGTTATTTCGCTGGGCAGTTGTTTGATTAGTGAGTGTGGACACACTTTTAAGCTGAAATACAAAATTTTTGCGATCAACTCACTTTGAAAAATGGGCATATATCTATAAAATAACGTAAGAAAATGGAGCAGGAAATTTTTGCATTTCAGACAAGGCATTTTTCGATGGAAGGGGATGTGGTTTGAACTGATTACGCGGCGTAGTGATTTCAATTTTTCTTCTGATAATGTATTCTCCAAGTATCTTAGCATACTTCATATGTTTTACAATTCTGCTATACGTGACGCTCCTCAAGTACTGCGTGTGAAGAGTGTGCCTTCACCCTGTTACACACTCATTTGTACATGGTAACTTATAATCCAGTGTTTACGTTATTTATTACTCAGGTTACAAGACTTGCCGTGCCCAAAAATCAGCAAGGTCGAACTCTAAAATTTGATAAAATTGGTAAAAGAATTTGCAAAACGTGTTAAACACGAACTCGGTTTTCAAAAATCGAGTTAAAAAGGGGTAAATTTGCATATGGCGTTGTCCAGATGTTTCGGAGATTTTGCTTTGAATCTTGGACAAAAATTGTCACGGTTAAATTTTTATTTATAATGTTTTAGAGTTTTTGGTTTGAATTTGGATAAAAAATTTCGTTAAATTTTTATGTAGGTTGTTTAAACTGGTTTGAATTTGGATAAAAAATTTGGTTAAATTTTTATGTAGGTTGTTTAAACTGTTATGGTATTGAGTATTTTAAAAAAATTAGTCATTATTATAATGACGAGAGTTTAACTTTGAGTTTAGAAGTTAAATTTGTGATTGTATTAAATTTTTGGATATTTAAACAAATCTTTAACTATTCTAATCAGAATAATCCTGAAGAGTTGACAATTTAACATATAATTCTAACAAATCTCTACTGAATTTTAGACAAATTAAACAAAAACCACAAATAATCATGAGAAGTTCACAATTTAACATGTAATTCTAACCCATCTCTAGACAAATCAAACAAAAAACCACCACGAATTAGATAAGCTACGCCCATATTTACTAATTATTTCGTTACGGCGATATGCTATGCTCTACCCAATTATGGCGTTACGGCTATAGCTTCTACGCAACATTTTCGCCAGATACTTGGAAAATTTTGTTTAGTACTAATTTCTGAATGAGTTAGCTTATTCTGATCGCTGTCAGCATCTTCCAGGTACATAATAGGTGAGCAACATAATAGGCGTGCAATAAGAATTCGTCTTACATAACATTCGATTATGTAAATAGTCTGCATGATGGTATGCGCCATTGGATCATAGTAACTTTCTGGATTCCGGAGATTCTTGACCCATCATAATTTTGAATCTTGATCCGTTACTTGTATAATAGTATGGCAACTTTCTGGATCAAACTTTCTGAACAATTGGTTTCATATTTGTTTTGGTTGATTTTCTATCCCACCTACACAGGTTGTTACTGTTGCATTTTTGGTTTGTTAATTGATAAAACTGGGCAAAATCCCTAACATAAATAACATCTCGACACATAATAGGTGAGCAACACAGGAGGCGTGCAATAAGAATTCGTCTTACATAACATTAAATACTCTGCACGGTGGTGTGCGCCATTGGATTATGTTAACTTTCTGGGTTCCGGAGATTCTTGACACATCATAATTTTGAATCTTAATCCGTTACTTGGATCAATAGTATGGTAACTTTCTGGATCAAATCCAAGTGTCATTAACACCGTGACTTTCTGAACAATTGGTTTCATATTTGTTTTGGTTGCTTTTCTATCTCACCTACACAGGTTGTATTTTTGGATTGTTACTTGATAAGACAAAATCTTTAACATTTTTGGGTTGAATAGGTTGATTCCGTTGTAGATATTTATCAACGCGTTCCACGGAGAATCTGTTACTTCCGGACATTAGACTATCCGTTAGTACGGGCGCTAATCAACGGACTGAAAGCAAATTTTCTATGAATTTTAAAACATGCGCAGCAGTATGTGCATTAATCAACGGAGTGCACGTTGAAAAGCGAATTTTCTATGAATTTTAAAACATCTGCAGCAGGGAGAATATAGCCATAGAACTTAGATTAAATATTATTGTTATTCGAATAAGTTAATATTGGAAGTCTTCGCATTGTCGAAATTACTCCAAAGTATTACTGATTTATCCTAATTAAAAAATAAAAGTGGGTTAAAATTATTAACTAATAGGATAACACACGTTTCATTAAGTTTGGAAGTAGTAAGCATATCTAGAATTTAAGATTAAGTATTTTCAAAATGAGGAATTAGAAAGTTATTTAGTTCATTAATTTTAATGTAAATATTCATTTTTTTTTTAAATTATTATGATAATTTTATAAAATAAATTTATATAAATTTGCAAAAGTAAATCTTTTACAATTTAATTTTGGATTCTTTACATTATCTATTTTAATATTTTTTATGGTTTGTATTAAAAGCTAAGTTTGTTAAGATTATTTTATGAAAAGAATGTTGTGTATGTTACTATTATTAATCCATTTAATTATAATATGATATAGTAAATATCATGAAATGTTAAGTTACCATTATTATTAAGACAAGGATGGCACAATTTAAAAGTTTATCACCTTTCCAACACTAGTATTATGGTTGAACATTAAAAAACCTCTCTTAAACATCAACCTTCTTGATCTTTTAACTAAACAAAATTATGATGATCTTGAAACACTTCTTTTAATGTTTTTTGAGCATAACTATAAAATTCAAAATAATTTTTAGTAATATATTTTTTTTATAAATTAGAGTGCAACAAAATAGAAAATTTGATTTATATCAATCATAATAAGGAATATTAAGGAAAACTTACTTCAAACAATATTACAAGTGTCTAGCATTTATTCATTAAGTATTTAAATGGTTTATATTAAATAGAATACTAATTAGCTACTCCACTATTGTTTTAATTGACCAAGTTTAGAAGATGTTTTTAAGTGGATTATTGAAATTGATTATTCATATTTGATATGGTGAGAAGTCATGTTGGTCAAATAAAGCTTTGAAAACTTAAATATTTTATGGAAGTGTCATGAAATTTGTATCAGCAAGTCATTACATTGAAATACTAAATAATATAAAGCTCCTCAAATATTAATATGAAGAGAATATTTGATATACAACCAATATTGAAAAGTGTGTATGAATGTATATTAATAGATCCTTTGATCCGAACTTAAAGAGGAACACAACAAATTACAGACATAATCATAAACAAAGACATGCAACAGAAAAACACTTCATTTCATTAATAGAAAAATTTTGAACTATGCTTACAAATAGAATGGAAATAAGATAGCTCGGGCGATGGTAGCTTATCTCTGAGAAGAGATGTGACGGCTACATGCCTTTTGAATTGAGTTACAATGAGGCTCGAGGGCCTTTTTATTATTGAACAATAAGGGAAAACAGTAAACAACCAAAACCTTAACCCGAGGAGATGTAACACCAATAGTTTATGGGTCCCGTTGGGGTTAGCTGGGTAGCCAATTTCCCAGGGTCGTAACTTGGTCATATTATCTCTATTTGACGTGTATTTTACCTCATTGAAAATATCTCTCTTAGGACTACAACTACTGATGTGATTGTTTGTAGCAATCGCTGGATGAATTTTGCCAAAAAAATCGATTATGGCCTTAAAACGGATCTAGAAGTTCAGGACCCGAAAACCTGCAAAAAATAGTAAATTGTGCTACAATTAACGAAACAGATGAAACTGACTGGGGGGCCTATGTGGAATAGGTGGGTGGCCACAAATATCCACCTGGATCATTCCTCCCCACTTAGAAAGAAATGGTCCCCATTGCGTGCAAAGCCTCCATGAGGTCAGGAAATTTCTATCGAACCTGGTCCCTAGTGAAGCACCTGCCCTGGTGACGGAGTTGGCCTGCTCTGACAACTCGATATAGTTGTGTCCTCTATTGTTGAGTGTTCTTGAATTATGTGTCCATGATCTGATCATTTATGGTTTGTTCCATGCAGTCTGGGTTGAGCTATGCTGGTGTGAGTTGTTCTGCAATGTCAGATGGGTCCAAGAATGGTGGGAAGTATGGCTGAAGGCATTCTACATTGAACACTGGGTGTAGACCAAGGAACGGTGGGATGCTGAGCTCAAAGGCATTGCCAACGACGACCTTGGCGACGGTGTATGGCCCATATCAAAGCAGGTGAAGCTTGCGGTTAGGTCCAACAAAGCGCTCTTTCAGCAAATGAAGCCAAACTTTGTCACCCACCTGGAACTTCTGTGGCACTCGATGCTGGTCATGGCGTTTCTTGTACTTAGCATTAGATCTCTCCAATATATCATGGACTTGTTGGCGGATGTGTTGAATGCGCTCAATGAAGTTGTTAGCCCTTTCAACTTCGGACTGCACATGAGCTGAATCTACCTGAGTGGCTACAAATTGTATGGCCACATCAATGGGGCATAATGGCTGAAATCCTAGCCTTACCTGAAAGGGGTTGTGGCCTGTTGATATGTGGAGAGCTCTATTATAGTTGTGTTGGTCATAGGGAAGACTTTCCTCCCATGTTTGTGGATGCTTCGAGTTGTACATGCACAGAATGTGTACGACCATCCTATTGACAACCTTTGTTTGGCGATCAGTTTGGGAATGGAAATTCGTGGACTTAGTGAGTTTTCTATCCGGCATCGACCAGAGATTTGACCAAAATGCACTGAGGAATCTGGTGTCTCGATTTGAGATAATGGACTATGGGATCCCAAAGTGTAACCACACTCACTCAAAGAAGGGCTTAGCAATGGCCTCTACTGTGATACTCTTCTTGCAGGTCATCATGATGGTTAGAGAATCTGTCGACAACCACAAAAACGCAATTGTTGTCGAGCTTAGTAAAAGGAAGGCTTGACATATAATCCATGGAGACAGATTCTCAAGGCCGACTAGGAGTAGGTAGAGGAATATACAGGTCTTACTTCTTGATGGTTAGTTTGGCAATGGCACAGGCAGTGCATGATATAATATACTTCCCAACATCTTGGCAAAGTTTCAGTCAATAAAAATACTTCTCCAATACTGTCACTATTTTCTCTACTCCGAAATGTCCAACGACCCGACTGTAGTGCGCCTTCGAAATCAACTTGGCACACTCACCTAAGTGGCATAATAATGCATCCTAAAGGTCAAAATTTGGAGTTTTCTTCTCTTCCAGGAGTGTCTGGTATATGTTGTCGAATTTTGGATCGCTCTTGTAAATATGCGACCACCCCGATGTCTCGTGCCCACAAGAGTTGAGCATAGTGATTAGCGCCATGACTGGTGGTCAGTTGAGGCAATCAACGACATTATTGGTGCTTCCCTTCTTATACTTAATGTTCAAATGGAACTGTTGCAGATAGGTGGACCATTTCTAATGGTGATCGTTCTGCAACTTCCCTTGTGTCTGTATGAACTGTATAAGTCGGTGGTCTATGTGGATGATCGTTTCCTTCCCCAGAATGTAATGCTTCCATTATCAGCAGGCCTGCACAATGGAATACATTTCTTTGTCATAAGTGGGGTACTTTCGAACCGTGTTTGAAAGTGTCTCACCATGGTAAGCCACTGGATGCCCATGTTGAGTAATAATTGCACCAATAGCATAGTTAGAGGCATCTGTATCAATCTCAAATGGTTGTTGTAGGCCTGGTAATGTGAGCACTAGTGCAGAACATAGGAGATTCTTCAACTCAGAGAACACTTGATGTTGGGTTTCTGACCAAAGGAACTTTTCTTTCACTCTGCCCTTGGCAAAATGAATTAAAGGGTAAGTGATATGAGAGAACCCCATCATGAACCTATGGTAGAAATTAACAAGACCCAAAAAGTTGCAGAGCTCTGTTAGAGTGGTTGGGGCTAGCCAATCCCGAATGACTTATATCTTGGATCGGTCCACATGTAAACCCTCCTCATCAATGATGTACCCCATATATTGAACTTGGGTCAGGACAAAGGTGCATTTCTCTAAGTTAGAACACAACCTGTGTTGTCAAAGGGTTTGAAATCCCTGTCGAATATGGTGGAGGTGCTCTTCCCAACTCTTGCAAAAGATCAAGATGTTATCTAAATACAACACAATGAATGCATTGGTGAAGGGCCACAAGCTGTTGTCCATTAGTCTCATGAAGGTTGTAGGGACATTTGTTAATCCAAATGGCATGACCAACCATTCGAAAAGGCCCTCCTTAGATTTGAAGGAAGTCTTCCACACATCAGAGGGTTTGATAGGCACATGGTGATAACCTGACTTCAAGTCAATCTTGCTAAAATATTTGGCCCCCTTGAGCTGGTCTAGAAGGTCATCAATCTGCAGGATTGGGTACCTATTCCAGTCAATGATCTTGTTCAGCACTCGATAGTTAATACAGAACCTCCAAGTCCCATCCTTCTTCTGTACCAATACAATCAGGCTACCACAGGGTGATGAGATTGGCCTGATTGTGCCCTTTTTGCAGTAGTTCTTGAATCTACCTCTTGATATCATCGTTCTCCATAACAGAACGTCGATAGATCAGTCCATTGGGCAGCGGCGCACTGAGGGTTAGATCGATGGATTGCTTGACCTGACAATGCAAAGGTACCCTTGTGGGTAAGGCGAAAATGTCCTTGTACTCCTCCACGGCCTTGTCCATCTGTTGTTGTTGTGTAGAGGAGACATTCCTAGAAGCCATGGCCACAACATTCTTCTTGCCTTAGGGGTGAATCATAAGGAAAACAAATTTCGTAGTCTGTTAAATGATATTACTGCATCGCTTTGCAGTGATCAAAGAGATGGCGATAAGCGAGGGTGCCTCCGGTATCCTGTACAACTTATTAGCCAAAGTAATAATCACAAAGCGAGGTCTAGACTCATATACAACATGTTGCTTCCACAAGTATGGTTGTACTAAAATTACATCAGAAACTTCAAAACGAGCAACGTCACATAGTACCTCATCCGTGAAGGGTTGTTTGTTGTAGGGAAGGTCGCAATGATGGCTGACGCGAAGATCTCGTCCTTAGTGAAGCCACCCGATGGTGTACAGAGGTGGATGTGTTGTAGTATTTAGGCACAACCGCTTCATGAATTCTACTGAATTGAGGTTCTTTTGGCTCTCCCTGTCAACAATGAACTGCAGCGGAGATCCTTTCACCAACATCTATGAGTGGAAGAGGCGTTCCCCCTCCTATGGATCTTTCAGGTCAATTTTCTGGATATTTATGGTGGCCACAGTGGCACTAGGCTCCACATCACTAATCCGCTTCCCTTTGTAAGTCCCCTTATCGAGTTTTGATTCATAGTTGGAGCCTACTTACGATTTAGAAGCCTTCAGCTCAGCCATCAGTGACTGCTTGGCCCAACACTCACTTGTATGGTGAGTGGATCCCTTATGGAACTCACACCATTTTTCGTGTCCTTCTTCGTCTTCATGGTGTTGTTCTTTGCTTGCGGCTTCGATGGGTTGTCCTGTGTAGCCCCTCCTTGCCTTGGTCCCTTGTCTTGTTGTTTGGGGGTGCCCTTTCCTTAATTTGGATTCGCAGATCCAAAGTCCCTCTTCTTATGTTTAAACTTTTGCTCAATCTTTACAACGTACCAATACGTCGTGCCGAGCAAGGAAATGTATAAGAACTCCATCTCATCCTAAATGTACTTGTGTAGACAGCCGCGGTACTTGAGCACCAAACACCGCTCAGTATCCTTGATACCCAGCTTCATGAAAATGGTACAGAAAGTATTTATGAACTCTAGCACATCTTGGTCCATTCCCTGTCGTAGTGTGGTTCACTTTATGTATTTATCTTCATAGCTCCCAACAGGGTAATACTATTCCTTGATGGCGTCTCGAAAATAATTCCAAGTGGGTGCAGCTGAAAACAACGAGGGTTCACTCTCGTCCTTTTGTTCACAGTAGGTTTCCCACCAGTCCTTGACATGTGGGGCGGCTTTGAGAAGTGCAAACGTAATCTTTTCCCGATTGGAAAAGTCATGAACTGAAAAATATCCTTCCAATAGATTTAACCATTTATCTATGACATCTTCATCTATCAGGCCTTCGAATTTGGGAATATCGAAGTTAACTTGTACCTTAAAAGGAGTGGTGCCTCCAGAGTGGCTGCTAGATGAAGATGCATCACCTGTGGGTAGTTGTCGAAGGATTAAGGCAAAGTTATCCATCATTGTGTCCCTTTGTCGCTCGAGGGCTTCCTCGGGAAACATTTTGAAAGGATCTCCTACCCCTCTTGTCTTTATTTTCTTTCGCCATGGGAGGTCGTTGGGTTTTGCGAGGCTGATCCTGCAATGGTTCAACCAGATCGAGCCCTAACTCCTTATACCCTTACCTCGTTGGGGACATGCAAAGAAAAATAGAGAAAGAGAAAACCGCTCTGATACCACTGATTTAAACTTAAACAAGAACAAAACAACTTACAGATATAATCATAAACACAGAGATGCAGCAAAAAAACACTTCATTTCATTAATAGAAAAATATTGAACTATACTTACAAACAAAATGGAAATAAGATAGCTCAGGCAATGATAGCTTATCTCTAAGAAGAGATGTGGTGGATACATTCCTCTGCACTAAGTTACAATGAGGCTCGAGGGCCTTTTTATTATTGAGCAATAAGGGAAATCCCTAAACAACCAAAACCCTAACTTGAGGAGATGTAACACCTAGAGTTTATGGGCCCTATTGGGGTTAGTTGGGCAACCATCTTCCCGGGGTCGTAACTTGGTCATATTATCTTCGTTTGATGCGTATGATACCTCGTTGGAAAGATCCCTCGAAGGACTACAACTACTAGCAATCATTGTAAGAATTTTTCCAAAAAAACATCGTTTATCCCCTCAAAATGGTTCCAGAAGTTTAGGACCTGAAAAACTGCCAAAAATAGTAAATTGTGCTACAATTAAGGAAACAGCTGAAACTTCCTAGGGGGTCTAGGTGGAACAGGGATGTAGCCACCAATATATACCTAGATCATTCCTCCTTCCTTAGGAAGACATGGTCCCCATTGCGTGCAGAGCCTCCATGAGGTGAGGAAATTTCTATTGAACTTGATCCCTAGTGAACCACTTGCCCTTGTGACGGAGTTGGCCTACTTTAACAACTCGATATAGTTGTATCCTATCTTATCAAGTGTCCTTGATCTGTATGTCCATGATCTGATTAGTTGTGGCAGGTTCCATGCAGTATGGGTTGAGCTCCATTGGTGTGAGTTGTTCTGCAATGTTAGATGTGTCCAACAATGGTGGGAAGTATGGTTGAATCTGATCTACATTGAACATTGGGTGCAAACCAACGAATGGTGGGACGTTGAGCTCGAAGGCATTGTCACTGATGACCTTGGTGATGGTGTATGGCCCATATCGGAGTGGGTGAAGCTTGCGGTGGGGTCCATCAAGGAGCTCTTTCTACAAATGAAGCCAAACTTTTTCGTCCACCTAGAACTTGTGCAACACTCGATGTTGATCATGGTGCTGCTTGTACTTAGCATTAGATCTGTCCAATCTATCATGGACCCGTTGGCGGATGTGTTGAATGTGCTCAATGAAGCTTCTAGCCCTTTCAGCTTCGGACTGCATGTGAGTAGAATCTACCTAAGTGGATGCAAATAGTATGGCCACATCAATGAGGCATAATGGCTGAAATCCTAGCCCTACCTGAAAGGGCCTGTGGCCTGTTGAGCTATGGAGAGCTTTGTTGTAGCAATTTTGGACATAGGGGAGACTTTCATCCCATCTACGTGGATGCTTCGAGTTGTACATGCACATAATGTGTAAGATCATCATGTTGACATCCTATATTTGGACATCAGTTTGGAGATGGAAAGTCATGGACTTAGTGAGTTTTGTATCCAACATTGACCAGAGACCTTACCAAAATGCACTCAGGAATCTTTTGTCCCGATTTGAGATAATGGACTATGGTATCCCAAGGTGTAGCCACACTCACTCGAAGAAGAGCTTTGTAGTGGCCTCTGCTATGATACTCTTCTTACAGGTCGTCATGATGGCCATATTAGAGAATCCATCGACAACCATGAGAACACAATTGTTGTCTTGCTTAGTAGAAGGAAGGCCTGTCATATAATCCATGGAGACAGATTCCCAAGGCCGACTAGGAGTAGGTAGAGGAGTATACATGCCTTGCTTCTTGATGGTTGGTTTGGCAATGATGTAGGCGGTGCAGGATCTAACATACTTCCCAACATCCTGACGAATTTTCAGCCAATAAAAATACTTCTACAATACCGTAGTTGTTTTCTCTACCCCAAAATTTCCAGTGACCCAATTTTAGTGCACCTCCCAAATCATCTTAGTACGCTCACTTGAAGGAACACATATGTGTCCCAAGTGACATAACAGTGCATCCTGAAAGTGAAAATTTGGAGCTTTCTTCCCTTCTAGGAGTGTCTTGTATATGCTTTCGAATTTTGGATCACTCTTGTAAAGATGTGACCACCTCGATGTCTTGTGCCCACAGTAATTGAGCACAGCGCTTATTGCCATAAATGGTGGTCGGTTGAGGCAATCAACGACATTATTGGTGATGCCCTTCTTATACTTAATGTTCAAATGGAACTATTGCAGATAAGTGGGCCATTTCTGATGGCGATTATTCTCCATCTTCCCTTGTGTCTTTTTGAACTGTAGCGGCTCATGGTCTATGTGGATGATCATTTCCTTCCCCAGAATATAATGCTATCATTGATGATAGACCTGCATAATGTAATACATTTCTTTGTCGTAAGTGGGGTACTTTCAGATCGTGTATGAAAGTGTCTCATTGTGGTAAGCCATTGGATGCCCATGTTGAGTAAGATCATAGTCGGAGGCATTTGTTTCAATCTCAAATGGTTATTGCAGGTCTGGTAATGTGAGCACTGGTGCAGAACACAGGCAATTCTTCAACTCAGATAATAGTTGTTGTTTGGTTTCCGACAAAAAGAACTTTTCTTTCGCACTGCCCTTGGTGATCCAGGTGGATATTGGTGGGCACCCGCCAATTCCACTTAGACCCCCACCATTGTTTCTTTCAGTTTTTCAGTTTCCTTAATTGTAGCACAATTTACTATTTTTAGTAGTTTTTCGGGTCCTAAACTTCCGGAGTTGTTTTAAGGCCCTAAACAACTCTTTTTTGGAAATCTACCGCCATCGATTTTTTATCTAAAATCATCTTTTCTGTCGTAGTCCTTAGAGATATCTTTCCAATGGGTTATCATGGGCATCAAACGGAGATAATATGACTAAGTCGCGACCCCGAGAAGTTGGTTGTCCAACTCACCCCAACGGGGCCCATAAACTCTTGGTGTTACATCTCCTCGGGTTAGGGTTTTGGTTGTTTAGGGTTTGCTCTTATTGTTCGATAATAAAAAGGCTCTTGAGCTTCATTGTAACGCAGTTCAGAGGCATGTATCCGCCACATCTCTTCTCAGAGATAAGCTACCATCACCCGAGCTAGTCTTATTTCCATTTTGTTTGTAAGCATATTTCAGTATTTGATATTAATGAAATGAAGTGTTATTTCTACTGCATCTTTGTATTTATGGTTGTATCTATAATTTGTTATATTCCAATTTAAATTCGGATCAGTGGTATCAAAACGGTCTGCTCTTTCTCTTTTTTCTTTACATGTCCCCAACAAGGTCGGGATATAAAGAGTTAGGGTTTGAACTAGTCGAACCTTTGCAAGATTAGCCTTGCAAATCCCGACGGCCTCCAATGGTAGATGAAAAAAAAGACGAGGGGGTAGGAGATCCTATCAAAATATTTCTCAAGGAAGCCCTCGAGCGACAAAGGAATGCGATGATGGACAACTTTTCCTAGATCCTTTAGCAGCTACCCAAGGGTGATGCATCTATTTCCGACAGCTACTCTGGAAGCGCCACACCCTTTAAGGTACAAGTTAACTTTGACATTCCCATATTTGAGGGTTAGATAGATGCAGACATTGTAGATAAATGGTTAAATCTGCTAGAAGGATATTTTTCCATTCATGATTTTTCCAGCTGGGAAAAGATCACCTTTGCACTTCTCAAAGAAGCCCCGCACATTAAGGACTGGTGGGAAACCCACTGTGAGCAGAGGAATGAAAGTACTAACTCACTATTTTCAGTCGCACCCACTTGGAACTCGTTCCGGGATGCCATCAAGGAGCAGTACTACCCTGTCAGGAGCTATGAGAATAAATACATAAAGTGGACAACTTTGCGACAGGGAAGTGACCAAGATGTGCCGGAGTTTACCAATGTTTTTCATAGCCTTCACACGAAGTTGGGTATCAAGGATTCTGAGAAGCATTTGGTTCTCAAGTGCCTCGGCTGCCTACACAAGTACATCCAAGATGAGATGGAATTCCTGGACATCTCCTCGCTCAGCACGACATATCGATATGCGATCAAGATTGAGCAAAGGTTTAAACAGAAGTAGCGAGACTTTGGATCTACGAATCCGAAGCAAGGGAAAGGTGCCCCCAAACAGCAAAACAAAGGACAAAGCCAAGGCAGGGCAGCCCAGGACATCCCACCAAAGCTGCAAGCAAAGAAAAACGCCGCAAAGCTAAAGAAGCACATGGGAAAGTAAGAGCTTCACTCATAACACAAGTGAGTGTCGAGCCAAGCAATCACTCGCGGCCGAGCTAAAGGCTTTGGAATCAGATGCATGTTACGACTCTAAGCTAGGACCCAAAAAAGGGAATGACAAAGGGAAGTAGATTATCGATGCAGATCCCAACACCACCATTGCCACCATGAAGATTTAGAAGGAGGAATCCGAAGATCTAGAGGAGGAGGAGTGCCTTTTCCACTCCTAGATGTGGGTAAAGGGTTCCCCGTTACAGTTCATTGTCGAAAGCGAGAGCCAAAAGAACCTCATTTTGGCAGAGGTTGTGAAGCGGCTAGGCTTACCGACCACAGAACATCCACAACCATACACCATTGGGTGGCTTCACTAAGGACGGGATCTTCACGTGAGCCAGTTGTGCCGCCTTCCATACAACATCAAGCCCTCCATAGATGAGGTATTATGTGACGTTGCTCCCCTTTATGTTTGTGATGTATTATTAGGCCAACCATACCTATGGAAGTGACAAGTTGTTATTGTTATTGTTGTGTATGAGTCAAGGCCTCATGTTGTTATTGTTACTTTTGGAAATAAGTTGTACAGGATACGGAGGTAGCACCGCTTACCGCCATCTCTTTGGTTACTGCAAAACAATGCAGTAAGCTCATTTCCAAAACCGAGAAATTTGTTTTCCTAATGATACACCCTCAGGGAAAGAAGAAGACAGTGGCCACGACCTCCAGACAAGGCCCCTCTACACGGAAACAACAGATGGACAAGGTCGTGGAAGAGTACGAGGACATCTTCACCTCCCCCACAGGGGTGCCTCTGCAATGTCAGGTCAAGCACTCCATTGATCTAACCCCAGGTGTGTCACTGCCCAATGGACCAATCTATCGGTGCTCCGTTCTGGAGAACAATGAAATCAAGATGCATATTCAAGAGCTGATGCAGAAAGGTCACATCCATCCGAGTTCATCGCCCTATGGGAGCCCGGTCGTGTTGGTATAGAAGAAGGATGGGACTTGGAGACTCTGTATTGACTAGCGAGCGCTGACCAAGATCACTGTCCGGAATAGGTACTCGATCCCACGAATTGATGACCTTCTAGACCAACTGAAGGGGGGGGAATATTTCAGCAAGATCGACTTGAAGTCTGGCTATCACCAGGTACCAATCAAGCCCTCCGATGTGTGGAAGACTGCCTTCAAAGCCAGGGAGGGCCTTTTCGAATGGCTGGTTATGAATTTTCGGTTGACGAATGCTCCTACAACCTTCATGAGGCTGATGGATGACATATTGCGGCGATTCACCAACTCATTTGTAATGGTATACTTGGATGACAACCTGATCTTTAGCGAGAGTTGGGAAGAGCACCTCCACCACATCCGACAGGTTCTCCAAACACTGCAGAAACATAAGCTATGTGCCAATTTGGAGAAATGCACTTTTGGCATGAACCAGGTTAAATATCTGGGATACATTATTGATGAATGAGGGGTGCATGTGGATCCAGCCAAGATCCAAGTCATTCGGGATTGGCCAGCCCAACCACTCTGACAGAGCTCCAGAGCTTTCTGGGTCTTGCCAATTTCTACTGCAGGTTCGTGTTGGGATTATCTTATATCACTTAGCCCTTGAGTCAAGTCACCGAGGGAGGAGCGAAAGCAAATTCTTTTGGTCTAAATCTCAGCAGAAAGCATTCGCAGAGTTGAAACATCGCCTATGCTCTGCACTAGTGCTCACTTTACTAAACTTGCAACAACTATTTGAGATTGAGACAGATGCCTCTGACTATGCTATTGGGGCAGTCCTTACTCAACAGGGGCATCTAGTGGCATATCAAAGTGAGACACTTTCAAACATTGTCCGAAAGTATCCCACTTATGATAAAGAGATGTATTCTTGCACTGCCTGTGCCATTTCCAAACCGACCATCAAGAAGCAAGGCCTCTATACTCCGTTGCTTACCCCTAGTCGATCTTGGTAATCCATCTTCATGGATTACATGCCGACCCTTCCTTCTACTAAGCATGGAAACGACTGTGTTTTTGTGGTCGTCGACAGATTCTCGAAGATGGCCATTCTAGCGGCTTGCAAGAAGAATATCACAACAAAAGCCACTACTAAACTCTTCTTTGAACGAGTGTAGGTACACTTTGGGATCCCATAGTCTATCATCTGAAATCAGGACAGCAGGTTCCTTAGTACATTTTGGTCCAAGCTCTGGTCAATGCTGGACACCAAGTTCACTAAGTACATAGCTTTCCATCTCCAAACTGATCGCTAGACAGAGGTCTTCAACAGAATGATAGTACACATTCTACGCATGTACAACTTAAATCATCCATGCACATGGGATGAGGGCCTTCCCTATGTCCAGCACAACTATAACCGGGCTCTCCACAGCTCGACTGACCATAGATCTTTTCAGGTGGGCTTGGGATTTCAGCCACTATGTCCCATTGATGTGGCCATACCATTTACAGCTACTCAGGCATATTCGGTTCATGTCCAGTCGAAAGTCGATAAGGCAAACAACTTCATTGAGCACATCCAACATATCTGCCAATAGATCCATGATAGTATGGAGAAATCAAATGCCAAGTGCAAGCAGCGACATGATCAACATAGGGTGCCACACAAGTTTTAGGTGGGTGACAAAGTCTGGTTGCATTTGCAGAAGAAATGTCTTACTGGAGCCTATCATAAACTCAAACCACTTACCAAGGTTGTGGGTGACAATGCATTTGAACTCATCATTCCCCCATTCCTTTCCCTGCACCCAGTGTTCAATGTGGACCACCTTCGACCATACTTCCCACCATTGTTGGACACATAAGACATTACAGAACAACTCACACCTACAGAGTTAAATCTATATTGCATGGAGCAAGCCACCACTGATCAGATCATGGACACGCAGATCAAGAACACTCCCAACAGAAAATCCAACTGTATCGAGTTGTCAAAGAAGGCCAACTCCTTCACCAAAGACCAAGTTTAGCAGAAGTTTTTTCATCTTATGGAGGAACTCAACGCAATGGGGACCATTGCTTCCTAAGGGGGGAGGAATGATCTAGGTGGATATCGGTGGCCACCCGCCAATTCCACTTGGATCTCCACCATTGTTTCTTTCAGTTTTTCAGTTTCCTTAATTATAACACAGTTTAGTATTTTTAGCAGTTTTTCGGGTCCTAAACTTCCGGAACCGTTAACACTGTGAACTTTCTGAACTATTGATTTCATATTTATTTTAGTTGCTTTTCTATCTCACTTAAACAAGTTGCATTTTTTATTGTTAATTGATAAGACTAGACAAAATCTTTATCATAGACAAAATCTTTAGCATAAATAACATCTCGACACAATTTCAATTAAAATGATACGAAGTTTGGATTTTTTCGAAATTTGGTGATATAATTTTTTACGAACCCCAAAACACGGATTATGTAAGCAACCCAAATTTGTAATTTTAGCTAACTCTGGCCAACAAAGTTAAAAAGAGCTAAACCTTTAAAAAGAACATATTTCCAGATTACAAGAGTGAGTTCCTGAGCATCAAGAGAAACCCAGGGTGGAGAAATCTAGTCATGGTTCGTTGGAAAAGTGTGTTAATTTTGTTGTGAATTTTTTTTCAATTAAAAAAATCATGTTTAAAGCAACTCTCTCCTATATAATTTTGGACCCAAAATTAGACCATAAAACTTATAAGAACCAAACCTCCTTTCAACCACTAAACCCTTGAAACTAAAAATTAAAAACGCTGTGGATGTTTGCCGACACGTTAGACGGAGAATCTGTAAACTACCCTTTTGGGAAAGTGACAGTGAACGACCTCGTATACACGGTGGAGAATAGGTTGATTCCGTTGTAGATATTTTTCTATGAATTGTAAAACATGTGCAGCAGTATGTGCATTAATCAACGGAGTGAACATTGGAAAGCGAATTTTCTATGAATTTTAAAACATCTGCAACACGGAGTGACTATAGCCATAGAACTTAGATTAAATATTATTGTTATTCGAGTTACTTAAGATGGGAAGTCTTGGCATTGTCGAAATTACTCCAAAGTATTACTGATTTACCTAATTATAAAAAATAAATGTTGGTTAAAATTATTAACTAAGATAACACACGTTTCATTAAATTTGGAAGTAGTAAGTAGATCTAGAATTTAGAATTCATTAAATTTGGAAGCAGTTAGTAGACCTAGAATTTAGAATTTAGAATTTTAATTAGATTAAGTATTTTTAAAATGAGGAATTAGAAAGTTATTTAGTTCATTAATTTTAATTTACATATTTATTATTTTTGTGTGGAAAAAGTATTATGATAAATTTTATAAAACAAATTTATATAAATTTGCAAAAGCAAATCTTTCACATCTTAATCTGGGTTCCTTATCTTATCTATGTTAATATTTTTTGTGGTTTGTATTAAAAGCTAAGTTTGTTAAGATTATTTTATGAAAAGAATGTTGTGTATGTTACTATTATTAACCCATTTAATTATAATATGATATAGTAAATATCATGAAATGTTAAGTTAGGACTATTATTAAGACAAGGATGGCACAATTTAAAATTCTATCACATTTCCAACACTCTTATTATGGTTGAAGATTAAAAAAACTCTCTTAGACATCAAGCTTCTTGATCTTTTAACTAACACTTATTTTAATGCTTTTTGAGCATAAATAAAATTCAAAATAATTTTGAGCAATATATTTTTGCCTTCTTATATACCATATTTGGTCTTAGTGGATGATAATAATCATTATCACCATCATCAATACATATTATTGTAGGAAGGAAAAAAAAGAAAAAAAGGATAAAATTAAATGTTGAATGAGAGTAGTAACATAATTTATTTATTATTTATTATTTGTACTTTTGTGTTAAAAACTAAGTTGATTGAGGCTTACTTAATGAATAATAGATTAATATGGGAGATATATATTAAGTATAAAGTTATTTAATGAGAAATGATTATAGTAATGTGTCCAATATATACCACCATACATCCATCTTAAGTACAGATGTAACATAAGCTGGGAGGGACCAAATTTCTTCAAGTGCAAAATACAATGTGTTATTTTCATTGTTGAAATTGTAATTTTGAATGCTAAAGAGAGTATATATAAAACCAAATAAAAATTGTAACCATAAAAACATAATTTTTTTTCTATATATAGATATATGAAGTAGATATCAACATAAATTAGTTAACATAGATCTTCAAATAGTTTATTTGAATCTCTAGCTCAAATATTTTTGAAAAGTATAATATTTAAACATCTTATTCACACATTTTTTTCACTTCTAATTACTTAACTACATATTCAATTTTTTTAATTATAGCGGATATTATTTTTCTATTTAGAACATATTTTTTTATTTCAAAGGTGCAAAGATGGACAAACAAACTTACCCATCCCCTCATATCGGGTTGTAGAATGAGCCTCTTCGCTCAATTAATAATCATTTTAATTATAAAAATCAATCATGAATTAGAATAGTAACAAAGTAGTACAATTTGATTATTTTTAAATACAAGAGGAAAGAGAGAGAATTGACTAAACTATTTATTACGAATGTTTAGTTTTTATTCCTATAGTGTTTAAAGATATTATATTGAAAACAACATATTAACATTCATCTAAAACTTAGATTCCTTACATTATTTCTATTATCATTAATATTATATTTATGTATTAAATTTGACTCATGAATAATAGATTTTGTAAAAAAATCTTACCTCTAAAGTTATTTAACAATATCTTCATATTGTTTTTCTTACTATTATTGACCATTTTAAATTCACACTAACTACTTTTCCTATGTTGAGTACAAATTTATTATACTAGTACAATGTTGGCACCACTTCAAAATCTATAAGAAGAAATATTTTATAAGTCTAGTTGTGTTGTTCAATGATCAAAATATTTTTTTTATAAATTAGAGTGCAACAAAATAGAAAATTTTATCTATATCAATCATAATAAGGAATATTAAGGAAAACTCACTTCAAACAGTATTACAAGTGTCTAGCATTTATTCATTAAGTATTTAAATGCTTTATATTAAATAGAATACTAATTAGCTACTCCATTATTGTTTTAATTGACCAAGTTTAGAAGATGTTTTTAAGTGGATTATTGAATTTAATTATGCATATTTGATATGGTGAGAAGTCATGTTGGTCAAATAAAGCTTTGAAAACTTAAATATTTTATGGCAGTGTCATGTAATTTGTATCAACACATGATTACATTGAAATATTAAATAATATAAAACTCCTCCAAAAATAATATGAAGAGAATACTTGATATAAAACAAATATTGACAAGTGTGTACGAATGCATATTAATAGATCTTTCAGAAAAGAAAATTATATTCATTAATCATATAAGCCTAATCTTAAGATATTCGCTCAAGTAGATCAAGAACGACTTCTACACCATATTTATTTATCCTGGTCTTCTTGCAATATTCTTTCTTTGGCATCCATGCCCACACTATGGTATTAATTGGAATAGAGCCAAGTTTTGTGTCATCGGGATTTGGTACCTAATATTTCTCTAAAAAATTTCCATTGTATTTCCATGACATAGGCTTCCACCAATCAAACTTTACATGAAGATTCTCACTTTCATTATCCCTAAAGATATTTGAGATGGATTTTCCATCCAAATCATCTCTCCTGCATCCTTATTTCCTGATCTAACTAGCAACATCTTTCCTTTCTCAACATTAATCATCATATTGAATGTTGGCTTTGGCTTATTTCATTTGGGTCCAACATATATTAGTTCATCTATTGCATTATCAAAATCTCCATCCACAATACCTGAGATTACATGGAGTGCATTACGATCAACATCAACAATGTGCCTTGTCTTGGGCCATAAATCCCTAGAAGATGAACCACTTCCATCTATTATTCTATGATCATTATAGATTCCATCTAATGTATCAAGAACTCTTTCCCAATACACTACTTTATTTTTCCATTCCTCTGTAACAATTGGTGAAACTTTTTTGTCTTTGAGGCTTCTGTGAGTTTCTTGATTCTATAGCATATCTTCCGGATACATCGCGTTAGGTTTATTTATAATCGACGTTTCAAACTAGCAACAGTGGTTCATCATCAGGATTTATGGCCACCATTGCTAGTTCGAAACGTCGATTATAAATAAACCTAATGTGATGTATCCAGAAGATATGCTACAGAATTGGTGAAACCTCATTCCTCATAGTGTCTTCCCACATTTTTATGTATGATGTTATTCCTTCCTTTAGTTCTTTTAAATAGGCATCATTATGTTTGGAAGCTAAGAAAGATGGCTTCCCTATGGATATTATAGGTCGACCTTCATCATCTATATTCCATAACTCAACTAGTTCTGACCACTCAATATCTCTAATTGATTCTTTGTACCGTAGTATTGGAACATCATTGAGTACAAGAAATTGGAAGTATTGGACATTAAGATGTCCAACTAGTGCACTTTTTCCCTCCTTCATGTATCCATTAAGGAAACTTTTGAAGTCATAGATCTTATCAATAAATGTAGGTGGTAACACTAGATTTTCTTCAATTATGTGATATGTATCCATCATTTCAGGTAAAGAATATATATCTTTACTTTTTAGGTTGGAAGACATTCTTCCATAGGTTTCATCTATGTCTTCATGAGTGTTCCCTATAGGAAAGAACCCAACCTTAATAGTGATAAAGACACCAAGTGTAATTAAAAGTGATAGAAACATGAAAAGATAGTGATCCTTATTATCACTTGCTTCATTGTCCAACTATAACAACAAATGTGGAGGAAGAGATTTAAAATCAACATTTTGAAGTTTTGATCTTCCATGAAATATAAAATCATCCTTGTACACTTGACATTTTGACTAAATAGAGGTGTCAAGTAATGAATTTGTAAGTAGGTTTCTTGAACTTCCACTCTCATAAAGTAGATCACCATACATATCAATCTGTGGGTCTTCAAGGTCCCTTAAGCACTTTGCAAGGGATGTAATAGTAAATTGTGATCCCATATGTACAAATGGAAGGGAGAAATGACCAAAACCTCTTTTTTTATGCCCATGTGTTAGCATACCTGTCAATGACAAACCTAAATTTGTTCCTACAATAGAATTTATTTGACACATAGCCTTGGGATTGAAGTCTTTGTTTTATCCATTTTATCATGGATAATGCTAAAATACTCCTTTGGAAACCGCTCAGACATAATTCTATGGGCATAGTAGCAATATCTTCCACACATAACAATCTTGTTATGTTTGTTCATCCTACCAAATGCCCTTTATTCCAACACTTTTGTAGTTTTTGACTTCATCTGTGCTTTCAACACAATACATTCATTGCATTCACTGAAGTTGGTGTTCTTTGAAAATGCCACATCTCGAAACTTAGTATTCCAAACCTTGCTCATTGTTAACTGTAATATTGATGGGTAATTAAGATTTTGAAGAGCCTCATTGATCTCTTTTAACAAAGAATTTTGTCTGTAAGTCAAAGAAAGCAATATTAAAGGGGAAGATGTTCCATTTTCTTCAACTTGACGTGTTTGGTTTGGTGAAAAATCTAAATTATCCATTACAATTTTGTGCAATATTTCTATGGTTGAGATACCATGGAGCATCATGTGGATGCATCGGGAGCTGAAGACAATGGGGCACTAAGGAACTAGGGTTCCTATCAAACCCTTCCATGGCGCACAGTCTGAGCACGCAGCTTTTCAAGCCCAAACAAAATTTTTGTCAAGACTGCCATTGTAATTATGAACGCAAAGGACAATGAACAGTCCATCGGGGGAGGCATCAACACCTCCCCCCAAAAATTACAACAATGAAAACCCAACTGAGAGCAGAACTGAGAATGTAGAGAAGCCTGAGGCACGGCCTGTGCAGCAGAAGGAGAAGAATGAACAAGAAGATTTGGAATACGAGACAGGGGACAAACAAGCAACATCGGACAAACCAAAGAAAGCTTCATCGCCAACATGCAGGCCCATTGCCACAGAAAGGTCCAAGATCGAGCTGCCTAGTCACCGGATCAATGCGCAAATACAATATATGAAATATCACGCCCTGATTGGCAAATTCATAGGTTTCTAGCCGACTGAAAAAGCCCTGCAAGGCTGGATAACCTCGAAATGGAAACCCAAAGGTCATGTAACTCTACA